>CM076578.1:1837056021-1837181225 GCA_034641835.2 Pinus albicaulis
TTGAGACATGTTGTGGGTGTTAGCACTCAAATCTACCTCAGGCTGAAATGAAGTAAAACTCAAGGCTACATCAAACCACGCTCAGCCTCGTAGCTAGCCCTACGAGGACAGGAGAGGGCTCTCTCCGTCAATCTCGAGAAAATAAGCAATATGATGCGAGATGACTTACAATAAGAACTGATTTTAGGCTAGTAAAGAGATATGTATGTTTGATTTTTGGTTTTTTGGGTTTTCGCTGGAGTAATGGGAAAACAAATTTTGGGTTCGGGGATAAGGTCAGACCTTTGCAGAGTTCAAGCTGGGGCGAGGTAGGTGATGATCTTGATGCTTTAAATTGGATTTATGGATAGATTAGACCGACGAGGAGCTGAAGAGGGCAAAGAAGAACTTGGATCCTCTCCAAGCAGCTGAAAACATATAGAACTAACTGAATTCAAAGGCTAAGCACTGTAAACAATGGATTCAACCTTATTTCACTCATTCAATTTAGTTCAGAAGCATAATGAAGGGATGGCAACATTAAACATGAAGAAACTTACAGTAAACAAAGGAGAAACATCATCAAGAACAGAACACCACAAGGATCCCAACAAGTGCCGCAAAACCCCTGATCTTTCCTTAGCCAAAATATGAAAGTATGTACAATAGTATCAAAAGTATCCCAAGAGTCCAACCTCTCCAACCTCTGAAAATGATTGAGAAATTACAATATATAGAGCATCCTAACCCCTTCCCCACCTCTAGGGGTCGAATTCCCTCTTCAGGGATCAGTTTCAACCAATTCTAATCATGGAACTACAATCTAGGCAGCTAACAACTTGCCTCTAAAAGAGTGGAAACTGATCCATTACATGATTTTTTACTCATTTGAGAGTGAATCTTCTAGAAGAGATAAAAATAAGTCAAAGTTACATGCCAAACATGAATTTACATCATAAAAACCCAAGAATTCTATCCATAAGCAAAACTGGTCCATAATAGGCGAAATACTGAGCTGGCAGCTGAAAACTCAGAAAAATCTCTAGGTGGGTCGCTCCTGAACTGCGTGGGTCGCTCATGTTCCAGGCTGAGTTTGAGGTAGCTCCCGACATCCAAATTGAGCTCATGATAGCTCGTTGGAAAGCCCTGGATGTCTAATTTCCAACCCAAGTGGAATTTCTGAATTTGGAGTTGATTTGACCCTCCAAAACCTCTTTCTCTCAGAGGTACTCCCTGCTGGTGCAAAAGGTGGCAGCAAGGTGATTTTCATGGTGTTTCTGAGCTGTTTGACCATCCAGATTTTGTTGAAATGCTAAGTTGACTTCAGAGGATGCATATTTAACCATGACAAATCCAAAAATGTAAAAATCTCCTCCAGCAAGTGTCTCAAAAAAAAGCGAGCGCATGAGCGCGCGACCCACGTAGCTGCAAAACCTGTTTTTTAGACCAAAAATTTGAAAATGACAAAATTTTCTCCGAATTTGCCCAAATTCGGAGCGGAGGTCCTCCATCATGTGTCTTGCTCAATCAATGAAGCCTCGGCCAAAATCCGGAGTGGATCAGGCCTTTTCCGCCATTTTAGTGCTCTCCTGGTGCATGCAGTTCCTGTGATGAAAACACTGTCTCGGTTGTATGATGTGTTGTTGTCAGTCATGATGTAGCAATGTGTATGTTCAACTTGTTGAAAATGAAAAATGGGACCTTGGTGTCTTTGTCTCCATCATTATCCTGTGAATGTACCTGCGCTGATGAAGAAGGCGAGACCCCTTCCACGCCATGTGGAGATAGGACTCGCGTTGCTGATGAAGTCAACGAGACCCCTTCCACCCCGGGTGAAGATAGTACTCGTCGTGATGTTGAAACAAAGCTCTGTGGCTTCTCTGATATGTTACCACTACTGGTGCACTGGTATGCTCCATCTCAGTGCATCAACCTCAACGATTAGGTCACTGTTCGACTCCTGCTCCTACACTGACTCTGTCTCTGACATGGCTCTGAACAAGCTATTGGCACTATGTATACTGATATAAATGCAGTGAAAACAAAGTTATGATGTGCGTTTTAACACCCAACAAATATTCTCCACCGTCAAAGCATCATAAGGAAACAAGCAATGATAATATCTCTGTTTAATTACAAGTGAAAATTGACCAAAGGAAGTGAGCAGCCTTTAGAATATTGGGCAAATCTTGTCAAAGGAAGCAATGCATCATATGAACGTGTTTGTCAATGGGCCATAACAACAGAGTTATAAGTGTAAATGGGCAGTGAAAACAGAGTTATGAGAATGTTTTAATCATTGGGCAGTGAGACACAACACGACCATAATCACCATGGAACAAGCCTTGACAATGGTAAAGCAATAACGATGGCCACGATGGTATAATGGGTATGAAAACAGTGGAGTTTGGACACATATGCCAAGGTGGATATATATCAATGATACAAGGTGGGAGAAAAACTCATAAAACCATCCTTATACATTTTAAACCTTGAAGAAACAAAGCTGCCATGACTCTAGGGTTTACTCTTCCATTTCAAATGTTTGAAACCATCAATGATACCACCAACACATTAAAAACCATTGAGCAATTGTTTAAAAACCTATTTGAAGGCCGATGGATCGATTCCAAGCAAGGCTGGGCGCTCAGAATGAATTTCGAAACCCTGTGCCTGCGTGGGTCGTGCAGCCTCTGCGTGGGTCGCTCGGCCCAGGTGGGTCGCGCCCCTTGTAAATTTGCACTGCTAAACTGACCTGCGTGGGTCGCTCTGCCCAGGTGGGTCGCTCACCTTCTGCATGGGTCGCTCACCTTCTGCATGGGTCGCTCTGCCTAGGTGGGTCGCTCCTGCCACATAGTGAATTTTGCAGAAAGCTTTTGGAGGCCTTCCCGGTGTCCAAATCGGGCGTGTGATAGCTCGTTGGAAAGATATTGGAGTCTAATTTCCAACACAAGTGGAATTATGCAATTTGGATTTGATTTACTATGTCAAAAGTCAAATCTCCCAACACTAGTCAAAATGAGCAGAATGAGGCTGCCTCAAGGCAGAGCGCTGTTGCAGTCAACTTTTGAAGGTCTTCCTCAACTCCAAATTGAGCTCATGATAGCTCATTGGAAATTTATTTCTGTCTAGTTATCATTTGACTCATCATGCAAGTCATTTGGCCAACCATGCTAGGAGAAATCTTGATTTTCCCAAGGTCACTTCAGAGGTGCATTCAATTCTCCTGAGGCAACGGTATTTTTGACATTTCTCTAAAACCATGATACCTGTGTAAAACGTGAAGGAGGTTTTTCTTCCTTGGCATGTTTTGGACAAAAACCTCTCTCAGTTTCCCAAATTTCATCTTTGATGTCTCTGAAACATCTTTTGAGTGAAACCGATCCCGATGTGTGGAACAAGGGATTTTGTCGAAATGAAGCGAAATGAAGGGGATAGGGGGCTTCTAAATTCTTGGGGAAATTTTGGGAAGTAGGGAGGGATGTTAGGAAGTAGGGGAAAGTGGAATCATAGAGATTGAGTGAGGGGAAGGGGTCCAAAAGGGCAAAACACAGGCCTAGCCTAGAAAATTGCCAAGTTGTGGCAAGAAACTAGGGTTTGTGGGAAAATGAGGAATTTGGGGGATCTCAGTGATGGGAAGTGTTTAATAAGATATATTAAGGATAGGGGAGGGTGTGTAAACATCAGGATACAAGTTTTTCCAATGATTTTACCATCCAAGAGAAATTACCTCCAAAACCCTAGGAGAGGGAAATGGACCTTACCTAGGCACAACTGAAGCATGAACAAGCTGTAAAATGACCCAATGGAACTTGACATGATGATGAAAACCCTTTGAATGATGGTACACTCAGTTGAATGGTGACATGGACCGACATCTGGACAACTTTGACAGGAGTAAAAGCAACCCCTAGACCTAATGCCTAGTGACCAAATTTTGCTTGAAGACTCATTGAAATGACAAAATTTGACCTTGGCACCTTAAAATCACTTTGTAAGAGCATGTTTGATCACTGAAGGAAGGCTGCAAAGGCTGACTCTAACATTGGCTCCAATGGGGATGGTAGCTCCAGCTCCGTGGAGGTGCCAAGAACCGTAGAACTTTGGGAGAGCAGACAGTGCCTCCATCCATTGGGCTATGGAATCATTATTCTGACTGAAATGCATGACTGAAAACTGATGAATTGACGACACAAATTGACTCTCACTCAACTAAAAACTGACTCGATACTTAAACACAACTGACAAACTGAAAAAGATGCTCAAAGTAGAGCTTATTCAATACAACCTACTCTAATTGTACTTTACACCACCTGATCAATTGTAATGGAACAGCCAATGCAACCATGCAACCATGCCGACTGCTGTTTGATTTCTTCTCACATGCTTGCTTATGAACAATGAGAAATAACTACTGAAAGGCAACTCCCATGGAAATTTTGAACCAAGTGGACTGCTGATAAACTTGTAAAGCACAAATCGACTGGATGACTGCAAGAATACTGCGAATGGATCTTCATACACATAGCTACTGATTTCCATTAACACATCACTACTCTGATCCAGATAATCTTCAAATCTTAAAAATTTTCTCACCTCTATGCTGTCTTTCTTTGGTGATTGCAGCAAGCTGCCAAAAGGATCCTGAAATTTATGAAAAATCAAACTTTGCTGCTGATTCCAAACTGAACAAAAGTCTCCTTCATCAATCTCCTCATATGTATGAAAATCTTGACATGTGCTATGCAATGAACAATCTGTTAAACAAGACAATGAAGGTGATCTTTGAATAAGATTATCATCAACACTCTTTTCGGGCACATGGTTAGCTAATGGAGCAGAATTTTTATAACAAACATCATCCAACACACGAGCAATGGGATCATCAAAAACTTGAGAAGAGTGCTGTAATGTATCCATTGAAACTATATGACCTCCTTCTGGCTGTTCATCTTTTCCTTGAGATATATTATGAAGATTCTGCCTTATAAACTGAAATGCTTCAAAACAAAAGGGTATAGAATCTTCCTGCATCATCAAATTATGTATTTCATCTTCCACAACTTCATCTGTAATTTGATCTTCAATTGCATTGGATGGCTGCAAATCTGATGTTACAAGCTGCTCATTTGAAGATTTACCTTGCAATTTTTCTCTCAAAAACTGAAATGATTCAAAACATAAAGGTACGGAGTCACCTTGAATCATTAAATCATGTGTGCCCACTTCCAAATCTTCAGCTGCAACTTGACAATCAATGACTTTTGGGGGCTGCAAATCTGAATATGAGAAGTTTTGAACAAGGCTTTCATTGCCCTCTAGATGGTCCAAATCAAGACTTGTTGACGTTTGATTTCTGATTGCATGGAAGTTATCTCTAATGAACTGAAACGAATCGAAACACGAAGGCAAAGATCCTTCACTTACATCAAAACTTTCTGCACTTTCCTCATCATTGCCATAGCTGACATGCATCGGTTGACCACTGTACTCGAGCTGCTGAAAGTGAACTTCCTCCTCGCACAAGCTAGCTGCTGATTTGTCTGCAAGATTAGATTCTTTTTGGAGAACATAATCATCATCATACTGATCAAACTGAGGCAATTCATCATCAAACATACACATCATATCAACAGCTCTCTCTTCTTCACAATGATCTATAAAACAATCACTATGACAATTGGGATCAGAAACAAAATGTTTTGGGTCAGCCGCTTGTTCTTGAATGTCATTTTCATTTTTTGTATTCATTTTCCGCACCATCTCTTCTACTGCATTTACAAAAAGATCAATCTTTTCCTCTGAAAGTGTCAGCTGCTCTGAAACATTCTTCTTTTCTTCTTCCTTCAACCTTGCCCTCAAGATCAGCAAATGAGCCTCTACATTCACTGCCTTGTTTTGCATCTCGTGAAGTGTTGCAATATTCTTTTCTCTCAGCTGAAACTCCATTTCCGGATCAAAGGCACCCGGGTAGTGCAAGAGAGCAGATCTAGGAGAAGATCTTATATCAACTGGCATCGAATAATAAACTTGGTTAAATATAAAATCAACGAAAATTGTAATCTTTGTCTCATCGGCATTCTTTTCAGTTATACTCTCTATAATCGACAAAATTACGTAAAATCATCACACCAAAGGAAAACTTGGACTTTGACAAAGCGAGAAAAAAGCGAGAAAATCGTAGATTTTCGCGTAAATTTGAGGAACTTTGAGCAAATACTGCCTTTCAAGAAAAGGCAAAGCCTAATATAACATCTTCATCATCAACTTCAAAAAGATCTAGAAAAGTCTGTATGCACATGTTGCTCGGCAGTGACATTGTTACATTCACCGTCAAATCTTGGTAGATATAGGTCATAATTTGCAGGAAAAGTAATGAAGAACAGAAGGCAAAACAAGAGGTTTATACCGATCTGGAATTTTACAAGGTGTAGGGGCATGTACACGAGCTGCGAAATCAGTTTTCTTTTCTTTAGGCTCATCACTCTGTAGAGAGTCAACATAAGATGTGGGAAAAGTGAGGAGGCCAGGATCAAAGGGAAACTCAACATTTACACTCTTTGAATAAGTCGAGTGAAGATTTTGATGACCTTTCTCATACAACAAACTTTGAAAAACTTTCAGGATAGCTTCAAGACCAGCAAAGAAGTAATTTACGAGAAAGAAGATTAGATCCTGAATACCATTCCACTTTAGATACCTAAACTTTGTGTAAGATCCTTCCATTTTCTCAGAGAAAGAGTCAGTCCTCCAGACTTTGAATTGGAATCACCAGGTGAATGATTTCAGCCTTCTTATGTCTGATCGTTGTCCACCATCAACCATCAAATCTGATCTTGATACATATACTGGGGCAATTTACAAGTTAAATACTACGATTACAAGTTATACCGGAGATCGACTGAAGCAGCGTTTATCTACTTCGCTGATGCATAGCAACAACGTTTCGAAGGCTACCTGGCGTGACTTCAGACTCTGTCTATAACAAGCAAACGTTTTGAGTTTCTCCCCAGTATGGTCGCCACTATGTTAGCGCTCAAATCTACCTCAGGCTGAAATGAGATAAAACTCAAGGCTACATCAAACCACGCTCAGCCTCGTAGCTAGCCCTACGAGGACAGGAGAGGGCTCTCTCCGTCAATCTCGAGAAAATGAGCAATAGGATGCGAGATGACTTACAATAAGAACTGATTTTAGGCTATTAAAGAGATAGGTATGTTTGATTTTTGGTTTTTTGGGTTTTCGCTGGAGTAATGGGAAAACAAATTTTGGGTCCGGGGATAAGGTCAGACCTTTGCAGAGTTCAAGCTGGGGCGAGGTAGGTGATGATCTTGATGCTTTAAATTGGATATATGGATAGATTAGACCGACGAGGAGCTGAAGAGGGCAAATAAGAACTTGGATCCTCTCCAAACAGCTGAAAACATATAGAACTAACTGAATTCAAAGGCCAAGCACTGTAAACAATGGATTCAAACTTATTCACTCATTCAATTTAGTTCAGAAGCATAATGAAAGGATGGCATACATTAAACATGAAGAAACTTACAGTAAACAAAGAAGAAACACCATCAAGAACAGAACACCACAAGGATCCCAACAAGTGTCGCAAAACCCCTGATCTTTCTTTAGCCAAAATATGAAAAGTATGTACAATGATATCAAACGTATCCCAAGAGTCCAACCTCTCCAACCTCTGAAAATGATTGAGAAATTACAATATATAGAGCATCCTAACCCCATCCCCACCTCTAGGGGTCGAATTCCCTCTTCAGGGATCAGTTTCAACCAATTCTATTCATGGAACTACAATCTAGGCAGCTAACAACTTGCCTCTAAAAGAGTGGAAACTGATTCATTACATGATTTTTACCTTTTTGTGAGTGAATCTTCTAGAAGAGATAAAAACAAGCCAAAGTTACATATCAAACATGAATTTACATCATAAAAACCCAAGAATTCTACCCATAAGCAAAACTGGTCCATAATAGGCGAAATACTGAGCTGGCAGCTGAAAACTCAGAAAAATCTCTAGGTGGGTCACTCCTGAACTGCGTGGGTCGCTCATGTTCCAGGCTGATTTTTAGGTAGCTCCCGACATCCAAATTGAGCTCATGATAGCTCGTTGGAAAGCCCGGGATGTCTACTTTCCAACCCAAGTGTAATTTCTGAATTTGGAGTTGATTTGACCCTCCAAAACCTCATTCTCCCAGAAGTACTTCCCTCTTTGAATTTGCAGAACAAAGCGGCAAAGGTGGTTTTCATGGTGTTTTGAGGCATTTGACCATCAGATTTTGTTGAAATGCTAAGTTGACTTCAGAGGATGCATAATTAACCATATGAAAAATCAAAAAATGTAAAAATCTCCTCCAGCAAGTGTCTCGAAAAATGCGGCGCAACAATGCATTATGACCATATGCGGCTATGAAACACATTTTAGACCAAAAAATTTCAAAATGACAAAATTTTCTCCGAATTTGCTCAAATTCGGAGTGAAGACCCTCCATCATGTATCTTGCTCAGTAAATGAAGCCTCGGCCAAAATCCGGAGTGGATCAGGGCTTTTCCTCCATTTTAGTGCTTTCCTGGTGCATGCAGCCCCTGTGGTGAAAACACTGTCTCGGTTGTATGATGTGTTGTTGTCAGTCATGATGTAACATAATCATGTATATTCCAACTGCTAAATGGCATCAGGACCTTAGTGTCTTGTCTCCTCAATATCTATGAATATTTTCTTGTGATGAAGAAGGCGAGACCCCTTCCACGCCATGTGGAGATAGTACTCACGCTGCTGATGAAGTCAACATTACCTTCCCTTGCAGGTGAAGATAATTTTCATTCGTGATGTTGAAACAAAGCTCTGTGGCTTCTCTGATATGTTACCACTACTGGTGCACTGGTATGCTCCATCTCGGTGCATCAACCTCAACGATTGAGTCACTGTCCGACTCCTGCTCATACTCTGACTCTGTCTCTGTCATGGCCTGGAACAAGATATTGGCACTATGTATACTGATATAGATGCAGTGAAAAGAAATTTATGATGTGCGTTTTAACACCCAACAAATATTCTCCACCGTCAAAGCATCATAAGGAAACAAGCAATGATAATATCTCTGTTTAATTACAAGTGAAACTTGACCAAAGGAAGTGGGCAGCCTTTAGAATATTGGGCAAATCATGTCAAAGGGAGCAATGCATCCTATGAATGTGTTTGTCTATGAGCAATAACAACAGAGTTATAAGTGTCAATGGGCAGTGAAAACATAGTTATGAGAATGTTTTTATCATTGGGCAGTGAGACACAACACGACCATAATCACCATGGAACACAAGCCTTGACAATGGTAAAGAAATAATGATGGCCACTATGGTATAATGGGTATGAAAACAATGGAGTTTGGACACATATGCCAAGGTGGATATATATCAATGATACAAGGTGGGAGAAAAACTCATAAAACCATCCATATACATTTTAAACCTTGAAGAAACAAAGCTGCCATGACTGTAGGGTTTACTCTTCCATTTCAAATGTTTGAAACCATCAATGATACCACCAACACATTAAAAACCATTGAGCAATTGTTTAAAAACCTATTTGAAGGCCGATGGATCGATTCCAAGCAAGAACAAGGCGCTGAGAATAGATTTGGAAATACGATGCTGCGTGGGTGTGCTGCAAACTTCTGCGTGGGTCGCTCGGCCCAGGAGTGAATGCGCCCCTTGTAAATTCTACTTGCTAAACTTGCAACGTGGGTCGCTACGCCGGAATTATGAGGTCGCTCACCCTTGCATGGGTCGCTCACATACGCATGGGTCGCTCACACACCTGGAGTGGGTCGCTCTCACCTTACATATGGTAATTTTCAGCACAGAGCCTTCCCAGTCCAATCAGGCAGTATGATAAGCCTAAGTTGGAAATATGTGAGTCTACTTTTAAAAACCATTGTATTATGCGTTTGGTTGATTTACTGTCAGAGTCAAATCTCCCAACACTAGTCAAAATGAGCAGAATGAGGCTGCCTCAAGGCAGAGCGCTGTTGCAGTCAACTTTTGAAGGTCTTCCTCAACTCCAAATTGAGCTCATGATAGATAATTGGAAATTTCTTTCTGTCTAGTTATCATTTGACTCACCATGCAAGTCATTTGGCCAAACATGCTAGGAGAAAACTTGAGTTTCCCAAGGTCACTTCAGAGGTGCATTCAATTCTCCTGAGGCAACGGTATTTTTGACATTTCTTCAAAACCATGATACCTGTGTAAAAAATGAAAGAGGTTTTTCTTCCTTGGAATTTTTTGAACAGAAAGCTCTCTCATTTTTCCAAAATTCATCTTTTATTGCTCTGAAACATCTTTTTAGTGAAACTTACCCCGATGTGTGAAACAAGGAATTTTGTCGAAATGAAGCGACATGAAGGGGATAGGGGGCTTCTAAATTCTTGGGGAAATTTTGGGAAGTAAAGTGTTAGAGACGGGAGGGTGGAATCACGAGGTCGTGGAGGGGAAGGGTCCAAAAAGGGAGAAACACGGGCCTAGTCTAAGTACCAAGTTTTAGCAAGAAACTGAGGTTTGTGCAAAATGAGGAATTTGAGGATCTCGGTGATGGGAAGTGTTTAATAAGGTATATTAAGGATAGGGGAAGGTGTGTGGACATCAGGATACAAGTTTTTCCGATGATTTGACCATCCAAGAGAAATTACCTCCAAAACCCTAGGAGAGGGAAATGGACCTTACCAAGGCACAACTGAAGTATGAAAAAGATGTAAAATGACCCAATGGAACCTGACATGATGATGAAAACCCTTTGAATGATGGTAAACTCAGCTGAATGGTGACATGGACTGACATTTGGACAAATTTGAAAAGAGTGAAGACCAACCCTAGACCTAATGCCTAGTGATCAAATTTTGCTTGAAGACTCATTGAAATGACAAAAATTTGACCTTGACACCTTAAAATCACTTTGAAAGAGCATGTTTGATCACTGGAGGAAGGCTGCAAAGGCTGACTCTAACACTGGGTACACCCATGTGTGTAACCGGGATTCTGGCTGCTGCTGCCTAGGCACCCCTAGTTCATTGACCCAATAAGTCCGTATGCAGAGTTGGATGCGCCTAGAAATTCTTGATAAGATTGTAGGAGCGGGGCGTTAGGAAGAATATTGTATATGTATCTTGACTACGTATAGATCAGTTCAAGCTATTGGGCTTTATTGATTGCATCCTCTTCAGATGTGGGGTTGCGTTGCGCCACATCCTTTGAAATCTTTTCCATCATATTTTTCAAGAATAAATCTAAAAGGACTCGGTCATCGAGTTTAGCTTTGCATAAAATGCAACGCCGCCTCCATTCATGGAGATGCTCTGAAATATGGGTGGAGGGGGATTGTTTGAAATGAGTCAGTAACTCCATTCCCTAATCATGGTTAATGGGCAACTGAAAGTATGTGAGGAATGTGGTAGTGAGGGCACTAAGGGTTCCATGTGAAGCAGGGGGTTGCTCTACATACCATTTCGCGGCTGCTCCCATAGGTGCATTGAAATAGCCTCAACCAAATAGTATCGTCGATGATGCTATTCAATGAGCGCCACAGGTGAAAGGTCATTATATTATTTCCTGGATCTTTCGCGTGCTTGCCTTCAAACTTTGGTATGTCTAAAGGGAGATTCGTGGGCATGGGAGGGAAATTGGGGTCGTGTGTGATGGGGTCATTGGTGAGTTTGGTCAAATCTGGTAGATTCAACGCTGCTAAGAAGGGTGACTGGGTGTTTGATGCCATGGAAACATGTGAAGACACAAATTTCTGGTTATAATGAGGGTTAGTCTGTGACGTACCCTGTTGTGAATTCAGCTAGCTTCCTGTATGGGATGCGCTCCTCTACCCCCAGGGAACGAGGGGACAGTGTTGTGCGGTGTGGTGTTGGGAGACAGATTATGGTTCCCAACTAAGGTTGCTCCAAGAAAGGAGGAACCAACAACTGTGGAAATGTTCCGTCTTTGACGCCTAAACGGCGAAAGACCTGGAACCCCTCCCGGTAATGATCGGAGGTCCAAAAGACGCTTGGACCGATGAGGTTCCATTGGAACCATTTGAGTGTCGACTAGGTTAGGTTTTGGAAAAATTTTGAGGGGATCGAGTCTGTGATCACGACAAATTTATGGCCACATACAAAAAACAAAGTGAAAATGAAATGAATTTTCCCTTTAACTTAATCTATGTGATCAATCAAGAAAAAAAATGGTTTTTTTTGTTTGCGCATGATACTCAAAATCCTAGAAGACCTATTACGTCCTCACACACTCAAAAGTACTTGGACGTTGACAGGATTTCTTGCGAGTACTGGCACAACGTCCTGTAAGAGCTGGTGATGCCTTGAGTCAGCCGAAGAGAATGAACTTGTTAGCCCCATATGATTTCCTTGACAAAGCAAGCAAGGAGCTAATTTGTTTTATAGGCCTGCAAGGAATGCATTTCCCTTGAAAACACATCATCCTTGCATCCTTTTCTTGTTCCCTAACTTGTGACTATTTCCCTCTGCTGTTCTGAGTACATAAGCCTTGCTAACAAAGAATCATGCTCCAAAGGCTTTACTCTACCCTTTATACCCTTGCAAAATGCTTCATTCTCACCCCTTTGTTCCTTTCCTCAAAGTCCCCTTTCTTCCCCAAATTTCCCTTATCCATCCTAGAAATCCCCTCTAAACATCCTTACTCCCTTTGTTATGCCTAAATCCCCCTCATTCCCCTATCATTGCCCTTGGCTGGCCTTAAAATTCTTTAAAAACGAGCCAAAAATCCTATTTTATGCATAGTGTGGGCCTAGCCCTTTCTGGCCTAGCCCCCGTACCTTCCCCCCCACAAAACCTTACGCTATGACTGAGCGCTGGCCCGAAAGGTGCTTGTCCCATATGTTTATCATGCGCTTTCTCAACTGTTGATCCATATAGATCGAACGGCGATCATTTAAATCCGCAGCGCTCGTGATTCACCTGTTCAAACCACTGATCACGCCATCGCCGTCCATTCAATGCCAGATCAACGGTTCAGAGTGTATCCACCTATGTGGTCCCCGCCGCGCGCCATACCATAAAACAACCCGACTTCATCACACCACCTTTGCGCGGTGGGCGATATTTTCCCATTGCCCAGCGATTCCATACAGTGCTCAACACCTGTCTCCTGTACAATGACAAAACTGAACTCCCATCGCGCGTTATCTTTCGGTCCATGACGTGCAGTGATATTCATGACAGCCGTCAGATCTTCCCCCGTTCATCCAACGGTCATCGCTCAGCGAAGCTGCGCGAGTTTTAGTCCATGATCACCGTACTCCTGGCCCACCGAATTTTCGTCCTCTGCCGCATGTTCAACCGTCGATCTCCTCTCAGATCCGACGGTCCAGTTTCATCTCCCTGCTGTTGACTATTCTGCTGTCAACCGGTCCCGCCATGTCACCTCCACGTGCCTCACCGTACATTCGCCCCTCCCGTCTTATATTTTCATTCAAAGGGTCAAACTTCAAAGGTTTTCATTCATTTTTCCTCCTGCATCACCTTCTGACTGTAATTTTTACCGTTTTCACCATATTACAGGCCTTCCATGATAGTTTCGCCATCTAACCAATCTGCATAGTCACTCTACCCCCCCCCCCGTTGCATCCGCCCCCTCCATTGTTTTCTTAACAAGTTGCGTGTTTTTGCAGGGTTTCTAGAAGGGCGGAAAACTGCCATGATTCATAGGAATAATTGTAAGCGGCGCATTGAACATACAAAATTAAATCTGGAAGCTGGTACTATAGGGAAATGTCAAGAAAGGTGGCGGTAGTATAAATTTCATCAAAGGATAGAGTTTGAAACTTCACAAGCCCTATCCGGCGCCATTAAAGCCTAGATCTTGTAGAATCGAGACATTCATGGAACAGTGGGAAAAACCAGCTTATGATCGAGGTTTTTAGCACTCAGTATTGAAGGTTTTGGGCCTTAATGCAACAGTTGAGAGACAAATTACCAGATCGAGAATCCCGAGGATCACACAGGAGATCCAGCACGCAGAAAACAAAGAAATCAGGGTTCAAATCAGCAGAATGTTTCTTCCAGAGCAAGGACACAGTACACATTATTGTTTCAGTTTATATTGTGTCCAAGCAAGGTTTTTCCCCCCTTTATAGCAATCCTATGCTATCAGAAGCATTTGTTTCACAAGCATGGCAGTCCATTCAGTCATTTTGTTTATACACCAAAGTACTGCAGTCAGAGTACATCCAAGGTCATATCAGAGTAATTGGAAGCCTGAAGGAGATCATTCATGCACCCAAAGAATTCCAGAGATTAATGGTCTGAGTTTAAAATAGAATGGGCTTCGGCCCTCATCCTCTTCTGAGTGTTAATGCTACATTTAGTTTTCTACCTACCTCCTCTGCTTCTCTTCAGCTATAAAACTCAATGAGAAAAACATTCTAAAGGTTGTCGATGAGATATCAGAGAATTGCAAGAAGTTTCTCTTGAGATAAGCTCTCTGTGAAAAAATTGTAAGATAGGTTGAGGAATATGTATTCAGGCTGAATGCCCAAGCTGTTGGCTATTTTGTACCTGATTGGTGTTGATATTTAATATGACAAGCACATTTCTTTGGATCTTGATCTAAAGCTGCGGTGATGTTTTTCTATCCCTGTGTTTTATTTCATTTCATTCCGTTTCTTCTGGCTTGCATCAAAAATCGGGTATAGGATTTACCCTTGTTAGGTACCCTATGCTTCTGCTCTCCTTGCCTTTAATGTTTTCTACTTAATGTGTTTATCTGAGAAATGGTTTCAGTTGATTTAACCATTGTAGTGGATGTTATTGACTACTAGCTGATGTATGAATTAATGAAATCTGTTTTTAGATGTTCTTGTTAGGATTTAGTTGAATGCGTTGAGAACACTAGGAGGTTTAGAACTCTATCTCTGCCTCACTAGGATCTTTCTATTCCAATTAAGCCTTTTCAAGTTCCCTTGTATTGCCTCTGATTATGTCCAAGCAGGTCTAGATTTAAATGACCTCTGATCTGATCTATAGACATAATTGGACGGTTCTCCTTCTTTCACTTTCAATCCTTAATGTCCCATACCACACCATCATTTTAGGATCCAAGGCTTTAAATGACTAGCCCAACTGAAAGCTTGCATGTTGAGTAGCAAGTAAACCCTTTCCTGACTCCATTGCCCAATGGACTTGGCATTCTCTGGATTATCTCTCCTTTGCCTATATTCCTTTTTGCCCAGCCTTGTCTCATGCTAAACCCTTCCTTCCTGATTCCCAGCAACCAAACTCAAAATCAAAACAAACAAACCTTGTGCCTATAACTAGACTAATATCTTAATCTTGAGCTTCAAAGACATAAAACCTTTGACAATCATAGAGAGATCCCTCTCTGGACCTAGGAGGGCTAGATCCTAAGGTCTAAAAGTGGTTCTATGTTGTCTCATCTTTTGGTCTTGCCAACCTGGCCAAAACATGGGAACCCCAACATAATGGTGACTCCGCTGGGGAGATTCTAAGTATTTCTCACCTTCTACATCATAAGAGCCGCAGAAAACCTACGATCTCTGGTTAGGTTGGTTAAATGCTCCTATTCACACATCAACCTCTATACCATTTGCTGTGTTTCTCCTACACTCTTAGACAGAGTCTAGAAAGGGCCAAGTAGCCTCCGGATCTCATCCTCTTTCAGAGGTGGCATATCTAGTAAATGCCCTCCTAGTCAATCTCTGGTTAGAGTTTGCTGTGTTTTCGAGATATCCTTGAAAAGGGACATCTCATAAGCACTATGGTGGACAGCGTACCCTCCAAAAATATCCTAAACCTTCCACCTGGCGACTCCATAGCTCCTCAACGATTAAAAGACTCCACTAGTGATCACTAGGCCTGCTGATTAGCTTGGTTTCACATAAGACTCCACTGGGAGACCAGCCTCTATTACAACATCAGCCATAATAGAAGTAACAAGTAGGGTTAATATTTTTAGCAGGAAACAAAATTCTGGCTTACAGAACCATTCATACAAGAGCTTATCCCAACCCAAACCCACCTGAAATAGTTGATAACCCTGAGAGAATCCTCAAGAAATCACCTGCACCTAGGAGATCAACTATTTCCAGATATATCCATAGAGCTAAATTTGCACCAGAAGACTTCACATCTCTATCAGATCCATCCTTCGACCTAGGCACTCAAAACAGCCTACCAAGAACTAAGTCATTCAGTGATCTAGACTAGCCAGATCTTGGATTTCCTGGTTCACAATCTCATAGGGGTCAACACATTAGGGATAGACAGACCCCTCCATCTACACCACCTGATATTCACTTCATCCAAAACTTGAGGCTATCCCACCCTAGTCTATTCAACAAGCTTCTGTTGGTCATAATATCCCTGTCATCCATATACCAGCTGTCCAAGTTAACCCTTTACCTCATCGGAATACCATCATGGCAGCCTAGTACGCACCTCTGGTTTTACCTCAGCCTCTAGTACCCTTACCGAATGATTATCAATCAAAGGTCCCTCATTTTACAGCCAAAGAGTCCATCACAACTCAGAAACATGTAGATAAAATGGAAGACTCTTTTGACTACATGGAAATTGATGATGAAACAGTCAAAATGAGAATTTTTGCTCAAAGCTTAGGAGGTGAGGTGAAGAAATGGTTTAAAATCCTACCTCCTAACAGTATCCAAGACCTTCCTGCTCTATATCAAACTTTCATCAACAAATGGGAAGCTAGGGAAAATCCTCGCCAACTCCTAGCAGAATACATGAGCCTTAAGAGGAATGTAGGAGAGAGTGTCCATGATTACACAACAAGATTTAATAGCATTTATAATTCCCTCCCTCCACATATGAAACCTCCACAAGGTATGGCCCTAGCGAAATATCTTGAAGGCTTTGATGCTGACATGGCCTATAATCTCAGGGATAAAGAGTACAACACATTAGAGGACATGTAGAAAGGAGCAATGAACATAGAGGCAAATCTGATTGAGAAAAGAGCAAGACTAAGATCTGGGAAGAGGGTAACATATAGAGATGACACTGTAGTTTCCACATCTGATCCCAATTATGATAGATTATCTAAGAACGTGGAAAGACTACAGCAGATGATGGAAAAAATGGTTGTCACGGTTAGCAATCAGAACAACAACCAAATCCAGAACCAAAACTTTAGAAGAAACAACACCACTCCCAACAGACAAAAATAATCAGATCAACAAATCATTCCCCCATTCCAAAAATTCCTTGATGAAGATGAGGGAATCATAGAAGAGTATGAAGGGAACACAATAAACATGTTTGAAATAGAGGATTCAATCCATAATTGTTACTCAGAAGAAGATCAGCCCTCACCCTCTGGTTGGGAGGAGGAATGGTTGGAATCTGAAGATTACAGGTTAGGGTTTGAAAATGCCATGTTGCAGGTTAGAGAACAATATGAACTTAGGAGAAAAAATAACCAAGAAAATTCCAAAACCAAGGCTCCTGAGGTTACCATCAAGAAAATACCTGATAAAACTTCAAAAGTGACTGCTCAAAGTAACAAATCAACAACTAAAAGTTCTAGAAAAAACAAAGAAAAAGACAACCAACAGATTGAAAAACAAAGCCAACCCACTAGCAGCACTAGCACTACAGTTAGTGCTCCTGATAAAATAGTCCCTAATCCTATACATAGCGAGAAATCACAAACTAATTCAGCCACTAAGGCAGTGGATCATAAAACAAAATTGAACATTCCAAAGATTCAGTCCACTTTCAATCTGGAAAGTGAGATTGCAAGAATTAAAATCTTTGTTCCACTTTTTGAGCTGGCCACTCAAGATGTGTATAAAGGCCAAATTTTGAAATCCTTGAATTTAGGGGAAAAAATGATACTGTAAATCTAAATGATGATCAACCAGCCCTCCTGTTTGGTCCAAAGATCGAGGGAAAGTATCAGGAAGGGGTAGTTCAACCTTTTTATATCAGTCTCAACATTCACAACAAGATCCTTCATAATGCCATGCATGGCTCTGGGGCGTCACAAAATTTAATGCCTAAGGTAGTGATGGAAAGATTAGGCCTAGAGATAACATGGCCATATAAAGACCTATATTCATTTGACTCTAGAAGAGTAAAATGCCTGGGCCTGATCAAATACCTGTGTGTGAGCCTTACCCAGATTCCTGCAAAATGTATGGTCATGGATGTTGTGGTGGCAGATGTGCCACCCAAGTATGGCATGTTACTGTCTAGATCATGGGGAGCCAAGCTACAAGGCACAATGAAGATGGATGGCTCTTATGCCACTATCCCTATATTTGGCCAACTTAGAAGACTATATAGAGAGGCTCAAATGAAATTCCTGGTCAGTAGTCCTGAGAAACCTGAAAATTCACCATTATACTTTGTACACACAGATATGGACTCCTTCATTCTGTACAATGACCAATCCTTAGGAGAACCAGCATCAGAAGTCAGAAATGCAAACAATGACGCAGAGCCCATGGACTTTAACATAATGGCTACCCTAGACTCAGAGGAAAACGATGTAGAAATCCATGGGCAGAATGCTAAAAATGAAACTCTGAGTGAACCAGAAATGGAGATAGAACGCAAACAACAAGATAGCAAAATCTCTGAACTCCACACATGTCAAGAAGAACAAAACAACCCACAGTCTAGTACAGACCCTATGACGCAACACAATGGTGAACCCAGCTGTAGGGAAGGAAAGAATGACGAAACAGAAAATGAATCCCTGTGGGAAATGAATTTCGACGGGTCCTGTACTAGAAGGACTGCAAGGGCAGGGGTGTGGGTACGTAACACAGAGAGCGGCTATGCAGAGAGCCATGCTGTCAATTTGCATTTCAAATGTACCAATAATATTGTAGAATATGAGGCCCTTATCCTTGGTTTAAATGTGTTAAAGAAATTAGGGGTCTGTAGGATAGCTGTGCAGGGAGACTCAGAGTTGATCATAAAACAAGTAAATGGTGAATACGCAGCAAAACACCCCAGATTAAGAGCATATAGGAACGACACAGTGGATCTATTGAAAACCCTTGTAGAATATGATTTGGTGTTTGCCCCTAGGAACCATAATATAATTGCAAATGGATTAGCTTGTCTAGCTAGTACATACCCTAAGACTCCCAGTGACCAAAAAATCATCATTCAGACCAAGTACAGACCTTCAGTGCCAGACAATGAAAAATATTGGCAGGCCTTTGAAGGTGATAAACAAATTGAGGATTTCCTGATAGGCAGGAATGAGTTTGAATTTTCTGATTCAGACTCTAAATCTGAGAACAACTGCCTAAGTGAAGAATCCTCTGACGAAGAAAACCCACCCTGTAACATAGAAATAAACACTCTAACTGAAGAAACTGGAAGTCTAACCAGAAAGTGTGAAAACGCAGAAAATGAGGAGATGGAGGTGTTGCAGGCCAAAGATAAGAATATACCCAGAGGCCTGGCACCCTTAGAGGACCTCTTTGACTTTGATGATGTAGCAAAAAAGTCCACTATAGAACATGCAGAATCTGACGTGGAAGAATGCAACATAGGCACTGAAGACAAACCCAAAATGATTAAGTTGGCTAAGTCTCTTCCTGCAAACATGAAGAAAAAATACATTGACCTTTTTAAAGAATTTATTGACGTGTTTTCTTGGAATTATGAAGACTTAAAGGCCTATGACACAAACATCATACAACATAAAATACCTTTGAAAGAAAATCAGAAACCCTTCAGGCAGAAACTCTGTAGAATTAACCCAAAGCAATTGCCTATAGTTGAGAAGGAGATAAAGAAGATGTATGACGTAGGTATAATAGTTCCTGTTATGTTTTCTGATTGCGTCTCAAACCTTGTAGCTGTGAGGAAGAAAACAGGGGAGATCAGATTATGCATAGACTTTAGAAATCTTAATATAGCCTCGCTCAAAGACAACTATCCTTTGCAAGAATGGAACACATCCTTCAGTAAGTAGTAGGCTCAAGAAGAATCTCCCTATTAGATGGCTTTTCAGGTTACAACCAAGTGTTAGTACTCCCTGAAGATCAACTCAAAACAGCTTTCACCACTCCATGGGGCACTTTTATGTATGTAAAAATTTCTTTTGGATTGATGAACGCTGGTGCAACCTTCCAAAGAGCAATGGATATATCTTTTTCGAATGAAATAGGACACTTTATTGTGATTTACTTGGATGACATAACAGTCTATTCCAAGACTGAAGAAGAACATTTGAAACATCTGAGAAAAGTATTTGAAAAATGTAGAAGGTTTGGTCTGTCACTGAATCCCAAAAAGAATGTCTTTGGGCTACAAGAAGGTAAGCTTCTTGGCCATATCATATCCGAGAAAGGGATTAGGATAGACCCACAAAGAGTTGAGGGAATACTACAGATCACACACCCAAGAAACATCAAGGAATTACAGTCCTTCATTGGGAAGATTAACTTCCTTAGGAGGTTTATTCCAAATCTGGCTGAACACCTTAGGAACATGACTAACATGCTGAAGAAAGGTGTGGGAGTTAAATGGACTGTAGGAGCTAAAAAATCTTTTGAATCAGTAAAACTTGCACTCACCCAAGCTCCTGTTCGGATCAGCCCTGATTTCTCTAAAGATTTCCTTATCTTTTCATTTTCCTCTGAGCATACAATTGTTGTTGTCTTGCTGCAGAAAAACATAGAGGGAATGGAACAACCAATTGCATTTTTCAGCAAAGCACTAAGGGATGCACCCCTAAAATACAACATAATGGAAAAATAGGCCTATGCTTTGATTAAGGCCTTGAAATACTTTAGGGTGTACATTTTGCATTCTCACACTATAGCTTATGTGCCTAACTTTATTGTCAAATATATTCTGTCCCAAGACCCAGATGGAAAGAGGGGAAAATGGATTGCCGTGATTTTAGAATACGACCTTGAGATAAAACCCACCAAACTGATCAAAGGTCAAGGCTTAGCTAAATTAATGGTTGAATTGAATCTGCTAGCCCTTGACATTAACATGGTTTCTGCCTTGGATGAGCAGGAAGGAGTGCTTGACCCCACTGCTGAGGAGAAGTTTCAGAACTCTCCTTGGTACTCTGATATCCTGTACGTGCTCACCAACCTCAATGCTCCTCCTGAACTATCAAAGACCAAGGCTAGATTCTTAAAGCGAAAAGCCAGGAGCTATTGCATATTGAATAACTGCTTATATTGAAAAAATCCAAATGGCCTATTGCTCAAATGTTTTCCTGAAACTGAAGCTGAAAGGATTAAAAAAGAATTCCATGCAGGAGAGTGTGGAGGCCACCTGAGTTGGCAGGCCGCTGCAAATAAAATACTCAGGGCTGGTTATTATTGGCCTACAATCTTCCATGATATCCATAAGATGATAGTTTCCTGCCACAAATTCCAGATCTTCGAAGGCAAAAGAAAACTCCTCCCTCTCCCCCACGACCCATCACTGTTGAAGGTCCTTTTATGCAATGGGGCCTAGATTTTATAGGAGAAATTCATCCTGCTTCTTCTGCACAACACAAATGGATCCTAACAGCCATAGACTACTTCACTAAGTGGATAGAGGCCATACGTACTAGGAATGCCACAGATTCAGTCATCATTAGGTTCCTAAAAGGTCATATTCTCTCTCGGTTTGGGTGTCCAAGGAAAATAATCACTGATAATGTTGTTGCCTTTGGATCCAAGAAAATGGTTGATTTTTGTCACGAGTATGGAATAACACTTGGTCATTCAACTACCTATTACCTTCAAGGTAATGGATTAGCTGAATCATCAAACAAGAGCCTGGTGATCATCATCAAAAAGCTGTTAGAAGAAAACAAAATGTCATGGCATAACAAGTTAGTACATGCTTTGTGGGCTAACAGGCTTACAACAAAGAAATCCATTGTCATGTCACCATTTCAGCTTGTCTATGGTGCAGAAGCAGTATTTCCTACCAGCCTTGGGATTCTAGTGATCAAACTTGTCCAAGAGATACAGACAGAAGAAGACAGTATGGTGAGGAGAATAAACCAGACATTTCATCTCCAGCAAACCAGGGAGGAGGTCTACAATAGAACTGTGAAAGTTCAGGGGAACATAAAGAAGCTGTTTGACAAAAGAACTAAGGCCTCTGATTTCAAAATTGGAGACAAAGTTCTAAAGTGGGACTCAAGGAGAGAGGACAAAGGTAAGCACAGCAAGTTTGATAGTTTGTGGCAAGGTCCATACATCATCCAAGCCACTGTTGGTCCAAATGCATTCTTCCTACAAGAATTAGATGGCGCAGAGCTGTTTGGGGGTCTTGTCAATGGTAGGATGCTCAAACACTACTTCTTCTAATTTACAAATTCCAGTTTCCATTTCCATTGTACATACCATTACAGTTTGTATTTTCAAGGAAAAGAGAAAATGTTCCCCAAAAAAAAAAAAACAGAGGAAAAGATAGAGGTTCAGACATGCTCAAAACATGAACCTCTGAAGTGCAAAAGATTGGCTCTGATAAGCTCAAAACCTGAGCCAAAGAAAGTAAAACGGCTGGTCTTAACATGCCCAAAATCAGAGCTGAAATAAAAAAGGGAGACGTGACTCTAATATGCTCAAAACTTGAGTCACAAAGAGAAGGAGTATACTTCAAGTTTCAAATTTCAAGCCTTCATAGTTTTGTTTGCAGTTTTCTACAATTTTCTATCCATGTGCAATTGTCTTCATGCCTTGGATTCACAGCAAGTCAGATAGTCTAATCCTGGCTTGACTATTTTTCAAATTTCTGTCGTAGAATATAGAGAAGAAATCTACTGGACAGTTTAATCCCAGCAGATATTAGGTTAGGTAGAGAAACATATGAGACCAACAGTCTAATCTAGTCTCATGGAGCAATAAGGATAGATTTAGAATAGGTTTATTTTCTGTTTGTAAAAATAAAATGATGTAAAGGGTTTGCTAGCTCAAATGCCCCCTAGAAGAAGAAAAAATGCTAGGATCGTAGTGTGGGTAGGTAGCTTTGGTAGGGAAAATGTTTCTGCTAATGTAATGTCTTCATATTGTGGTAGTTGATCAAAGGGAAAAGGGATGTGCCAAGCAGCAGGCAACTGGCCTACTCCAAAGATCTATTCTCTGAATTCTTGCCTCCTTCAAGAAGAAGCCATCCCCATGTGGAGCCACTGTTAGCCCGTTATGATTTCCTTGACAAAGCAAGCAAGATTCTAATTTGTTTTATAGGCCTGCAAGGATTGCATTTCCCTTGAAAACACATCATCCTTGCATCATTTTCTTGTTCCCTGCCTTGTGATTGTTTCCCTTTGCTATTCTGAGTACATAAGCCTTGCTAACAAAGAATCATGCTCCAAAGGCTTTACTCTACCCTTTATACCCTTGCAAAATGCTTCATTCTCACCCCTTTGTTCCTTTCCTCAAAGTCTCCTTTCTTCCCTAAATTTCCCTTATCCATCCCATAAATCCCCTCTAAAAATCCTTACTCCCTTTGTTATGCCTAAATCCCGCTCATTCCCCTATCGTTGCCCTTGGCTGGCCTTAAAATGCTTTAAAAACGAGCCAAAAATCCTATTTTCTGCATAGTGTGGGCCTAGCCCTTTCTGGCCTAGCCCCCGCACCTTCCCCACCACAAAACCCTACGTAATGACCGAGCGTTGGCCCGAAAGGCACTTGTCCCATATGTTTATTGGGTGCTTTCTTAACCATTGATCCATATAGATCGAACGGCAATCGTTTAAACCCATAGCGCTCGTGATTCACCTGTTCAAACCATCAATCGCGTGATTGTCGTACATTCACCACCAGATCAACGGTTCGGAGTGTATCCGCCTCCGTGGTCCCCGCCGCGCACCATACCATAAAACAACCCAGTTTTCATCGCATCGCCTTTGCGCGGTGGGCGGTATTTTCCCATTGCCCAGCGATTCCATACAGCACTCGACACCTGTCTCCTATACGACGGAAAAACCGCCCTCCCATCGTGCGTTATCTTTCGGTCCAGGACGTGTAGTGATATTCACGACAGCCGTCAAATCTTCCCTTGCTCATCCAACGGTCATCGCTCAGTGAAGCTGCGCGAGTTTTTGTCCATGATCGCCGTACTCTTGGCCATCATGGATCGCCGTACTCCTGGCCATTACCTTTTGGCCTATTCTTATTGTAAATCCACCTTTCCTTCCAGCCATGGCAACATGGCATGCCCCATTAGTGTTACCAGAACCTCTGCTTCCCTTACCAAATGAGTACCAATCCAAAATTCCTCATTTCACTGGAAAAGAATCTACCACAGCTCAACATCGTGGCGTCGATAGGCAGAAAATCGATTGTCCACACTTAGGAATCTCACATAGTCACTCCAATATGGAAAATGGACGAAAAATGGGAAGCTTTTCTGCTGAAAATGACATCGCCATTGGATTCCTATCACTAAAAGGTGTAAAATCGACATAAAATTTGTCAAACTATAACCACGGAAAGTTCGGAACCTCAAGGAAGCTTTTTGATTCCGCTCAAGGTTCCCTGCACAAGGTTCTGCCCCTCTGGCCACTCATGGTTCCTGTACCTGCAATAAAAAAATATTATTCACTAAAGAATGTACCAGTCTGCTCCATGTTTTTCCTTTGCTTTTCTCATGGCTCCATTAGCCTCCATGTGCTCTCATATCTCATGTATTCTCCATCATTCTCAATGCTTCCCTTGAACCATTTAAATGACATTTTATAACAAAGTGTGAGGGTGAATAAGACAAAGTGTGAGGTTGGCACATTGGTTGGCATAATCATATTAAGATACTTCTTGTTGGGAGGTTTTGGGTTCAAATCTCATTGACTCAAAATATTGTTTTAAATCTCAATTTTAGTTTTAATATAGTTTTTTAAAACTATATATTATATGGAATTTAAAGCCCAATTTTGGTTTCAATATAGTTTTTTCAAACTGTATCATATATGGAATTCATATGTCCATATTGTAACAACTCCTAAAAACATGAGAATAAGACAAAAAATGAAGGTTGCACCATTCAAGGCCACTTACACCTAATTTGAGGTGCCATTTGGCATCATGTGATTGGGACATATGGAAAGCCCTAATTGGTCCACATCATATGCCACCTTTACCACCTACTTGCCATGTGTCGACTTGTGGTGCTGCCACATCACCTTTTGTGGGTCCACCTTCTTTGTTGATTGCGATGCCACATTAGATTTGTGGGTCCCACTAGGCCTACCATGTGTCATCCATATTAACACATGGATCAAATCCCCACTAGATTTGTAGGAGAAAATTTGCTAAAAAAAAGTCCCAAAATGAATGTGAGCAGGGTCAGGGCTAATAGTCAATGAGTCATCAATAGTGGAGTTCCTCCCATTCACATAAAAATATAGAGTGTGGGTAGATTCCAAATTTTCCAAACAGATGTCAATGTCTATTAGAGATAAAATGAGGAATGTTAAAATACAATCAGAATGTGGTAGCTCAATATGCAGAGAAACAATACTTAAAGGACAAAATGTAGAATTACTAAGAGAAATAGTACCTGATAACAAATCAATATGAAAATTTTGTTCAATACATGTGATAGGTGGTGTGATTTTAATCTTACCTAAGAGAGAGCGTTGACCAATATCTTGAGCTATTGGATATTGTATAGATATCAATGGACAACCCCCATTGTAGAAATTTTATGATACTCCATGTCACTGATTTCCAAATCCACGCGGGCAGTTGATAGTAAGATGCCCAACATTATGAAAACCTAGACAGCGAAAAGGAATTTCCCAATATTCAATTTGTTTCCCAGTAGAGAATCCACCCCAATTGAACTCCACCTTTGCGTAAAGGCCAACAACGAAGTCCACCTCCACCAAAATCCATGTGATACATTTATCTCTATATAACACGCTTGCTTCCTCTAGGAAAGAAAATTTACCAATTGAATTTTCAATCATCATCAATGATTCACGTGAGCAAAATACAAGGGGTAAACCAGATAGTTTAGGCCGAACCAATTTACTCCATGGTAATTCCATGTATGGATCAAATCCCACATGCGAGTGATGCAAAGAGAGGAAACCACGACCATGAACCCAATATGATCCCAAAATATTTGCAACATCGTCATCATTAGTAAAGTGGAAGAAGAACCACTGATTGTATAAAATGTTAAAAAAATGAGAGTATTTAAGAATAAGTTATCGATGTTCTTTAACCCAAGATTCCATCTAAGAGCCACCCATTCAGACATAAGACCACTTACCCACCACATCCCATTGTTGTAATCCTACCACTCGGTCCTAAAAAACATCGGAACTAAAAAAAAGTTTTTGGTAATCTAGATCAACCTTAACTACCTTATTTTCCACAAATGATGGAAAAAAAAATTTCATGGATTACCACATTTGGGTTCAATAACCGATGGGGATATATAAATATTTGAATCCACATGTATATTTGCATGTATAGGAGATGTCCCAGAGGACTGGACTCCTGAATTGGGGCATCCACGACTCTTGGCCTCAATAGTTACATGTACTAACACATCAAGTAATGGCACATGATCACCCCAGTTTCCTTCAGTATCAAGTGACATCCTACTGATAAATGTAAAGGAAAGTTGTACAAATGACACTACCAAAACTATGAAATCCCTCCTATATGTGCACCAAAGTAAAGAGCATTACCAAAAATGCCTTATGTAGTAGTGTGTGAAAAAAACTCAATAAAATATGTAGAAAAGGAAAATTAATGTGACTTATCAATTATATAACCCACTCGATGTAGGTCATCACCAGCTCAATCCACTACGACACCCCTTCAAATACAATAGAATAACCAATCAGCATCAACCAATGTCATTCAAAAAATCTCATCAAGCACACAATTGACAAAGATCTTTAATGATGACACAATCCATTAATGGATTGTCCCTCATATAATTAATGGCCAACATCAAAAATAAATATCAACCCAGACCAATTAATGACCCCAAATTGATCCTTCGTAATTGAATTCAAAATTCAAATATGTTACCCACTCCACAAACCAAAATGAATGCACTTACGTAGCAGTAAATATCCTTGGAAATCTCGTGATTGACCAATACCAAACCAGAGAGGAACAGGAAGATCCACAAGAGAAAAGGTTTAGAAGAAAGACCTTGTAAAACAACTAGCTAATGCATCTCAGATAAACCACATAGAAGACCAACACATAGTAGCTAAGATCCTCAAAAATTCCGTGATTGACCAATCCCAAACGAGATAAGGAGCAGGAATATCCAAAGGATCAAAGGTTAAAAATAAATACCACATAAAAAATCAACTAGTGTGTATTAGATAGACCATAGAGTAGACCAATAACTAGAGTGGAAAACAAAAAAAACTAGTAGATATCCCTAATATCATCCAGAATCAGGATAAAAAATGAATCTATCTCAAATAATTATGCTTAGATTTATTTCACCCAACAACACCAACAACTACACCAGTGAAGGCTACATTTAATCCATCTATGTCTACACTTATATCCAAAAGCTTGTGAATTTTGTGACTAATTCTTCCATAATTCAATCTTTTATCCTCAACATATGTAATATTCCAAAATAAGATTGCAGCTAATTGGAATATAAAATTTTTGTTTTGTCACTTATATAGGTGAATAAGTGGGTAGGGAGACCCATAAATCTATTTAGTAGGAATAAAACCACTTCTCATGTGAATGTGACTCATTATAACAGCTAAATAAATCACACTTAGGTGTGAAAAGGGGACATGGTCAAAGTTGACCAGATCAACAGCATTGTTATGGAGATAGTGGAGGATTATTGGAGGACATCACAATAATTTAGGAGGAGTGTATGTATGATAGTAGCATCTTTAATGAGTGGGAACTAGGGTGAGGAAGCTCACCAAGCATAAAAGGAAGAGGATGGAAGCCATAGAAGACATGGATTTGTGTTAATGATTTTGATATTTTTTTATCTGGATTTTTCATGTGACATGTCTATGCATGCTTTTGCTATTTAGCAGAGTCTGCATTGCTCTTTAACACAAGGGTGTTCCCGAGCGGGAATCCCACCCTCATCTTCGGTGGACTTCGAGTGCCTACTCAGGAGAGGTATCTTGAGCTGCATTACCACTATCTAGTATTTTTTCAAGCTTTAGTCTTCATCTACATCACAACCTATTCCAGATTTGTGTTGTGTTGTAGGGTTGCAGTAGTGGAGGGTTGTAAAACCCAATTTCTGAGCTTGTTTTCTAGTGGAGGAAGAAACCCTTCATCCAAAAAGTTTGTAAGGATATTCATTGAGCTCCATTTCATTATTTAGCATTAGGCTAAGTAGATACCATCATATACAGTGTAGTTTCCCTCAAGCACTACATTATTTCAGAGAGCAGCTGCAACAGTGGGTCTATTTCCCTAGTTGGAGGGTTTCTATTTCCTATGAGGGGATCAACCCTTCATTTGGGAAATCTATTGAAGTAGGTTCAGCCATTTCCTATATCGGATCAGCCACCTCCTATTAGTGATTCAGTTGCAGTGGTTACTTAGCCCTAGGGCCATATTTTTCTATTATTGTATTTTGGGTATTTCCAGAAACCTTTTCTGGGTTGTCTAGGAAATCTGTTTTGGAGCCTAGATTTGTATCCCCAGCATTTCTTGAGCCATATATCAGGGGATATACATTATTTTTTCTTCCAGTAGTAGTTACTCTAATTAAAAATGTCGTGTATTTCCTTCCGACATTTTTCAAAGTAGCAACATCTCATTATTGAGGGTCTTTGTTCAATGGAGGCTTGTTTTCCTTGATTGTATGAGATTTTCCGCAAATATATTGATCTTATTTGCTACTGATATTCATAATAATATGGATCTTTCATTGTCTCATATATGATCTATTGTTACTTACTACATATTTCCAGTTTTATGTCTTGTATTGCTGCTCTCCCAATGTTGGGATATTACAGCATCTGCTTCTCGCAAAAGTTGTCATAGAGATTTTGAAGTGGGCATATTTTCTGCCAATGAATATTCTGTAATTTTCCTCCACCATCCTTCATGTGAATCTAATCCATGTTATTTTAGTGTATCTTCAGGATCCATCGCATCAAATTGATTGGTTATACCGACATTTCGAACCATCTACTGTAGTTCTAATCCACGTTGTCAATGATAATCAGGAGTTCCAACACAATAATGTGCTAATAACAACAACCATCGAATAGAAATAGCACTCAAAATAAATTGAAAATAAATAAATAAATAAATAAAATAGATAAATAAATAAATAAATAAATAAATAAAAATTAAATTAAATTAAAACACAATCTATGGAGAACCCGAAAAGTACTCCATCTATGTTACTACCTATCCACGTTTAGCAAAAGTGCCTCAATTGCTCCTCTCACCAAGCACACCTCTGTTTTTGGCCTCCATCACTCTAAATCCCATCATTTTTTGTCGACCTCCATCACCCTAAATCCCATTAGTTGTTGTCAGCCTCCATCGCTCCGCTTTCTTGAAGAATCCATCAACAACGTAAAGACAAACCCCTAATCCTTTACTTTTACATTTTTTACTAGCGCCTTGTATAAAAAAAATTTAGACGAAATTAAATTTTAACACAAAAGATTTATTTTGTCTTATAAAATTTTCTTTAAATACCCCTCCGTGTAGTAGTGACGAATGCAACGACATAAAATTTATCTCCAATAAGATCAACAGATATGAAAGGGAAAAAAGAGGAATCGATGTTCGGAAACTCTTGCCAAGAAAATTTCTCACATTCTTCAAATTCGATGACCCCCACAATATGAATAACCCAAAAAATCATTGCCTTTATATAAAATATCGTGAATGGTAAGTGAAATAGAAACCTCGGTAAAAATGTGAGACAATATTAGCTCGCAAGCTAGCGGAATTAGGGTGCACTGCCAGAGTCAATTTTGCAGGTGTTAGATAATGTTTTCTTAAATTGATATGGTTTTTTATTAATTGTTAATTGTCTTAAATGAGTTTCTTATTAATTGTCATTTTGTCTTAAATAAGAAGATTTATCTTAAAATATTTTTGTCTCAAACTGTTTATCTTAAATATAAAGCTTTGTCCTAAAAAATTTCTATCTTAAATCTTTTTTGTCTTGAATATAAAGTTGTGTCTTAAATTATTTTTGTCTTAAAGTGTTTTTGTTTTAAATATAAAGTTTTGCCTTAAAATATTTTTATCTTAAATATAAAGTTTTGTCTTAAAATATTTTTGTCTCAAATTTTATATTTAAGACAATTCAATTGAAAATAAGAATTGATTTTTTAAGACAAAAGATTTCTTTTGTCTTAAAAAAATGTCTTAAAAGTGCCCTTGGTGTAATATTAGTGAACTAGAAATCAATTCCTTAAATTCCCACCAAAAACTATAATAATTGGACAATATTATATTTTATATAGTGTCCTAAATTATATAGAAAATTGATTTTCCACATTGTCTTAAAAATTTCCTAACCTCATTTTAAATAACAAAAAAAATTATGATTTGACTAAAAAATAATTAACTATAAAAAGATATAATAATTAAGAAATATTCTATTTTATAGGTCCATCTACGACAAAATTTCCTAAACTTGTTTTAAATAACAAAAAAAATTATGATTTGACTAAAAAATAATTAACTATAAAAATATATAATAATTAAAAAATATTATATTTTATAGGTTCATCTAATTTATTTGTAGTTATTCAAAAAAACTTGGTTCTAAGTTTGATGGTCTGTATTAACAATTTCATAATATTAGAAAATTTGAGAAATCTTTTAATAATAATCACATCAGAAAAAATGAAATACATAATCCAAAATATTATAAAATAATCTGCAACCCAGTTAAGCAAAGTGAATACTCGCATGAAAGACATACATCCATGCTTGTCAAATCATGATGGTTATAGAGTTCTTATTCATTCAGGTGAATCTTGTTACGATTGGTTTGTTCCTGTGGGTCTTATCGGATTCATTTGTCCAGATGAGCTGCTAATTTTAACGAGAGGATGATTTTAACCAAAACACAATATTATATTTTATATAATTTCTTATGGTTGAAGAGTCCTTATTCATTCAGGTGAGTCTTATCACATTCATTTGTGTAGGTGAGTTTCTAAGTCTAACCTTATTACTTATTCATGTGAATGACCTAAAGGCGGGCGTGAGCGAAGCCCTCATTTCGATTTCGCTTTCGATGAGTCAATGTTGAATGATAGTTGGAAACATTGTGTGAAATGATAAATATTATGTCTGATTCTCTGTTCTCTTCTTGATCTCCTCATTCTAATGATGATAAGATGATGAAGGAGATGAAGAAGATGCATAAGCATTGGAAGATGTGGATGAAGCATCGTTATCTAATCTTCCTTTCTCCTCTTCCTCTATTCTCCTCTCATAAGCATCGTACATTATGTTCACCATTTTGGACATCCTAAACATGACCCCTACATTTCTTTGTCATCCTCCATTATTGCATGCTCAATCCTTTTTCACACTCGCAATTCACATCAGTGAGAAGACCACTATGATATCACTTGATCTCGGTCCGTGAGCTACCAAATTTACCTATGATCTTTTACTTCTGTGATGTGGTTATAATTGCACTGAAAAGAGCATTAAAATAACACACATGCACGATTTAAGTAAGAGAAAAAAGAGAATAATAGAAAACATAAGAACACGAGACATTGATAATGGAATTCATCCAATTTGAACCACGTCTCTGAGCTTTGTGTCAAAATGGGGTAGGATGCTTCATATAGTGTTGGAAATGGTGATAATGTACATGGAATATGCTTTCTATCATATAAGGATATATGTCCTCAACATGAGTGGCTTGTCTCTCCACGAGACGTTCCGCTACAGGAACTCTCACTTCTAATAGGTCTCCTATCAACATGACCTAATCTCATACAAGGTGACGATGAGGATCCCCTCACAAAGGTTACATAGGGATCATAACAATCCATGATGAATACATCTCACATGAAGTAGAAACATAGATCTTGTGACATACATCAAGCAAGGATATAAACAACATATTACATCTCACAACAAATAACAAAAAAGGCACATGATCAATACTGCATATACCTCACCCATGAATTTTGTTGAATAAGTGGATGCTCAACTATTGAATTTGGCTACACCATCGAATTTGTGGCATCAAGAGGCATAAAATTGACTATCCCCAATTGGGAATCTGACACTGTCACTCCAATCTAGAAAATGGCTGAAAAATGGGAAGCTCTCCTGCTAAAACTTACATCACCATTCAATTCTTTTCACCGAGAAGTGTAAAATCGACATAAAATTTGTCAAATTATGACTGGAAAATTTGGGACCTCAAGGAATATTTTTGATACCCCTCAAGATTCCCTGGACAAGGTTTTGCCCCTCTGGCCGCTCATGGTTCCGTACCGACAATAAATAAATATTATCCATTGAAGAATGCACCGGTCTGCTCTACGTTCTTCCTCTTCTTTTCCCACAGCTCCACTGGCCTCCTTGTGCCCTCATCTCTTATGCATTCTCCATCATTATCCATGGTTCTCTTGAACCATTTGAATGTCATTTTATAACATGGTGTGATGGTGAATAAAACCAAGTGTGAGGTTGGCACACTGGTTGGCATAATCATCTTAAGAGACTTGTTTTTGGGAGGTTTTGGGTTCAAATCCCATTGACTCCAAATATTGTTTTAAGGCCCAATTTTAGTTTTAATATAGATTTTTCAAACTATATAATATATGGAATTCGTATGTTCATATTGTAACAACTCACAAAAACATGAAAATAAGAAAAACAAAATGGAGGTTACACCATCCAAGGCCATTTTTGCCTAATTTGAGGTTCCATTTGGCACCATGTCATTGGGCCATGTGGCCAGCCCTCATTGGTCCACATTATATGCCACCTCTACCACCTACTTAGCATGTGTCAACTTGTGGTGCTGTCACATCACCTTTTTGTGGTCAACTTGTTTTGTTGACTAGGCTACCACATTAGCTTTGTGGGTCCCACTAGGCCTACCACATGTCATCCATACGGTCTGCAACGTGGTAGAATGTTGACTTTGACTTATTTTTTTGCTCATATTTGAGTGTCATTCGCGCCATTAGAATCAGGGCAATGGGCACTACAATATTTTCCTAGTTTGAAAGCATTTTGTCCACTTTGATTTTTTACCATTTCTGAGCCCTCTTGGTCTTTCAGGGTGCCTACAGCCCTTATATCAACTCCCCACCAAATTAGTAGGAGAAATGTCGCCAAAAAAAAGTCCCAAATTGAATGTGAGCAGGGTTAGGGCTAATAGTAAACGAATCATCAATAGTGGAGGTCGTCCCATTTGCATCAAAATATAGAGTGTGTGTAGATTCCAAATTTTCCAAACATATATCAATTTCCGGTACAAATAAAAATGAAGAATGTCCAATACAATCAGAATGTTGTAGCTCAATATGTAGAGAAACAATACGTAAAGGACAAATGTAGAATTACAAAGAGAAATAATACCTGATACCAAATCAATATAAAAATGTTTCTTAAGACATGTGATAGGTGGTGTGATTTTAAGCCTACCTGAGGGAGAGTGTTGACCAATATCTTGAGCTATCGGAGATTGTATAGATATCAATGGCAACCACCATTGCAAAAAATTTATGATATTCCATGTCATCGATTTCGAAATCTACGCAGGCACTCAGAAATAAGATACCCAACATTATGAAAACCTAGGAAGTGAAAAGGAATTTCCCAATATTCAATTCGTTGCCTAGTAGAGAAGCCACCCCAATTGAGCTCCACCTTCTCATAAAGGGCAACAACGAATTCCACCTCCATAAAAAGCCATGTGATACATTTATCTCTCTATAACAGGCTTGTTGCCTCCAAGAAAGAAAATTTACCAATGTATTTTTTGATCATCATCAATGATTCATGTAATCAGAATATGAGGGGTAAACCAAGGAGTTTAGCCCGAACCAATTTCTTACGTGGAAATTCTACATATGGATCAAATCTCACATGTCAATGATGTAAAGAGAGGAAACCATGACCATGAACCCAATACAATCCCAAAATCTTTGCAACATCGTCATCATTAATAAAGTGGAAGCAGAACCACTAATTGTATAAAATTTTAAATAGATGAGAGTACTTAAGAATAAGTTATCGATGATCTTTAGCCCATGATGCCATATAATATCCATCCATTCACACATAAGACCACTTACCTACCACATCCCATTGTTGTAATCCTACCACTCGGTCCTAAAAATAAGGGGATTTTTGAGGTCTAAAATGGGCCTCCTAAGGAAATGATAAAATAATAGTGGAAATAATAAAATAAGATTTGATTACATCATCAAATTTTGGAGGGAAAAAAGAAAAAACTACTTTTTGAACTCATATTTTCCACTTATCTCCCAAAGTTTTTACTCAAATTTCGAGTGGGATTACTCATTGGATGCAAAATTTAATTCCTCATCCAAGGAGTTCCCATGTTGCATACTTTCGATGGATCCTACTCCACAAAAAATGAGAAATACATGAAAAACGTGATTGCAATCACGTTTTTTCATGTATTTCTCATTTTTCGTGTAGCAGGGTCCTTCAAAAGTATGCAACATGGGTACTCCTTGGACGAGGAATTAAAATGAGGAATTAAATTTTGCATCCAACAAGTGCTCTTGCTCGAAATTTGAGTAAAAAAATTGGGAGATAAGTTGAAAATACGAGTTGAAAAAGTAGTTTTATTATTTTATTATTTTTTAATCTTTTTACCCTTTTACTTAAAAATTGGTGAATCATCCCCCATGGTTGACATCATCATCTTGAATCCTATCGGTTCTTATAAAGTTTATTTTGGTTGTACATTTTTCTTAGGAGGCCCATTTTAGACCTTAGAATTCCCCTAATGAAACATCGGAACCGAAAACATTTTTTTGATAATCTTGATAAACCTGAATTGCCTTCTTTTTCCATGAACAATGGAAAATCATTTTCCTCAGATTACCACATTTGGGTTCAATAAGTGACAGGGATATAGAAAAATTTGAATCCACATGTATAGTTACATGTATAGGAGATGTCCCAGAGGGCTGGACTCTAGAATTGGGGCATTCATGACTCTCGGCCTCAATAGTCACATGTACTAACACATCGAGTAATTGCACATGATTGTCCCAGTTGCCTTCAGTATCAAGTGACATCCTATCGATAAATGTAAAGGTGATTTGTACAACTAACAATGTTTACACTCTACAATCCCTCCTATATATTGTGCACCAAAGTAGAGAGAATTACCAAAAATACCTTATGTAGTAATGTCTACAAAATCCTCAATAAAATATGTAGAAAAGGAAAATTAATGTCACTTATCAATTATAGACCCCACTCATTGTAGGTCATCACCAGTTCAATCCACTAGGACGCCCCTTCAAATACAATAGACTAAAAAATCAACATCGACCAATGTCCTTAAAAAATACCATCAAGCACACAATCGAAAAAGATCTTCAATGATGACAGAATCCGTTAATTGATTTTCCCTCATATAATTAATTCCCAACTTGGAAAATTAATATCCCCCCAGACCAAATAATGACCCCAAAATACTCCTTCGTAATTGAATTCAAAATTCAAATATTTTACCAAATCCACAAACCAAAATGAATTCACTTACATAGCTGTAAATATCCTTGGAAATCCCACGATCGACCAATCCCAAACCATAGAAGAACAGGAAGATCCACAAGAGCAAAGGTTCAAAAGAAATACCTCGTAAAACAAATAGCTATTGCATCTCAGATAGAACCATAGAAGACCAACAAGTAGTAGCTAAGATGCTCGGAAATCCCGTGATTGACCAATCCTAAACAAGAAAAGGAGCAGGAATATCCAAAGGAGAAAAGGTTCATAAGAAATACCACATAAACAACCAAACAGTGTGTCTTAGATAGACCACTGAGTAGACCAATAACTAGAATGGAAAACAAATTTCTATTAATGTACTCTGAAACAAAAAAACTAGTAGATATCCCTGATATCAACGAGAATCATGATAAAAAATGAATCTAGCTCAAATAATTATGCTTAGATTTATTTCACCCAACAATACTAGTAACAGCACCAGTGACAACTACATTTAATCCATCTATGTCCACACTTGTATCCAAAATTATCGCCCTTGTGAGTTTTGTGACTAATGCTTCCACAATTCAATCTTTTATGCTAAGCATCTACTTCTCGCAAAAGTCATCATAGAGATTTGAAGTAGGCATATTTTCTGCCAATGAATATTCTATAATTTTCCTCCACCATCCTTTAGGTGAATCTAATCCATGTCATTGTAGTATATCTTTTGAATCCATCACATCAAATTAATTAGATATACCGACATTTCGAACCATCTACCATGGTTCTACTCAATGTTGTCGATGATAATCATGAGTTCCAACACAATAATGTGCTGATAAAAAAAACCAACAGATAGAAGTAGCACTCAAAATAAATTGAAACATACGAAAAAATAGATTAAAACACAATCTATGGAGACCTCGAAAAGTACTCCAACTATGTTACTGCCTATCCACATTTAGAAAAAGTGCCTCAAACGCTCCTCTCACCAAGCACACATCTGTTGGTGGTCTCCATCGCTCTAAATCCCATGAGTTGTTCTCGACCTCCATTGCCCTAAATCCCATTAGTTGTTGTCGGCCTCCATCGCTCTGCTTCCTGAAGAATCCATCAACAACGTAAATACAGACCCCTAATCCTTTACTTTTACCTTTTGACTAGCGCCTCGTATCAAAAATTTTAAGACAAAATATTTTTTTTGTCTTAAAAAAAATTCTTTAAATACCCCTCCGTGTAGTAGTGACGAATACAACGATAGACAAGTTATCTCCAATCATATCAGCAAAGATCAAAGGGAGAAGAGAGGAATCAATGTCCAGAAACTCTTGCGAGGAAAATTTCTTGCATTCTTCATAGTCGACTACCCCCACAATATGAAGAGCGCAACAAATCATTGTCTTTATATAAAATATCGTGAATGGTAAGTGAAATAGCAACCTCAATATAAACGAGACAATATTAGCTCGCAAGCTAGCGAACTTAGGGTGCACTGCTAGAATTTTGCAGGTGTTTGATAATATTTTCTTAAATTGACATGGTTTTGTCTTAAATGTTAATTGTCTTAAATGAGTTTCGTCTTAATTATCATTGTCTTAAATAAAAAGTTTTATCTTAAAATATTTTTGTCTTAAATATAAAGTTTTGTTTTAAAATATTTTTGTTTTAAATAGTTTTTGACTTAAATATAAAGTTTGTATTTTTGTCTTAAAGTGTTTTTGTTTTAAATATAAAGTTTTGTCTTAAAATATTTTTTTCTTAAATTGTTTTGTGTTAAATATAAAGTTGTCTTAAAAAAAATTTCTCTCAAAGTATTTTTGTCTTAAATATAAAATTTTGTCTTAAAATATTTTTGTGTCAAATTGTTTTTACCTTGAATTTTATATTTAAAACAATTCAATTAATATTAAAATATAATAAAAAATAACTAAAATAAGAAATAATATTTTAAAACAAAAAAAATCTTTTATCTTTTAAAAAATGTCTTAAAAATACCATAGTAATAGACTAAAAATTAATTCCTTAAATTCGCACCAAAAGCTATAATAATTAGACAACATTATTTTTTATATAGTGTCCTAAATTATATAGGAAATTGATTTTCCACAATATCTTAAAAATTTACTAAACTCATTTTAAATAAATTGCCTAAAAAATAATTAATTACGAAAAGATATAATAATTAAAAAAATATTATATTTTATAGCTCCATCTAAGTTATTTATTTGTAGTTATTCAAAAAAAATCTGGTTCTAAGTTTGATGGTAATAAGTCAACCATCTTTGTTTCTATTAACAATTTCATAATATTAGAAAATTTCAGAAATCTTTTAATAATAATCACATCAGAAAAAATAAAATACATAATCCAAAACATTATAAAATAATCGGCAACACAGTAAAGCAAAGTGAATACTCACATGCAAGAGACACATCCACGCCTGTCGGATCCTGATGGTTGTAGAGTCCTTATTATTAGGATTCATTCGTTCCAGTGAGACTTATCACATTCATTCGTGCAGGTGAGTTGCTAAGTCTAACAACAGCTGAACCTACCTTAGATTAAGATGCGTGCCCAGTGGGTCGGGACTCGGGCCAACCTTATTACTTATTCATGTCAACGACCTAAGGGCGGGCGTGAGCGAACCCCTCATTTCGATTTCGATGAGTCAACGTTGAATGATTGTTGGCAACGTTGTGTGAAATGATAAATATCCTCCCTCATTCTCTGTTCTATGTTCTCAGACTGAACATTCATAGTAAAATGAACGAGGAACCGGACTCTTTGCGCGACCCAATTCTTGAGGAGAAGAAGGTACGTAGCAGCCAAAATTGGGCACTGATATGCTCAAACGAAGCAGGGAGAAGTTTCTGGGAGGAATCAAAGAAGCTATGGAGGATTGCGGGGCCTGCAATATTCTCTCGCGTTGCCATGTATGGGACGAATGTTGTTACTCTGGCGTTTGCCGGGCACTTGGGAGAGTTGGAATTAGCTGCCATCTCCATTGCTTCTACTGTCGTCGTCGGATTCAATTTTGGATTACTAGTAAGTTTCCACACTGTTTAATTGTTATTTTATGTTTTTTTTTAAATAGTTGTGAATTCATAGTAGATATTTTTATGTACATCTTAGATTTAAGGAATGTTAAGGTATCTAAGGTTAGGAGAGAAGATCAAACAATTATTACTCTCAGATTTTCTGGGCAATCTACATAAGTTCAGCAAATTTGTAACTAGTAAGAATAATGTGGGTTACTTTGAATATCAAATCTAGTGCTTATCATTATAACACCAAAATTATATTTAATAACCTATAAGCTAAATACATTAAGGAATATAACCTATAAATTAAATATATTGGGAATTTTTAACTTAGCTAGACCAAACTCCACCAAGATATTCTTGGTAATCTACATAAGTTCAGCAAATTTGTAACTAGTAAGAATAATGTTGGTTATTCTGAATATCAAATTTAGTGCCTGTCACTATAACACCAAAATTATGTCCAACAACTCATAAGCTATATACTGGAAATATAGCCTATAAACTAAATATACTGGGAATTTTCAACACCTAAACTCCACCAGGGTTAGGAAGCCTACTACTTAAGAGAGAGTACTCTTAAGCCTTATCACAACTGGCAAAAAATGTCCCTAAACATTTAAAATAAAGTAAAAAGAAAAACATGGCATTGTACAAATCACTCATTATCTTTTATTTTAATTACTTTTAATAGCAACTAATAGTAGTAGTTATTTTAATAGCGACTAGTGGTACGTTCACAAGACAACATTAGATAAGCTACTAATAGAAACGCTATGTTGTTTTTAGTTTTTTTTTTTTTTTTTTTTTTAATTGTGCTGACTTTATAATAGGTAATTTTATGTGCATTGCAGATTTTAGGAATATTTAGGATTCTGAATTTTAGGAGAAGGTAAGTTGTTTCACCTTTTCACTTTCACATCTAAGTAAGTTCATCAAATTTGTTATTATATCTAACAACCCATAAGTTAAATATATCAGGAATACAAGCCATAAGCTAAATATAGCTGAAATTTATAACATAGCTAGAGATAGACTACACTAGAGTTCTGAGCCTATTGACAAGAATTGAAAAATGAAAAGAAGTGGACCGGAGGATTACCCTTCTCAAGATTACGATTCACTTAAATAAGGTTACATTGGAAACATCATCATTAAATGACTCGAGTGTAACTCGACTAAATTGGACTAACTCAAACTGAACTGGACTGACGGTTTCAACACCTAGTAGTTGGAATTAGTTTCTCCAACTCCCCCTTAATTACAACCACATAAAAATTTAATTAAGATACCTGCTGGTCTATGTCTCAGCTAGGGTTACAATTTAAAAAACTTGACTTCAACTAGATTTAATTTTCTTCTTCCCTTTTTCCAGATTCTATAGCCTCTAAATTGTTTCATCATTTTCTTCTTGTTATATTCTTCAAACCTTAGTTCTGTCATTTGCTCGTGCAGGTCTTCTATTGTTCCAGGTTCTCTAAGAATTTCCTGGACTTCTTCTAAAAATGACTTTTATGTGGGCTGCTACCACATATTGTCTTTTGTAGTGCGTTTTTCATCATCAATCTGCTGCAACATCAGATCAGAATAATATTTTATCTCTTCATAACTCCAATACCTGAAAATTCCATTGACATGTTCGTCATGCATATCGTCTTCAACATTCATATCTACAGCTTCTATGTAGACCTTATCAAGACATGGTGTTGAAAGCCATGCTTCAATAAACTTTAACTCTTCTTCATAATCAATCTGTGTACCTGCACACTTGAAATCAATGTTAGAATTAAAAATATTTGCAGAGAGTGTTTTCTCCTGTTGCACTTCCATATCTACTTCTTTGCAAACTTCTTTATTTTTCTTTGTTTTCTCAATGTGGGCTTCATTCTCTGCATCTTCCTCCATCTCTATTTTTTCTTTCCCTTTGCGGATTTATTTCTTTGCTTCTGTCTTTATCATTGTTTCTATCTCTGTCTTTATCTTTGTCTTTTTCTCTGTCTCTGTCTTTTCATCACTAACCTGTGCTGCTACAAACAAGTTGTCTTCCACTAACTGAAGTGGGGTTATCTCAACAAATAGCATGATGTCGATATTATGCTTTTGTTGCATCCTATGCAACCAATCATCATTAACAACCAAATCTCAATGAAATTTTGCATCAACAATATTAATCATTGGAGTTACCATGGAAACGATTGCTTCAATAGCAGTTTCACTCTCATCAGCAAGCTCAGTTGCTGGGATCGCCAAATCATCATCAACAAGCTCTGTTGCTAGATTCATCATATCATCATTAGCAAGCTCTGTTGTTGGAATCACCAAGTCTTCATCAGCAAGCTCTGTTGCTAGATTTATCAAATCTTCATCAGCAAACTCTATTGCTAGTGTCATCAAGTCATCATCAAAAGATCATCAACAACCTCCGTTGTTGGAATCATCAAATCTTCGTCCACTTGTGGTTGTGCACATTGGGATTCACGAGCATCTTCGTGCTGCTTCTCACTTCAATCTCTTCACATAGATCAACTCGTTGTAGATCTGTTGCTTAGATCCACTTTCATATTCAACTTCAATGCTCTCCCTTGCACCAAAACACCTTTCAAGGGTATCCCATGCCTCCTTGGTTGTCTTGGCTTCTAAAATTAAGGGAAGAATACTTTCATCCATAGATTCTTTTATGCATTTTAATGCAAGTGTCTTTTTGCCTCTTTATTTCTAGATCTAAAAAAATCTCAAACATCTTTTACTTTTGCTTTAGCCTCTTGGATTTTCCCATGACCTATTTGCTTGGCTTCCAAAAAAAAACAAGTCTACATATGTTGATCAAATACCTTTCTTCTAAAAAATATCCTTATCTCAAAAAATCTCATTTTACACATTCACTTTCACAAGGCTTTCACACTACCCTTTTTTAAATTTCTTTCTCAAAAAAATTTCCTTTTAAATAAAAGAAAACTTCAAATGCTAATGTGAGCCTTTTTTTTAAATCTCCTTTTAAAAATTTATAAAACCTTTTTCCTTTTAGAAATTGAAAGTTTTTTTTTTTTTTAACATTAATAAAAAAAACCATTTTTCTTCATATAAAAATGGGCTTCCTCATTTTTCCCTAATCACATGGAGTTACATGGCATTTTATAAATATTATGAAACTCATCTCACATTAAAGAATTCTAATAAATGGGAAATCGTTTTAAGAGATGAAGAACCTTTATAAAATCAATTCCATATGAAAAATCGATGTACCAATCTGCTTCCTCCTTAGTGGCTTGATTTTTTCTCCATCGTGATTTCATGCATCACTCGGATTTTGTTTAGTAAATCCTTTTAACAAACAAAAATACCTTAACGCAGGTGATTGAGGCTGGACCCACTTGAGTGAGGAATCCGTATGAGTATTTGAAACTAACATGTTTCTTATATCTTCTGGGTTGGTTAATAATGCTTAACGTGTTTTTAATCAACAGTTGGGTTGCGTTAATAACGCATTGGATGTCTCTCTTGGCTACGTTAATAACGCCGAACCTCCAATAAAATAGTGCGTTAGTGCAACATTTTTTTTTAATCTCGACTTTCTTCTCCAATAGCTTTTCTATTTCTGGAATCGTCTTTTTACAATTTGTTTCAGCTTTGCCTGGCTTTTTCTTCGTAGGAGGCATTTTCAATTTTCCTCAAAATTCTGTTACTCTCTCAACGAGTCTTATGCAGGTTCGCCTCTTCTCTTTGCTACTCCAACTTGGCTTTGTTTCTTCTCTCTCCAGAGTCTTATGAATGAAAAGAATTGAAAACGAAAAGAAGTGGAGCAGAGGATTAAACTCTTCTCAAGATTATGATTAACTTAAATAATATTACATTTGAAACATTATCAATAAATGACTCGAGTGTAACTCGACTAAACTGGACTAACTCAAACTGAACTAGACACTTGGACTGACAGTTTCAACACCTAGCAGGTAGTTGGAATTAGATTCTCCAACACCTACTCCTTCATCCTTATCACAACTGGTCAAGGATATCCCTTCAAATTTAAAACAAAGTAAACAAAAAAACATCTCATTATGCCAATCGCTCAATTTGTCCTAAAGAGAAACATGGCATTATGTCAACCATTCATTTTTTCCTTATTTTTATGTCGATAGGCGTACCCCTCCTGGAATTGGCTATCTCATAGTAGCCACTACATCAATGGATGAAATTCACACCACTCACTTTCTAGCATATCTAAATCATATGTTTAAACCTTACTTAAATACTATACAAGTTATTTGTCACCACTTATCGAGATTAGAGATATGGAATTATAAATATAAATGTTAAAACTTGCATTATTAAAATGTGTGTGTTATATTACTGTGTTTCAAAAATCCTAATGGACCAAATATGTGTCTTGTATTCATTGGCTTTCATTCATTGCACTTTTATCAAACAACCAAAATATTAACATGGTTTCATAGAAGAAAATAATGGTTTTAAGTTATAATAGTAGTTTTAGATTTTAAATTTTAAATTGTAATATAATTGATATATTTTAGTTTTTTAATTTTAATATAGTTTATATAATATTAAGTTATAGTTTTTTTAAAATAAAATATTATATTATATTTTAATATTTTAAATGCCCCATGCCTTTTTTCTTTTTTTTTGTAAGCTTAGGTAGATCTTTCCCATTTTCTATTAATATAAAAGCAGGCAACAAGGATACAAAAAATTAGACCTCAACCTGCCCATAGGAAACCAGGTCTGTTGGCCATCTAAGTGCAATGTATGCCAACCAAAACATAAACAGCCTTAATAACCTGTACAAAATTTGACGATACTTAATATCTAAGTCTGTAACTACTATCATTTACATTAAAGGAAACTAGCCACTAAAAAAGTGTAACTGAAAACATTAATCATCTTCAGATTCCACAGGGTCTTTGGCACTAGAACCGGGCATTTCAACCTTCTGCAATGATTTTATATCCTTCTCCATCCTGCCTAGTCTAGCATACTGATGCAACTCATGAATATTAATTTCCTAAATATTTCTATTAATATCTGCTATAGTAAACCCTTACCTTTCCACTTTTATTACCCATCCGCTGGCGCTTTTCCCAAACACACTTTGACATCCTAGTTGGATTACCCAGCTGGTGACCACAAGCAATGAACCACATTTATTATTGGGGATAGTGGTTGTCCTATAAACCCACTCACCGACCTACCTCATGCATTCTACGAACACGTTGGGTGTCCTTCCTCCCGACGCAGTAGGGCGCGTCCATCAAGGCGTACAACTGGATCCGTCACCGTCCTATTACACCCCAATCGAGGAATGATGTGTTCTTAGAACATTCCAGTCCTCTGCAACAATATCCCAAAGATAAGACATCTCTGCTTGCAGCTCCTGACGCCATGGCCGATCAAGAAATCTATCGCCAGTATTGCATGCCCAATTCGCCAGACAGCCCACCGCTCTGTTGCCTTGTCTTCTCACATGAAAAGGTACAATGTATTCCATTCCTCCTAATATCCACTTAATTTCCTGCACTAGTCTTGGAGTTCTCCAACTTTTACTGATTACCTCCCATTTAGCCCCATGTTGGAGCTTTTTGAGTATACCAGTAGCCATTGCAGAATCCCCTTCTATTTCTATTCGATTATAATGTTCACGACTTGCTATTTCTAGTCCCAATTTTACTGCTGAAATTTCTGCTTCATTATTCGTAGCATAGCCTATATCAATGGAAAAAATGCGTAAAACTGTTCCTGTACAATATCTGAAAATACCTCCAGCACCCGCTTAGCCGGGATTCCCTTTTGAAGCCCCATCATAGTTCAGTTTTATAAAACCTGATTGTGGCCTGTCAAAAAAATTTCTTATGGTATACCCAATTCGTGGTTCTTTCCAAGAAGAGGGAGCAAGCATTTCTTCCTTCAAATTTAACTGATAAAGGATTCTCCCTTCCAATCCTTGGACTATCCAGTCCTCATGCTCCCATTTTTCTGATAGAATAGTTTCTCTTATTCCTTTTACAATAATACTCAAGATTTCCTCATTTTTAAACCTACGGTTCTCAAAGATCCTTCTGTTCCTTTCTTTCCATTGGGACCACAATAAAAACTTACCACAAGTGTCCATGATATGTTCACCACTGGACTCTGATATCCTCCCTTTCTAAATTTTTCAATTGTTTGTCAGAGATTATATTTGTTTCTATCAAATTGTTGAAATAAAGTATTTAAATTTGACCACATCTGTTCTACCACCTAACAGGTATTGAGAAGTTTTCCCACATTTTTTTCTTCTTTAACACACATTACACAGCAAGATGACCCTTGCATTCTCCATTTATGTAATTGGTCCCAAGTAATAATTCACCCATGCCCAACAAGCCATAAGAAATGTTCTATTTTCGGCCAGTGTTTAAGAGACCAAATTTTCTTCCACAATCGATTTTCCAGAATTTCATTATGATTCACCTGTAACTAGTAGGCTTCTTGAATTGTGAACATTCCTCTTGACCTGTATCCCCATCTCAATATATCACTACATGCCCAAATTGGAATTTTCCTTGTCTGAAGCTCTTTAGCAAAATTTTCCCATTTCTACATATCCAGGGCTTCCTGCCACTGATGTTTTTGTTTCCATCTCCTCCAAAATTGATCATTCTAGTCCTCCCAATATTTTTTCACTTCCTTATAATGAGGGTTTTTAGTAAACATAAATATTTCTACCAAATCCAATATTGTAAAATTCTTTTCCCTCTGCTGCTAGGAATCTTCCCAAGAACAAGCCAAATTTCCTTCTCTGATCTCCTGAAAACTATGAATCCTTATCAGATGCTTGTTATTAGCTGCAATGTTCCAAATACCTTATCCTCTCTGAATAGTCAGCCAATTAAGACATTCCTTCACTCTCTGAGGCATATTATACTTCCTTTCCCATATACACTGCCATAAGGCCGAACCCCCTTGTAACCATCTCCAACACAAATTTTCTCCCATAACCTGATTAAGGGTAAACGGATCCCTGAGCCCTAAACCCCCTTTTTTCTTTGGAAGAGTAAGTTTATCCGAAGACAGAAGTGCCCATTTCCGCTTCTCCTAAGCCCCTTGCCAGAGGAATTTTTTAAACAAACTTACCATGTCCGCACAAATTTTCTTCGGAGCTGCCATACCTAACAGATGATAGATAGGAATATCTTGAAGGAGAGATCTTAATAGAATAACACAACTGGGAGTATTCAATCCTCGAAAGTACCAATTTAGCATTCGTTTTTGAATTCTGATAATTAGAGCTTTCCATCCACTAGTTTTCAGGGAATTCTCAAATAGGGGCATACCAAGATATTTCGAAGGAAAATTTCCCATACTAAACCCTAGGGTCCTGGTAAGAAACCTTTTTTATTGGGGAGTCATATTAAAAAATAAAACATTGGGGTTTTCTTTATTAATTTGAGTACCTGAGGCATCCATAAACAAATTCAAAATCTCCAAAACAGCTTTACATTCAAAGAGAGTGGCTTGACAAAACAACATTATGTGATCAACAAATTGTTGATGAGACAGAGTAAGATCAGGTCCCCAAAGCTTCAGACCTTTAAAATCACCTTCTTTAACTTTCTGCTTAATAAATCTAGCCAAAACTTCAGTAGCTATAATAAATAAGAAGGGAGATATCGGATCACCCTGTCTAAGACCACGAGAAACGTTAAAAGAGGATGAGGGAGACCCATTGACCAGAATAGAGAAATGAGAAGAAGTAATAAAAGACAAAACCAAATGCACCCATCTTTCATCAAACACAAAGGAAAGTAAAATCTGCTGCAAATATTTTCAGTTTAGACTATCATATGCTTTTTCCAAATCTAACTTAATAAGAATTCCTTTAGCTTTAAGATTACGAAGGGAATGAATAGCCTCCTGAGCAGTCACAATCCCATCTAAAATTTTTCTAACTTTGACAAACCCTATTTTCTCTGGAGATATGAGAGCTAGCAGGATTGGTTTAAGGCGGTTCACCATGACAGTAGAAAGAATTTTATAAATAACATTACATAAGGCAATAGGATGAAACCCAGAAGGAGTATCGCACTTATATTGTTTGGGAAGCAAAGTAAGAAAGGTAGAATTTAGACCTGGAAATACCTGACGAGTTCTATGAGACTCCTTAGCTAACTCTACAATATCCTTCCCTAGAAAATGCCATGGGGCTTGATAAAATTAAGCTGTGTAACCATCATGTCCAGGCACTTTATTCTTAGGCATCTCTTTAACAATCTCTTCCACTTCCAACATTGTTATTTCTCTGAGCAATGCTAAATTTTTCTCTCTGCTAAAAAATGCTGGAATGAATCACTTTATCAGTTCTATTGCCGCAAAACTATCCTGAGTTGGCTCTGTAAGAATTCCTTTAAAATTATGCACCAAATCCTTTTCCAAATCTTGATGCTCAGCCAAACGATTACCTCCCGAATCTTTGAGTGAGAAAATATTGTTATGTTGTCGGTGTTGAACCATAGCTTTATGAAAAAAACTAGATTTTTTTTCCCCTTCACGAAACCATTGAATCCAAGATTTCTGTTTCCATAAGATCTCTTCTTGAATTATGTGCTCCTCTAGCTTATTAAGCAGCATCCCTTCTTCTTTAATTAAATCAGCTGTTCTCCCCATCAGAATCATTTGTTGTTGTATTTGTTGCATATGCCCTTAGAGTTTGTCCTTCTCCTTATGAATATTACCAAATTCTATTTTATTCCAATTTTTTATTTTTTTTCTTGAGCTCCTTTAATTTCAGTTGGAATGTGTGCATTTGGTTTCTTCCTATCAACCTACTTGCTTCCCACCAACCACGTACTTTTAGTATAAAGGCAGGATCTCTGAGCTAGAAAATTTCAAATCTAAACGACCGTTTCTTTTCATGTCGTTTCATATCCACCTCCAAACAGATTGGCCAATAATCCGATCCCAAGCAAGGTAAGATAGCTGCCCCATAGAAAATATGCAAACTCACAAAATCCTCTGAAACTAGAAACCGATCAAGACGTGAGGAAATTTAGTGTACCCCTCCCCTTCTATTATTCCACGTGAATTTACCATTATTAGTCAGAACATCTACCAGTCTGGTGCCTGTTATAAGGTCAATAAATTCCTCCACCTCCTAATTATACCTCCCAGTTCCCCCTTTTCATTCATTTGCATTAGCCACCATATTAAAATCTCCTCCAACCACCCTGTTACACCAATTTTTTTGTCATCTGACTCATTATCATTAGATGAACCCAAGTACACCATGTAAGACCAATTTTACCCTAAGTAACATTGCTTTCACCATGTCAAATAACATTTGTCCATATTTCCTGGTCATATTTAACCCAAAACAAGGAAATTAATTAAATAAATCATTATTTATTTAATTAATTATTTCCCAGGAATAAATTACTTAAACCATTATTTAATAATATTCCTAGTTAAATTTGACTAAATCATTTTTAAATAATTAAATAAATCATTATTTATTTAATTATATCCCCATCATCTCCCTAAAATAATAAATAAATCATTTATTTATTTATTATAAATAATAAATTGACCCAAGTCAAAAGACCTTTTCCCTCCAACAAATATAATAAAATATTCCTAAGGGGTGGTTCTAGAATTTGATTAATAATATTTTATTCATGCACTGAGTCCTAGAACACCCCAATATTTTGTTATAAATAGAAGGGTTTTCCCCATTCATTAGTCACCTTGATCTCATTAGATCACACTGGATCTATTCTTGGTCACCATTTTTTATTTTTGCTTTGTGAGCTCCCATTGAGTTCTATGTTTGTCAGGGTTTTCAACCACAATAAGAGAGAGGAATTTTAGATCTGAAACACTGAGGACTTTCATGAACCCATCCCATTGAGGAGAACCGGGAAACACCTTTCTTGTTTTCCTCTCAGGTGCCCCATTCTTTAATATAATACAAATCATTCTTTTAAACACTTTGTTCTTGTCTTGTCTATTGGATACATGGAACCACATTATATTTTATCTGCTTAATGTCTTTTGTGCTTAGATATGAATGTTTGCAGCAGACTTAAAGATATTTTGCAGCCATAATCGATGTTAGGGCTATTTGTTATGTGTAGCTAAAGTGATCTTTTACGAAGAAAGATTCATACTAACAATTGGCGACTCCACACGAGCTTTCTTTTGCGACCGCTGTCGTTTTACATATTCCTGCATATCCAGTTGTTTCAGACCCTAGGGTTTCTCTTCCATTTTATGTTTTTCCTATTTTTATGGTGCTTTCCATCTCTAAAACCCTCAAACAATCAAATTTTTAACTTTCATGTGTTTCTGGCCTTATTGCGCAAGTGACAGACATCAGCCATAGTTGAGCCGATAAATTTTTCTAATGTGTGACCTAGCCTTGAGGTCGCACATTGCTGCCCTAAATCTGCGACCTGGACTGCCAAACAGGTCAGAACCTGCGACCTGCACTGTTTTCTGCAATTTTCCAGCATTTTTTCTGGGTTTGTCTGAAGCTTCTGTCAGGGTTTTCCAGCCCCTGGCTCTGCCCGTTTGGACTTGTTTCTGATCTGTTTCACACAAATAAGTGGGAATCTTGCTCCTTTGGGCTCTCGTACCCTCCACTTTTTTTGGGCGATTTTTTGTTGTTTCAGACATCTGAATTTCCAGAGTTTCAGCCTTATTGCTTTCAGATCTGATACCTTAGTTTCAGATCTCTTTAGATCAGCTCTTCTCCCTTTCAAATCACCTCATATAGTTTTGTTTGGGTTCATTTCTAGGGTCACCTCCTTGTCCCTTCTATTTTTAGTTGATCTCCTCCTTTTTAGCAGCAACCTTGCCTCTACCTCTTTGCTGTTCTCTGTGCCTCTTTTCAGCAGATTTCTCCCTTAGATCCCTATCCCTCTCGACCTTAGATCTATTGGCCTCTTTTTGCATGTTTTGCCTAGTTTTTCCCTCTTATAGACTAGTTTTGAGAGACCCGCCTTCTTGGGTTAGATTGATGCATTAGTAGCTGTTAATATTCTGTTCTTTTATTTTTATTTACTACAGATTTATTTTCAGTTACACAACACACTTTTTCTTTTACTCTCAAAATGTTTGGGTTTAAACAAATTAAAATTAACACATGCCACACACTGACCCTAAGTGAAGAAGAGCTTGGTTAACACCGCTTGGCAAAGCCTTTAAAATCAATTGTCACTGCACCTTTCCTCCCTTGACCTCACTTGATTTTTCCCCTCCCTGCCCTTGTCGGTTTTTTTTCTTCCCATCATCATTGCGCCCCCAAACCGCTTCTTCCGGAGACTTCTTGGCCTTCACCCTCAGTTTCCGGTCGGTCGACTTCCTCATGCCCCTCGTCATCGAGTAAGTCCCCCCTTAAGTCTACACTCTGACTCTTCTTCTGATTGTTCGGGTTCTCCCCCTACTTCTGGTTCTCCCTCTTTTACCTTCACCATGTCTAGTTCAGGACCTAGCCCTAACCCCAGTTCTACCGCTGGGTCCATTTCTAGTGGAACCACTACGAGACCTACCTCGACTGCCCCGTTGCTCCCTTATATGGCCGGCCTCAGTCTCCCCAACTTCAATCAGCTGATTAATGATCCTATTCGCCACGATGTGAGTTGGCCTGCTATGCCAACCAAGCTCCCCTTCGACATTCCCAAGTTTGAATGCCTTGCTAGTGAAGATCCCTCTAACCATATCTGATCTTTCCACATGTGGTGTTCCTCCAATTCCATCACCGATGACTCCATCCGTCTTCGTTTGTTTCAACGCACGCTTACCAGCGAAGCTTCTAAATGGTATGTTGATCAAGCCACCTCTTCCCATACCACCTTTGTGACCATTGCCCAAGCCTTTTTATCCTATTTCCAGCTCCCTCTTCGATACGACACTCGTACTTAAATCTTAACTTCTTTTCATCAATCCTCTTCGACCCGCCTTTCCGCTCATGTCCAGGAATGGCGATGACGACGGAGCTTGTGTCGCGCTCCCCCCTTTGAAGATTGGGTTTACATGGACTGGTTCCTTCGCTCTCTCTTACCTCCCATTGGCAAAGATGTCACCTCCCATTTTCTCCAAACCGAAGAAGCCGCCCTCCAAATCGCTTTGAAGTATGATCTTATCTATGCCCAATCTGGTTATGTTTATACCGTCCTTCCTGACCTTCCCAAGCTCGGTGGCCCTAATGCCTTGGGGGCATCTCATTCTGTTGATGGTATCATTGGAGCTCTATCCCATACCTCTGCCCAGCCTCTTCCGGGCTTCCCTCCAGGGGGGGCCAACCCCTCCGGCTCTTTTTCCCCCCCCCGGTAGCATGTATCCAGGATACGGCATGCCTCCTCCTTTTTCTCACCTTCCTGCTTACCTCAATGTTTCCCATCCTACCCCTTATCCATATCCACAACCTGGTGTCCCATCTCCTCCAGCATTTGGACCTCCCACTCCTTTGCCTTTTCCACCCCCGTAACCTCAATTACTACACCCCCCAGGTCAAGTCTTTGCATGGCAGGGGGCACCTAATTTTCTTCCTTCTTAGAGAAAGAGAAAAGGCAACCAATCCACTTCCAGTATTGACCCTACCACTGCCAACTAGCCATAGGGCCCTCAGCCCAAGCCAGACAGGCCACTTCGCACCAATAAGCCTTGTTCGTGTTGCCGTGTTTATGGTCACTACACTCACGATTGTCCCTTATTACCACAAATGCGGAAAATGTGGGAATCTTAGGCCACCGTGCGGGGACAACACTCCTCCCCTGCTATCCCTCCCACCCCAACTACTTCTCAACCCGCTGTGTTTACCGATCCTTTCCCTCACCAAGGATTCATGGCCACTCAACCTCTTCATGCCCCAGTAACCACTCAACGTTCCCCTTCTAGTTCCTCTGATTACCAGATTCTCATGATGGCCTCTAACCCTCCTCTCACCATCGACCTCAAACTTCAAACTTGGTCCCGTCAATATTTCATGCCCCACGTTCCCTCTGTCTCCGAGTCTCCATCTTCAGGTCCTACAGAGTCTCTGTCGACACCACATGGTCCCTTACAAATCCCTCTACCCCAAGCTACGATTCATTCCAAGACTCATAAGGGGCCATTACGCCGAAACGCTGCCTCCAGTTGGGCTGCCCATTCATACAGCATAATAGATGATCTATCACAATCTCCTACTGCCATTTCAATACTGGAACTTCTCCAGTCATGCCCTTCTCAAAAGAAGGCTCTACTATCTGCCGTGGGTGATATAGATCCTGCTGATGACCAATTGATTGTTTTCGACGCCCATCAGTTAGACCCTCCCCCTCTTCCTCCTTCTGTTGCTTTCCAAATCCCAGTCAAAATCTAAAATGCCACTGTCGCTCGATGTATTATTAATGAGGGGGCATCCACCTGTGTGATGTCCACTTCGGTTTGGAAACAACTTGGATCCCCTGAGTTGGCCCCTTCCACAATCACCCTTCGTGCGTGGGATGGCCATGCCTCCCAGCCCATTGGCCTCTTTCGTAATTGTCCTATCACCCTTGCAGGAAAAACTGTTTGTGTCGACATTGAAGTTATTGACACCCCTCTTGACTACAACATTCTTTTGGGGCGTAGTTACACCTATGCCATGTCTGTCGTCCCATCCGCAGTCTACCGCAACATGTTCTTCACTCACAATGGCAAGATTGTCACCATTGACCAGTTGACCTACCATGAACCAAAATCTCAGAACTCCCCTGAGTCCACCATCTCTACTGTCACCAATAAACCAACTGTCGATTCTTTGACCAGTGTTTCCCCTGGCATCTATAAAGACTCCTCCTTGCGTTTGAACCTTTTTAGACCTTCCTCCTGTACCCTATCCTAGCATGGCGAATGTTTGCATGATGCAGTATTCTTGGGCTAACCTTGCACAGACCATCTTGGCTAGTACGCAAATGCACCCTCACCCAACTCCACCAGCTCCTAGCCCTTCGCCCCTACTATCCCACCTTATTCCTTCGGATTCTCCTTCCCCAAACATTCCTCCTGGCCATTTCCCTGCTGGTCAGATTCCTTTCCTTGCTCCCCCTCCTGGCGCTCATTCCGTCCCTATCTTGGCTACCCTATCCCTCCCCAACTTGACCTTGGGCATACCCGTCTGGTACCTAGATCCCCTAGCCCCTACCTTGCCTGGCCAACCCAAACCTTATCTTGCTTTGACCCCAGTTCAACTGCTACCCATGACTTCTCACGCTGCACCTGTACCTCAGTCTCCTCGTCAGGAACCACCCCTTATGATGACCATGTCAGGTGCCACTAGCCAAGCTCGTAGGGGGGAATCCAAGGAAAAATCCGCCTCGACAACTTCTGCCCCTCCTCGACCTCCAAAGCATCCCATCCAGTGTGCTTTGTGCGATATTGTCGAACATGCTACCCATACTTGCCCTGAATTACCACATCTCAAAACCATGGTCAATGAGATGTTTCCCAAATCTGCTCTTCCTAAAGTCTCTGTCACCATACCTGATTCTCTTCCTAAACTTAAACACTTGTGCACCAATCACCCTTGTTCTTTGTGCAATTTCCATGGACATTATACCCATCTTTGCCCCCGCCTTGACAAGTATCGCGCTTCTTTAGCCGCATACCTCCAATTCGAAGCCGCGCTTGCCTGTCATCCTTCTTCCCTCCCACCAGACCCCATGACTCCCCCGATTACCATTCCTCATCCTGATACTGAAATTACCGAAACTTCAGCCACTATTTTCTACCTTTCCTCATCCCTGCATTTCCCGGCACCTGACCCATTCATGCCTTCCCCCACCGGTTTGATCAACCACTCATTTGTCCGCTCTGCTGTCACCCCTCATGCCGACACACATGTGAGCCTTCCCCCTCCAAATCAGGTGTCTCATATTTCTACTTCCTCAGATCCCCCTCTTCCTCCCACCCTTTCCATCTTTCAGACCGATGAAGACATCATGGAAGCCATGACCGCACCTGATTTTCCATGGGACGATATGCACCATCGTGCATACTTCCTACCACACTAGTCCCATGACCAATATGCCCTCAAATCTAAAGACTTCATTCCTGATAATGTTGATTGGTTCAAAAACCCCATCCCTGCACCTGATGCTTTCGAAGAAGGCAATATGGCTAATATCTCTCCTACCATCAAAATAGACATTTCTGTCAAACCAGGTATTGAAGAACATATCACCATGCGTGCCCAATGCACTCCAGAAGAAATTGAAGCCTACGCCAAAATCTTCAAAGAATTCCATGATATTTTCACTTGGTCCTACTTAGAAATGCCCGGACTCGATCCTGCCATTGTCGAACATCACATCGACACATGGCCTGATGCCATTCCAGTCTGTCAAAAGTTGAGACCCATTCATCCTTCTAGATGCGAAGCCATCAAAGCTGAAATCGATAAGCTTCGGCAGGCTGGTTTCATTTACCCCATCGAATATACCACTTCAGTGTCTAACCCAGTTCCCATCCTCTAAAAACAAGGCACCATTCATGTTTGCACTGACTTTCGCGATCTGAACAAAGCTTGTCCCAAAGACAACTTCCCCACATCATTTATTGACCAAATCATAGATGAGTGTGCGGGGCACGATATTCTCTCCTTTATGGATGGCTTCTCTTGATACAACCAAATTGTTATCCATCATGTTGATCAACTTAAAACCGTGTTCATTAGTCCGTGGGGCACTTTCGCATACCGATTCATGCCATTTGGCCTTAAAAATGTCGGCGCCACCTTTCAACGAGCCATGTCTTATTGTTTCCATGACTTAGCCCATATTATCTTTGCCTATTTAGATGACCTTACTACACATTCTAAACATCGGGCGCAACACCTTCATGACCTGCGTACCATTTTTCTCCTATGCCGCAAGTATAACATTCGCCTTAACCCATTGTAATGTGTCTTCTGTGTTCTCGCCGGTCGTCTCCTCGGCTTCATCATGTCCAAAGACAGGATAACTCTCGACCCTTTGAAGGTTCAAGCCATTCTTGAACTTCCTATGCCTCGTACCTTACGCCAGCTTCAAATTCTCCAAGGCAAAGCTAATTTTCTTCGCCGATTCGTTCCTAACTACGCCACTACCACACATGGTTTTCTTAGACTTCTTAAGTATCACACCCCTTTTGTCTGGGATACGTATGCTCACGAGTCTTTTGACGCCCTCAAGCATGCTCTCACATCTGCTCCCTTGATCTGTCCCCCTGATTTTGACCGAGATTTCATCCTATACATCCTCGCTTCCACCTATTCGTTTGATGGTGTCCTTATCCAAGAGGATGATAACGGTATCGAACATGTGATCTATTATGTCAGTAAGAACCTTTCCGGTCCACCTGTGTCCTCCTCGCATGAAGAAAAATTAGCACTAGCTGTCGTGTTCTCGGTCCAAAAACTGTGTCATTATATCCTCATGCGTTCCACCAAGGTTGTGACTGATTACAACCCCATGGATTTCCTATTGAGTCGCTGCATCCTCAATGGGAAGTACGCCCATTGGGTCGTTATCCTCCAACAATTCGACCTTGAATTTTTCACCCCAAAAAGTAAGAAAGGTTTAGTCCTCACTGAAATCATTTCTGATTTGCCTACCAGAACGCAAGATACTCCAATTAATGATGCTCTTCCCGATGAACATTTTTTTTCCATCACCACCGACGATCGTTGGTACGGTGACATCCGTACTTACTTGCGAACCCAAAAGTTCGCCCTTCATCTTGATCATGATGCTCGACGATGTATCCGACACCAAGCCTCTTGCTACCTTCTAATCGGCGATGACCTTTATCGTCGCGGAGAAGATATTGTCCTTCGTCATTGCCTCACACACGCTGAAGCCGAGCAAGTCCTCAATGCCTGTCATAGCGGGGCTTGTGGTGGCCACCTCTCCGGCCTCGCCACTGCCCAAAAAATCATGCATGCTAGGTATTTTTGGCCTTCTCTCTTCAGTGATTGCATTGAAGCAGTCAAACACTGTTCCAATTGCCAACATTTTGCCCCCAAGGCGCGAGCTCCTCCCGCTCCTCTCCATCCTGTCATCACCACCGATCCTTTTTGTAAATGGGCCATCGAATTTATAGAATGTCGACCTCCATCTACTAGTAACCACAAATATATCATCATGGAAGTTGACTATTTCACTAAATGGGCCAAAGCTATGCCAAAGTTTAACAATACGACAACCACTGCAGCCCTCTTTTTCTTTAACCATGTCATTGCTCGATTCGGAGTTCCAAAACAGTTAGTCTCGGACCATGGCCAACATTTTGAAGATTCGATTTGGCAGGAAGTATCCTCCCTATTGGGTTTCGAGCACCAATATTCATCTTCTTATTACCCCCAAGGTAATGGCCAAGTTGAAGCGGTCAACAAAATTCTTAAGACCATGCTTCAATGAACGATGAATAAGAACAAAACCAATTGGCATCTCATGCTCTTCCCTGCTTTGTGGGCTTATCATACTTCTGTTAAAACCACCACTGGTTTCACTCCTTTCCACCTTGTCTTTGGCGAGGAGGCAATCTTACCAATCGAATGTGAAATCCCTTCCCTTCACTTAGCCGTCGAACTTCTCCCTGATACCCAACCTCTAGAACAACGACTCATCATGCTCGAGCGTGCCTCTGAAGACCGTCGTGTTGCACTACAAACTCTTGAAGTGACCAAAAAGCGCACCAAAGCTCAGTATGACCGAAAATTCCACCCTCGTACCTTTCATGAAGGTGACCTTGTTCTAGTATATGACCAGGCCCACGATACCCTCGGTCATGGGAAGTTCGAATCATTATGTCTAGGTCCTTACATTATCAGTAAAGCCCTTGGTAAGGGAGCATATCTTTTAGAGGAATTTGAAGGCCAAATCCTTCCTAATCCTTGCAATGCACTCTATCTTAAGAGATATTACCCTTAGCATTTCCCTTTTGAGATGTGTGTTTTATTTTCTTCTAGATAGCTAGCACCTGTTTGTTTTGCATTTCGCTACTTCACCAGGACACCTGTTGTCCACGAAGCCTTACTTCACCTCCCCTCCAAATCAGATTTTCTCACTTCCAACACATGTCATTGGGGGCACCACCTTGCCTCCATAACTCATTCCTGTTTGTGTCAATTTTTGTCATGAGACACCATTTTGTACTCATGTTTTTTTATGATCCCCTTTGGGTCACCCCCCATTTTATTATCATCACTACTGTTCGTCTGTTCGTCGCTCTACTATTTTCCCTCGTGCCTTAGTTGAGGTTCCCTTATTGCCTCACCTATGGCGGACCTACTTCTGTCGACATCATCTCATTTACTCTAGAAGCTAGGTCTAGGAGGCAGTGTACCTTGGTTCAAGCTCTTCTCAGCATGATCATGATCTATACACTTGATGGTCCAGTGATACAACAACATCTATTCATGATTCTCGGGCATGTGTGAGATGTCTCAACCCTCATGAGGGGGTAGCCCTGCAAGTAGCCCCCCACATGCCCAGATGACTTCTTCATTTCCACCCTTGATGCAGCTCTTCTCATTTGATGATCTCGGCTTCAACTGCTTGCAACGCCTCTTCGATTTGCATGTATCAGTCAGATTTTGCGAGCCCTTCCCCGTGTGTAGGGGGAATTTAGGTGTATTTGTATCTCATGTACTAAAATCTTCTTGTATAAGTCCTGATGGTTATTCCAGGCATCGTATGTATGTGGGATTCATCATTTTCTTGCTTTGGCTCATGTTTAAGCCAACATATGCTTCATTATTGCGTTCCGTGGTTTTCCGAGCGCCTTATTCTGTGTATTATTGTCTCGGCGAGCATAGGTATGCCTCCCCTGCCGCCTTTAACACTAGTACCACTTCATCACCAAGAGACTTGTTGCACCTGTAAGTCTCGTCTCCTCCGGGTCTAGTCCTTTAGCACATTAAGACTACCTTACATTCCTCTCTCTCACTTCCCTCTTGATACCTAGTGATTGAGTTCTTACAACGTACTTCGGTCATACGATTTGCTCCTAACACTTGTACGTTGGGGGGCAATCTGTTACACCAATTTTTTGGTCATCTAACTCATTATCATTAGATGAACCCAAGTACACCAGTAAGACCAATTTTACCCTAAGTAAAATTGCTTTCACCATGTCAAATAACATTTTTCCATATTTCCTGGTCATATTTAACCCAAAACAAGGAAATTAATTAAATAAATCATTATTTATTTAATTATTTCCCAAGAATAAATTATTTAAACCATTATTTAATAATATTCCTAGTTAAATTTGACTAAATCATTTTTAAATAATTAAATAAATCATTATTTATTTAATTATATCCCCATCATATCCCTAAAATAATAAATAAATCATTTATTTATTTATTATAAATAATAAAGGAATTGACCCAAGTCAAAAGACCTTTTCCCTCCAACAAATATAATAAAATATTCCTAAGGGGTGGTTCTAGAATTTGATTAATAATATTTTATTCATGCACTGAGTTCTAGAACACCCCAATATTTTGTTATAAATAGAAGGGTTTTCCCTATTCATTAGTCACCTTCATTGCATTAGATAACACTGGATCTATTCTTGGTCACCATTTTCCATTTTTTCTTTGTGAGCTCCCATTGAGTTCTATGTTTGTCAGGGTTTTCTACCACAATAAGAGAGAGGAATTTTAGATCTGAAACGCTGAGGACTTTCAAGAACCCATCCCATTGAGGAGAACCGGAAAACACCTTTCTTGTTTTCCTCTCAGGTGCCCCATTATTTAATATAATACAAATCATTCTTTTAAACACTTTGTTCTTGTCTTGTCTATTGGATACATGGAACCACATTATATTTTATCTGCTTAATGTCTTTTGTGCTTAGATCTGAATTTGTGCAGCAGACTTAAAGATATTTTGCAGCCATAATCGATGTTAGGGCTATTTGTTATGCATAGCTAAAGTGATCTTTTACGACGAAAGATTCATACTAACACACCCAATATTTATCCAATTTAATTAAATTAAGATTTCTAAAGCTTGAAAATAAAACTTGTTTATCTCCTAGAATAGTAGGTCCATATACTGAAGAGACAAAAAACCATTCCTTTGTTCCTATTAATCGAAATCTTCCCGTTAATATTTGAGGCAAACCAATCCAACCATTAGCCTCCATTTTTGTCGGTTTCCATAAGATTGTGATACCCCCCGCACTCCCTGTTAGCATCAATAGCCATCACTTCATACCTAGGTTTAATTCTACTAACAATTTCTTCCAGACATTCCCCACACACTTTAGTTTCCTGAAGAAGAACAATTTTGGGTTTTTCTTTTGTTAGTATTTCTTGGAAATACCTTTGTTTGCCTTTACTATTAGGACCCCTTATATTCCAAGAGATAACTATCATTAAGTAATTTTATTGAGTCTCTGGAACACCATGGAGATCGGTGCTATATGTCCAGAGTTAACCAACATTTCCCCAACCATTTGAATGGATTCCTGCAAGGTCTTCCTCCCTCTTTTCTTCCCTATTTTTTTCTTCTGAGAAACCTCTTGACCTACTTTTTGGGGTATAGATTGTTGAGATAATTTCTGACTAGCTAATTCCACTCCTCGTCGAGCTTATATTGTTAAATATTGCTTGAAGGTCTCCTTGTTTAATACTTTCTGATTTTCAGGGATGAACCTATAATATAAAATTTTCCATTCTTGCAATAATTGTTTCATGAGAAGTTCCTCTTTACTAAGTTCATCCTTCATAATATCTATCTCCATTTCTAGTTGTTCCCTACTATCTTGCTGCTCCCCCTGTTCAAAACCTTCTAAGGGGGCTTTCGTCTTAGCCTTTACCTGTTTTTCAGAAGTAATAGGTGATATCTCTTCATTCATTAAGTCAACTTCTTTTTCCTCTTCACCTTGTTCTTGTAATACTTCATACCTATTTTTCCTTTGCCGTTGAGATTTTTTGTTGGTTTGAGGGCTTCCTTGCTGCCTTCCTTGTCTTTTTTTACTACTAAGCGTCTGAAACCCTTCATCCTTATCTTCTTCTGCCTTTGTTACCAGATTCTTTATAAACTGGTCAGAGTTATTTAAAAGTCAAGTCTTATACAGATGACCATATTCATGAAATCTTCTGCATCGAAATGGAATATGTTCATAGTCTAACAATTGTTGCCAAACTTCTCGAGTATATTCTAATTCGATTGATTCAGGAAGAGGTTCCATTATATTCATATAAACACATATCCTCGCAAAGTATGTATACATTCCTCTTCTAGTAGTTTCTACAATATTTACAAACCTACCCAATGAGTTCCCTATACCTTCGACAATTTCCAGATCCCAAAAATCCATGGGTAGTGCAAACAGACAGACCCACAAAGAGGCCGAAAGGAACTGCTCTCGATCAAGATTATAACATTCTTCCCAATGCCTTAAAATCAGGCCCGCATTTTGATCAAAATACGGTCCCCCCTTCAAAAACCCTTTCCTTGTCTAATAGATTAGTGAAAATAATAGTAAAAAAACATCTTTCACCAAATTTGACATCTATATGCCCCTTTGGCTCCCAGTTAATGTGAATCCATTTAAGTAAATCTTTCTTAGTAGGCCAAATTCCTATAAACTTACAAATAAGGCATGATCTTTCATATAATCTTTATAATGATCGACCCCTTTGTTGCGCCTACCATTGAGCCCCCAGAACCTGTCCAACGTTAGGGCCCACAACTTTATCAAGTCTGAAATTCTTTCTACCACTGTCCACTGACATGACATTCCTATAGGAGGGGATCTCTCCCCCCCCAACGTTGCAGCCATTGTTTTCAGCTACAGCCAATGACCCTCAACTATCTCCGCTGATAGATCTAACAGGACTTGCAAGCAAACCCTAACACAACGCCATTATCCAAAACCCTAGCTCTTCGCTCTCCTCTAATGCCCCATGTCTTCTTAATCACCATTTCTTGCCTCTTATAAATCTGTAGTGAGTTCTTCTCTTTTATTTAACTATATTTTAAAGAGATTTAATTGATTTAAAATTAACAAATATATATATATATATATATATATATATATATATATATATATATATATATAAGCAATCAATGATCATGTAATTTTTAATAAACACCTTCTGTATAAATTAAAACAATGTAATGTTGTCATGCTCTTTAATGTAAGCACTGAATTCATTTTCAAAATGATGGAAGATTCACATTGTATAATCAATAATCCTAGAAAATTTAAAGGAAAAGATTAAACAATTCCACATTAGATTGACAAATTGATTTAAAATTCTGCTAATTTACTATGCCAATTGCCAAATTTGATGTGATCAACAAAGAAAAAAAAACTTAGACACCAATGTTGAACAATGAGAAATTTTTCAATTTCAACCAAACATGAACAAGATGAATTGAAGTTTAAAGCATTCATTCATATCTATGGAAAATAAAATGAATATGTTATACCATCATACTTTTTTCTTTTAAAATTACTCCAATCACAAATATTCATTTACCAAATAAAAAATAAATATGTTATACCAATATATATATATATATATATATATATTTATTTCAAATTATTTCAGTTTATATTAGTATTAATTACATTGATAAATCTACAATGTAATTGTAGATATATTTACCAATATAATTGTAGATGTATTTTATATATCCTTATCACACTTGTATCAATCAAATTAATAAATATGATTGTGTTGATAGTTACTTGTAGTTATTTTAATGGTGACCAATGCTAGCTTCACTGAGGACATTAGAGAGGCAAGTAAGAGAAACTCTCTGCGCCCTAGTGGAAAGATTTCATATATAATATTACTGATCTAGTTGTGAGTCGTGACTGTATTTTGACATGACAGCTAGGAATGGCAAGCGCCTTGCCATGAGATAGGCAAGTAAGAGAAACTCTCTGCGCCCTAGTGGAAGGATTTCATATATAATATTACTGATCTAGTTGTGAGTCGTGACTGTATTTTGACATGACAGCTAGGAATGGCAAGCGCCTTGCAAACACTGTGCGGCCAAGCTTATGGAGCTAAGCAATACCACATGCTGGGAATATATATGCAGCGCTCTTTCATTGTACTATTTTTTGTTGCAGTCCTCCTCCTACCGATTTATATATTTGCCACCCCCATTTTGAAGCTGTTGGGACAGGCAGATGATATTGCTGTATTATCCGGATCAGTTTGTATCTGGTTCATTCCACAGCATTTTGCTTATGTTTTCATGTTTCCAATTCAGAGATACTTGCAGTGTCAGTTGAAAAACATGGTCATTGCATGGACCAGTGGAGCCACTTTGGTGCTTCATGTTTTTCTAAGCTGGCTCTTTATCGTTAAACTGCATATGGGACTTATCGGAGCAGCTATGACATTGGATTTAGCATGGTGGCTGCCTTCGATTTGCCAGTTTTTTTACATTATCTGTGGAGGTTGTCCCCAGACATGGACTGGATTATCAAGACAAGCATTCCAGGATCTCTGGCCATATATCAAATTATCTGCAGCTTCTGGCGTGATGCTATGGTTAGTTGCAGACATCTCGATCTTGAAACTATTGTTATCAATGTAATTTTTAGGTTTATAAAATTTAGTTCAGAACAAGGAGTTGACCTTCGTTTTCTTATCAAACAGTTTAGAAACTTGGTATTACACAGTATTGATCCTCTTGACAGGGCATCTACCAGATGCAGAAGTTGCAGTCGATTCCCTTTCAATCTGGTAAAACATGTTTTCAGTTGTTTTGCATTATTTTAGAATAAAGGAAATATTGTAAAAATCATATATTTTGACATATTTGAGTTTTCATCTTATTTCTTACAGCATGAATCTCAACAGTTGGGAGATGATGATACCACTTGCATTTTTAGCGGCAACAGGGTATGTTCACCATACTAGCATTTGGAATGGTACCCTAGAATTCTCAAGGGTTACATTATGACTCGAATAATTTGTCCTTTGTTATTGCAGAGTGAGGGTTGGCAATGAGCTAGGGGCTGGAAATGGAAAAGGAGCTAAATTTGCAGTGATTGTTTCTGCAAGTACTTCAAGTGCGATAGGAATTGTTTTTTGGGTTCTCATTGTTGTGTTTCGCCAGGATTTCGCTCAGGTGTTTACAAGCAGTACAATCATCATAAATGCGGTTTCTAAATTGGCAATTTTGCTGGTATTTACTATCCTTCTTAACAGTGTTCAGCGTGTACTCTCAGGTAAGTGCTTTTTTTAAGCACAGTGACTGTTACTGTTATTTATTTGTGAAAAAACCCATATCTTGTATGTTTGGACTCTATATATAGTTTGTACGAATATGGGAAAAAACAAAACATTCAACCTTCATTACTAATAATTCATTCTCATTTTATAATTGAAGAATATTATGCATCGATTAGGTGTTTTGTTGGGAATATTAAAATAGTGATAGGTTTTATGTGCTTATCAAAATTATTGAAATGACAGCCTTTTTTACTTTATTGTCACATAGTAAAACGTTGAAGTAATAGATTCCCTATTTGTAACTTTAAGTAGGGAACATCAAAATAGACGGTTCTCTGCGCTTATCAAATATTGAAATGGCAGTTTCTCTGTGCTTATCCAATATTGAAATGCAAGGTATTCTTGGTTTCTCGTTACAAAGTTTATTTTTATAGCTAAATGAGCATTTTTGGTTTGACATGATTTTCAGGAGTAGCGGTTGGATTAGGATGGCAAGCTTATGTTGCGTGGATCAACATGGGTTGTTACTATGTCATTGGAGTACCATTAGGGGCGCTGCTTGGCTGGGTATTCAATTTAAGTGTCTTGGTGAGTACACATTCTTTTCATTTGTGTGTTAATTTGCAGAGAGGAAATGTCCAAGGCAATGAAGGCCTATTGAACTAACACAACACTGCCAATAACAGAGAAAGAAAGAAAGAAGAAAGAAATAATTTTTAATGTCCACGAGGCTAAAAATAGCCTATGGGACAGATTGCTTCTCTATCTGACTCTTGTATTCGGCCCTTTTCCTGTGAAGTTTTACAATGAGCACTCCCAGCTTATCGACAAACTCTTCTCTGAATAGATTATCCCAAGAATTAGCTGCCAGAATACCTGCATAGTTTTCTCTGGTGTCCTTGAAGGCCTCACATTCTAGAATGAAATGTTTTTTTGTTTCCACTTTTCCGGAGGAGCAAAATATACATACTCTTTCTTCCCACATTTCTTTTGGCCTTTTCCAGCGCCCTATTTCACAACGGAGTTGATGAGAATTAGACCTTAATTGAGCAATAAGAATTTTAGATCTCCAAGAAATATCAGCCCCTATGTATGCCTTTTGTTGATGGTTATGTGTGGGGTTAAACTCTTCTATGTAGTACTTCTTCTTTCTCTCTAGCTCTTTCTTCCAAGTATGTTTATGAAATTTATCCATAACAAAAGTTTTTATCTCTTTACTATTTGTAGGACACATTCTCAAGAAAATACCCCATTCACTAAACCATTTGTTATTTTGCCGCATCCAAGTCTTGTGTCTTTTACACAATCTGTCACTAAACACAACCTTAGGCCATATATCCTCTTCCATTTGCTCAATTTTTTTCAGATACCTTATGACTCGCACCATAGCAATTGCTTCAATAGGAGCAGCCCCTGTTTCACTTAACAGGATAGCATAAGGAACTGCACTTTTAATTTTGAATTTGTTTGTAATCAAATGTTTCTTTTAAGAAAGAGTGAATTTACACTGCAGGGAATATGGTCAGGAATGATATGCGGAACAGCAATACAGACTCTTATACTCGCTTATATTACATATCGTTGTGACTGGGAACTAGAGGTGAAAAAAACCAAAAATGAAATACTACCATGAAATCAATAGTTGCTTATTGATAATATTTGGTTACTGATAATGGTTGTGTATGTACTGATAAATTTGCAGGCAAATAAAGCTATTGATCGTGTTAGTACATGGTCTTCCGATCCTGCTCAAAACACATCGCAGGAGGTCTGTAAAATATATTTCAATAAATGTAGCATTATTAACGAGTCATTTGAATTGTTGAAGCATCACAACTTATGTTTGGCATTTTTTTTGACAGTGCAGAGCAACGAGAAATGAAGATGGTTTTCGTGCCTAGATAAGATTTAAAGGTTGTTGAGATATTGAAATCCTATATTTCATTAGATATGGCAGATGTAAGCATTTTGAATGGCCACAATGGGTATGAGATAAAAAAAATTAATATTGTTCATCATCCACATACTATGTTCAAATTGTTCATCACGATGCAATTTGTCTGTCAAATATTTCTAAAAATTCTTTTAACCCTAGAAATTTCTAAGTTGAGATGGTTGACACAAATTCTGAAGCTGCGTGGAAACCATCCCCTGCTTGAATTTCGAAATTCCTACCCAAATTTCTCTAAGTTGTTTTGGTAATAATCACATTATCATGAACAAAGTCGACGTGTTTTGAACCAACCAGTGTGGTTCATCATCAGGACTAGGTGAGAGATCAGATTAGTCGTTAAGTTTAAATAGATGTAGGAGAGGAAAAGAGAACCGTTAGAATCAGCTAATTTGACTAAGAAATCCAAAATGGTTAGTTCTAATAATATAATAATTAAAAAATCAACAACGGCTAGTTTGAATATTAAAATTAATAGTTTAATTAAAAAATAAAAATAAATAAATAAATAACTAAATAAAAATAAAAATGAAAATAAAAATTATTATATGTCAATTTAATAGTTTAATTAAAAATTATTTTATTTTTATTAATTGATTATTAAAAATACAAATATTATTTTATTATAATTATATATTATTTTATTGAAAGTTTATCTTTAAAAATAATAAATAAATAAAATAAAATAAAATAAAATTATATATATAAATATATATATAGTTCCATTAATTTAAATATTCAATTACAAATTGAAACAGCTAGTTTGATTGTGTAAGAAATTCTTTGGGTGAAAATCACATGTAGGAATTTTTGTCGACACGTTTCGAACCAGCCAGTGTGGCTCATCATCAGGACAAGATGAGAAATCTGAATAAAAAAACCATATTAAATAGATAGGAAAGCTCCAACTAGCCGTTAGTAACATAACGGCTAGTTTGACTAAATTTAAAATTCCATCAAATAAAACTTTATTTTATTATTTATGATTCCCAATAAAATTTTATTATAGAAGTTTTATTTTAAATATAATTCAATATTAATGATTTCTTTTAAAAATAAAATAAAATTTTATTTTTTATTTTAATACTTTGAAAAATGAACAAATAAAAATAAATTAAAAACAGAAATAAATAAATATACAATAAAAATCACACTTAAAAATAAAATAAAAATAAAAATAAATAAATAAAAAATATAATAATAATTAAAAATCTAAAAGAAAAATAAATTTTAATTAATAGTTTAATTATAAATAAAAATTATTATTATAAATAACAAATTTTATTTTTATTAATATGGTTAATCGATTATTCAAAATACAACTATTATTTAATTATATTATATATTATTCTATTGTAATTCTATTTAAAAAAAAATAAATAAAAAATAAAAAAAAAAATTAAATATAAAAATTAAAATTAAAATAAAATAAAAATAGTTCTATCAATAAAATAAAATCGTAACAGCTAGTAAGATATTGAATTTAATAATTTAGGTCAATCTAACTAATATATATATATATATATATATATATATATATATATATATCAAATTTTAAGAATATAAGGCAGGGATCCAACACCTGCTTATATTCCAACCATCATCCCTATTGAGATTTATGGGCCTTTTTTCAATTTCAAGGGCCTCTCTTAACTTACGATGATGAAAATGATCAATCCTGGCTAAGACCTTAGCCTCTTCGATGCAGATATGATGGTTAGTTTTTTCCACATGTTCAGCTAGGGCAGAGGTGTGGGACCTGCCATGTCTAATGTCAGCTGCATGTTCACATATCCTTTGGCTAATGGACCTACCCGTTTCACCAATGTAAGGCGTCCTACAGGGACAAGGAATAAGATAGACACCTTTTCCATCCTTAGGATTCACAGGATCTTTAACTGAGTTAAGAGAGCTGTGAATCATGTTAAGGGGTTTGAAGGAAGAGGAAACCTTATGCTTCCTAAGAATTCTAGCAATCCTATCAGTGGTACCCTGAATGAAAGGAAGCCTTACATTTCAGGACCATTGATTAGGATTTTTATTTTTAACCAAGGAACCTCTTTCAGCTTTAAGAAAAGCTTTAAGTCCTTGAGACTTACTATAACCATTAGAACAAAAAACATTAAGAAGATGGGTCTTTTCTCCCTCAAAGTGAGACTCATCAGAGATTCTCAACGCCCTAGTAGCTAAGTTGTTGAGGACGCCTAACTTTTGAGCAGGGAAATGATGTGAATCAACCCGAAGATATTGTTCAGTATGGGTTTTTTTACGAAAAACTTGAAGAGAGAAAAAACCATCTTCTTTCCTACAGATAAGAACATCAAGGAAAGGAAGGCTCCCATCCACCTGATAATCATGGTAAATTTTATGGAGGAAGATTGACTATTAAGATGAACAAAGAATCGATCAAGCTCTTCCTTACCATGAGGCCAGACGACACAAGTATCATCTACAAACCATTTCCAAAGCTTTGGTTGGTACAGAGCAGAGGAAAGAGCTTTGGACTCAAAATCTTCCATAAAGAGAATATCAACAACTGGAGAAAGAGGAGAACCCATAGCGACACTGCAGGTTTGCTCATAAAACTCTCCTTCAAAACTAAAGAAAGTAGAATTTAAGCAAATCTCAACTAAAAAGGCTGTGTCGGGATCAGTGATTTGATTAATGACTTCAATGGCATCCTTAATAGGGATATTGGTGAAAAGAGAGACAACATCAAAACTAACAAACCTATCTTCAGGCGCCAAATTAACATCTTTTAACTCATTAACAAAAGATGCAGAATCTTTAACAAAGGAATCCATACGACCTACAAGAGGTTTAAGCTTAGAGGCTAAATACCTAGCAAGAAGATAAGTAGGACCCCTAATGGTGTTTACAATGGGCCGAAGAGGAGCACCATCCTTATGGATTTTGGGAAGACCATAGATTCAAGGAGTAAGGGGGTTGCTTTCAATCAACTTCTTACTAAGAGATCAACCCACGGAGCTGCTTGACTTGATAGCCTCAGCTACAGCTCTTGAAACCTTTTTCAAGGGATTCTTAGAAAGTTTTTTGTAGCTCCCTCTATTCTCTAAATGGTCTAACATTTTCTTCCTATAATCATCTTTATTAAGAATTACAGGAGCACCTCCTTTGTCTGCTTTAAGAACAACAATATCCTTATTAATTTTTAAGGATTTTAAGGCCTCAAATTCTATTTTATTTTATTTTATTTATTTTATTTTTTTAAAGATAGACTTTCAATAAAATAATATATAATTATAATAAAATAATATTTGTATTTTTAAAATCAATTAATAAAAATAAAATAATTTTTAATTAAACTATTAAATTGACATATAATAATTTTTATTTAGTTATTTATTTATTTATTTTTATTTTTTAATTAAACTATTAATTTTAATATTCAAACTAGCTGTTGTTGATTTTTTTATTATTATATTATTAGAACTAACCGTTTTGGATTTCTTAGTCAAATTAGTTGATTCTAACGGTTCTCTTTTCCTCTCTTACATCTATTTAAACTTAACGACTGATCTGATATCTCACCTAGTCCCGATGATGAACCACACTGGTTGGTTCGAAACGCGTCGACTTTTTTCATGATAATGTGATTATTTCCTGATGATGAACCACACTGGTTGGTTCGAAACGCGTTGACTTTGTTCATGATAATGTGATTATTACCGAAAGATTTCTTCATATTTATTGATGGATCACAGAAGCCAAAAATCTGTTAAAACGTGAGAAAAACTATTAGCCATGAAGATAAATGATATTCACTGTTATGATGGGATGTAGGATTAAAATTAAAAAAATATTATTTTCATATGCCTATTGTAATATAAAAGGTGAAAAATAGAAAATGTTATTGATTTTTTTGTATAGTGTGGTTGTTCTAGTTGATGGTTTCATGGGAAGATTAGTAGATCATGTTTTATTATGGTTGATTATAGCTAATTATATTCAAGTTATGGTTAATGAGTGGTTATTATGGTAAATATAGAGTTGACTATGGATGACCAAAGTTGTTCACAACTAATTATCACTTAAGGCATTTCTCTTTGAAAACAACTTCACACTATCTTTGTTTGGGCCATTGGATCAATGTTAGACAATTAAAATGTTTTAGACCATTAAATCCATGCCTCCTTCATTTATGCTAAGATAACTCACTAACTACCCCACGAAAACTCACTAATGTCTCTTTCACTTTGTTATGAAATAAAAGACATAAATACAACCTCTCTTGTGTCTCTTTGATTGCAGGGCAAACTAAAAATCTTATTTCAGAGTGTTATTTTCAGCATAAAATTTGACCTCCATCACAGAAAGTACTATCACAGAGATAGGGTTTTCAGTTCTTTTACTCCCAATGTGTAAGTAGGTCAGAAGCCAAAATAAATAAATAAAAAAATAAAATTTAAAAAATAAAATCTAAATAATGTCTATTTAAACAATAAATAAATAAAATATTATAAATAAATAAAAATAAAAATAAACTAGAGGTATGATGAATAAATAAAACCTCTTTTTATACTACTGCTCAGGTATGGTAAATAAATATAAATATAAATAAACTAGAAATATGGTAAATAAATAAAACCCTTTTTTTTATATTTACAAAAACTCAAAAAAAAGGGTTTTATTTAGGTGAAGCCTATGGGCCAGATACATGGGATGAATTATTATTAATACCATGGTCCAAATACCATATTTATAAAAAAGGTATGGTAAACAAATAAATATAAAAGATGTATAAATAGGTGAGGTAAATAAATAAAAATATATCAAATGGGATTAAAAATCAACATCCAATTATATATGAAGTCTATGGCCCAAACACCATATACCAAATTATTATTAATAACATGCAAAAAAAAAAATTATTAACCTTAACATTAATATTAAATTATTAATATTAATATTAATAATATTATTATTCTTAAATCTAATATTCATATCAATATATTATAATATTAATATTATTGAATTTAATAAGTTTACATTAATACAATATTAATTTGTTATATTATAATATATATTAATATTTCATTAATATATATTAACTTTAGATATATATGGGAGGGATGAACAAAGACATATGATAGAGGTGGAGAAATACGGGGAGTGGCAAGGGAGAGATGGAGGTAAACTGAAGGAGAGGGGAGAGGAGGAATGAAGAGAGAGAGAGGGAGAGGAGTGAGAGAGGTAGAGAAGGGTAATAGAGGGAGAGGGAGACATAAGGATGGAGGTGGGAGAGAGAAGGAGAGAGGATTGTACGGTAGAGAGAGAGAGAGGAAGGGAGAGGGAGGTAGGAGAGAAAGGGAGAGAGAGGAAGGAGGAGAGGAGGAGGAGAGAGGTAGGGATAGAGAGATGGAGTTGGAGGGGGGGAGAGGGAGGGAAGAATAAAGGCATAGAGAGGAACAAGTGGAGAGAGAGGGAGTGACGAGAGAGAGATGAAGAAATAGTGTGTATGTTTAAGGGTGAGATAAAGAGACATAGAAGGAGTGATGGAGACAAGGGGGGAGAGAATGAGAGAGAAGGAGAAAGGGATGGATATAGTAACATTGTTGGAGAGAGATATAGAGTAATGTGGGAATATAGAGGATTGGAGGGCAGAGAGAGAGAGAGAGAGGATTGAATGGAAGAGAGAGAGAGAGAGAGAGAGAGAGGTGGGGGCGAGGGGGGAGGGGGCGCAGCACATAGAGGGAGGCGGTAGATAAAGTGACAGAGAGGAAGAGAGTGATGGGGGAAGAGAGAGGATTGTAGGAGAGAGAGAGAGAGAGAGAGAGAGAGAGAGAGAGAGAGAGATGGGGGAAGAGAGAGGGAGGTAGAAGAGAAAGAGAGAGAGAGAGGAAGGAAAAGAGAGGGTACTTGAAAGAGAGGAGGAGAGAGGGAGGGATAGAGAGATGAAGTTGGAGGAGGGGAGAGGGAGGGATAGAGAGAAGGAGTTGGATGGGGAGAGAGGGAAGGTAGAATAAAGACATAAAGAGTGAGCAGTTGAGAGAGAGAGGAAGTGACACGGGAGAGATGGAGAGAGAGTGTGTATGTTTGGGGGTGAGGTAAAGAAACAAACAAGGAGAGATGGAGAGAATGGGGGAGAGAAGGAGAGATAGAGGCATATAGTAACAAAGTTGGAAGGTGAAGATAGAGAGGGAGAGAGGTGGGAGAGAAAGAAAGAGAGAGAGTAAGAGAGGTAGGGAAAGAGAGATGGAGATGGAGGGGGAGAGATGTCAACAGTTGCATATTGAAGACATGAAATTTAGCAAACAACACTGGAGCTCACAGGTGCAGATCACTAGGAGCTCCTACAAGCAAATGCAACCACTTCAGGTTTCTCATTAAACTGCAATGATTAAATAGATACATTAGGTAGAACAGATTCCTAAATGATAGGAACTGAATATCTAATAAAAAGAAAAATCACAACTACGTAACCAAATACTAATCTCCATTAATTTCTAACACTCCCCCTTAATGGAGAAAGGGATTTTTAAACACACATAATGTATCCCTAAACAAATCAAACTTCAATCTTCCTAGAGGCTTAGTGAATATATCAACCATATTATCACAACAATTACAATACTCTACAGAAATCTCTTTGGACTGCACTTTCTCCCTAACAAAATGAAATTGAGTGTCGATGTGCTTAGTGTTTTTATGAAACATGGGATTGTAAGCCAGTTTGATAGAACTCTGATTGTCGCAATTGATGATCGTAGCTTCTGTATGTTCTTCCCCTGCATTTTAGAGAAGTCTACGCAACCAATCTGCCTCACATGTTTTTGCACACATGACTTGATATTCTGCTTCTGTTGAGGATAAAGCAATAGTATGCTGCTTCTTGTTGCACCAAGAGATGACCCTGGAACCAATGTTGAAGGCGTAACCTGTAATTTATCTTCTGTCATCTAGATTTCCTACCCAATCTGAGTCTGTATAACCTGTCAACTTAACATCAAATGAGTCAGAATACAAAATACCAAAGTCTGATGTTCCTTGCAGATACCTTAATACTCCTCTTGTTGCATGCCAATGATTGTCATGGGGTTGAGTCATAAACTGACTCAAAACACTGATTGCATAAGCTAAATCTGGTCTTGTTGTGGTCAAATAAATAAGACTACCAACCAGTTGTCTGTACAATGTTGCATCTACATATTTTGAACCATCATTCATCTTAAGTTTGCTGTTCTGCTGTAAAGGTACAAATACAACCTTACACTCATTCATTTTAAACCTGGACAACAGACTCTTTGCATACTTACCCTGGGACAAGAAAGTTTGGCTTGAATCTCTCCAAACTTCTAGACCCAAACAGTATTGCATTTCTCCAAGGTCCTTCATCTCAAATTTATGTGATAATTGCTGCTTGATTTCTTCAATGAGATTATCTGCACTTCCTGTTATTATCAGATCATCTACATATAAAGAAATCACCACTATCTGTCCTTCATTATTAAACACGGTATATAAATTGGGATCATTTTTGCTCCTTTCGTAACCATGCATGAGGAAAAAAGAATCAATTTTTTCGTATCAAGATCTAGGTGCCTGCTTTAAACCATATAAAGCTTTCCTTAATCTACATACTAGGTGTTCTTCTCCCTTCTTAACAAACCCTTCAGGCTGTACTAAATATACTTCTTCTTTTAAATCACCATTTAAGAAAGTGGATTTAACATCTAATTGATGTATTTTCCAATGATGCTTAGTGGCTAAAGCAATAATCATTGTGATGGTATTTAATTTTGCAACAGGGGAAAATGTTTCCTCAATATCAATACCTTCTATCTCGGAATATCCCTTTGCCACCAACCTTGCTTTATGCTTATCAATAGACCCATCTACTCTAAATTTCAACTTAAATAACCATCTTCAACCTATGGGTTTTTTATCATTAGGAATTTTTACGAGATCCCAAGTATTGTTCTTAATGATTGATTCATATTCCTCATTCATTGCTTTCTTCCATTCAAGAATTTTACTAGATTCATAAAAATTAGAAGGTTTTGCAATGTTCAACATACCAGTCATAAGTGCACAATCCCTATATCGAGCTGGTAACTGTTTTGGCCTACTTGATCTTCTGAGTGGTGGGGGTTCAATTATGTTGCTTCTTTCTTCTCTTTGTGGACTGGCCTCCACATTATCCTACTGCTGCTATACTTGTTGCTGTTCCTGCTTATGTTCCTGTTGCTGACTGATTCCTGTTTCACTATCCTCTTATGAAAGTAAGGGTACATGCCATTCTTCATTGTTTTGGACAGGATTTATATCATCAATCTGTTCATGGAATAATACATCTCTAATGACAAACACCTTGTGAGTAGCAGGGTCAAACAATTTATAAGCCTTATATTCACTATAGTATCCAATGAAAGTGCATTTAATGGGATTTGAATCTAACTTCTTCCTGTTTTATTTGGGAACATGTGCAAAAGCTTTAGAACCAAATACTCTAAGATGACTTACTGCAGGCTTGAAGCCAAACAATGCTTCAAAAGGAGTTTTATACTAAATACTTTTAGTAGGACTCCTATTCTTTAAATACACTGCAGTATTAACATCTTCTGTCCAAAAACCATTGGTTAGATTCTTACCTTTCAACATACTGCGAGCACACTCCACAAGTGTTCTGTTTTTACTCTCAGCAACTCCATTCTGCTGAGGAGTGTAAGGTGTTGTAAATTTCTGTTGTATCCCATGCTCGTTGTAGTATTTTATGAAGACTCCTTTCTTGAATTCTCCCCTTGATCTGATCGAAGAATCCTGATGAACTTTCATGTTTGCTTCTCAATCATGTTTTTGAATTGCTTGAAATATTCAAAAGCATGAATTTACTATTTAAGAAAATATACCCATGTGAATCTTGTACATTCATCAAAAAAGATCAAAATATAATAGGCCCCACCAAATGATCTTGTCTGCATCGGGCCACATAAGTCAGTGTGTACAAGTTCGAGTATATCCCTCTGTTTTCTATCTTTCATGGCAGGAAATTCATCTCTATGTTGTTTACCGAATGCACATGCTTCACAATCAATATGCAACTTTTTCAAAACAGGAAGACCATCTACCATACCTTTGTTCTGCAACAGAAGGAGATCACTAAAATTGATACGCCCAAGTCATTGATGCCACAAATTTTCAGCAGACTTATCCGACGACATCAAGGCTTGCTATGGCGTACTCTTCACATCTAGTTTGTAGAGTCCTCCTATGTGAATACCTGTAGCAATGTGCTTCATCTGATCCAACAAATATTTAATAATGAAATGAGATTTAAAAAATTCGACTTTGAGGTCCTGATCTGTAATCTTTGACACAGAAATAAGGTTCTTCTTAATGCCAAGAAAATACCACACATCAGATGTATTCCTGATCTTACCATCAGGCAGAGTAACAAGGACATCTCCATGTCCCTTGATCTCATACCCTCTATTATCTCCAAGGTAGACTTTTACTCCAGTGTTGGATTCTCTAAAATTTCTGAACCATTTCTTTTTACCTGACATATGCGAGGAGGCTCTAGAATCCACGAACCAAATATTTGATTCATCCTCCTCAGTAGCTAAGGCAGTGTCAGTCTCAGCCATAAAAAATATAACATCTAGATTCTGATCTGTGTCTGCATCTGCATCTACATCCGCCAAATGACCTGCATGTCTTCTCTGCTTGTACCTCTCCTAATTTGCCTTCTTCTTATGACAAAATTTAGCAATATGGCCTATATTACCACAAAAAAACATTTAGGAGCAGAATCATTTTTATGCAAGGTCATACCTTGTGGTGTCCTTTTTGATGTGTTGCCCCTCCTCTGATCAGCCATTGCTCTCCCTTTTGGCTTGAAATTTGTTATCAATGCAAGATTTGGATCTTGAGGTTTGAGAGATAACCTCCTTTCCTCTTCTTGTAGCAAAATCCCAGTAAGCTCTTCAAAACATGGAGGCTTTTCTCTTGCATTCAATCTGGTTATAAACATCTGATAGTCATTTGTCATGCTGTTCATGGTAATTGTCACCATATCATCATTTGCCACGGTTTGACCGATATCAGATAGTTTATCTTTAACTTCCTTTATCCAGGATAAGAATGAAGAAACAGACTCATTCTCCTCCATCTTGATTGAGAGGATCTTCTTCCCGTGGAACAAGGTTTGACTAGTGTTCTTGATTTCATACATATCTTTGAGAGTTGTCTGATATCATTCGTTGTCTTACAATCCCGAATATGAGGGATGATGCAATATTTAACTGACAATTTGAGTAGCACCTTTTCCTTCATCTCCCTTTTCTCCCACTCTTGAATTTTTGCATTCGTTCCACCATTTGCAACAGTCGTCTTAACTTCATCGCCAGTGACAATGCTATAAGAATTTTGTCCCTCAACCAAAGTCTGAAGCTTGAATTTCCAATTTGTGTAATTGGAACCATCCAAATTGTTGCTTTCATTTAAGTAATCTGCCATCTAAGCATTCATCTTGGGGGGGAAAAAAAACTACTCCAGCAAATCAAAAAAAAAGGACCAACAATTGTGAATACAAATTGAATCAAGCAGCAATATGTTTTTACAGCAACAAAATTATACGTTGATTTAATGGCTAGATGGGATTCTCAAATTCATGATGCTAAGAAAAGGAACACATACAACATCCCTCGCTACAACCACAACATCAATAGATGCAAGACATCGAATTTGTTGCTAGCCAGAGGAGCCGTAAATGCTCGAAAATTGATTTTCTCCACTGTTGAAATGTCGATAGCTTGCAAAAGCTTAAAGAAATGGGGCTAGACTTATAGAAAAAACTTTATAAGATGGAAAATGATGCCAGAGGAAAAAAAAGCGTAATCCCTTCAATTCATCTCATTCCATTTTTTTGTAAGATTTGCTATTGGTTTTTTTAAGCCTCTATTAAAAAATAAAGAAAAAAGGATCACCTCATCTGCGAATAGGTAATGGATGATTGTATCGACCCTCTTGACAATTCACAAATGAAAATCTGGTTAACTTGGTTGGATCAAGTTGGATCGACAGTGCTCGGCCCACACCTATCCCTATCTCGACCAAGAAGAAGATGGGGGATGGTGTTGAAAATGATGTAGCCATAGGTAGCATTCGAATTACATATTACAAGCATGAAGATAATGATTCTTTCACATGTAGCACTCAACAGATATCTTGCAAGGACGAAGATGATTATTCACCTCGTAAGCAGATGCTTTCAGCAACAGATGGAGTGCATGATATTCCTCGACCGCTCATAAGCTCTATGGATCTAATGGAGTGGGCTTCCAACGACAGTAGTGAGATTCTTTGGTTCCTTTTGAAACCGGCCATGAGAACACAGTCCAAACGCTTTCACTCTAGCACTCACAAGTGACTACAGCTAATGGACTACAGCCTCCATGAACAAGAATAGAAGCTTACCACCACACCAACAGACGCGCAGGCTTCCACACAGGCTCTCGGCCTCACACGCAACACGGAAACAGGGAAAAAAAATTCGATTTTAGCTCTTTCACGCTGGAGAAAAAGCGAACAGGTCCGGAAATTGACCACGGCCTCCACGAAAATTGATAGTTCTTCACGGTGCTTCACACAGTCTCGCACCCAGTCACCATTGCCGAGAAAGATAGTGCTCCCACGCAGCTCCTCTCAAGCTCACGTATGCAGGAATTGATAGGTCTCGTCTTGCAATCGCACAGCCAAACAATAATCCACACAATTCGCCTTCACGGCCACCACAACTTCACACAACGAGCCTTTTCTCCTCTGCACTTTCACTCAGTTTACTCACAGATCCACACAGCTCTCCTGAGCTCTGATACCATGTCAACAGTTGCATATTGAAGACATGAAATTTGGCAAACAACACAGGAGCTCACAGGTGCATATCACCAGGAGCTCCTACAAGCAAATGCACCCGCTTCATGTTTCTCATTAAACTCCAATGATTAAATAGATACATTAGGTAGAACAGATTCCTAAATGATAGGAACTAAATATCTAATAAGAAGAAAAATCACAACTGCGTAACCAAATACCTAATCTTCATTAATTTCTAATAGGGGGAGAGAGAGGGAGGTAATATTAAAGACATAGAGAGTGAAAGGTGGAGAGACAGATAGGGAATTAGGAGAGGGAGAGATAAGGAAGATGGAGAGAAAAGGAGAGAGGGTAGCAGGGGGTGAGGGGAGTGATAAGGAAGATGGAGAGAAAGGGAGAGAGGGTATCAGGAGGGAGGGGGAGAGGAGGTGGGACATATAGAGAGATAGATTGGAGAAAGAGAGTGTCAATTGTGGGCGTGATATAGAGATACATAGGGAGATAGAGATATAAATGGAATTTGAAAGTAAATAAGAGATAGATTGAGAAAAGGAGGGAGGGACAAAGATATTGATTGTGTCAAGAGGAAACCTCGATTTGTAAGTATGTTGGAAGCCAAAATAAAATAAAAAAACTAAAGAAAATTTAAACAATATAATCTAAATAATGCAGGTTTAAACAATAACTTACATAACCATATAAATAAGCAATTTAAAATTTAAAATAACTTTAAACAATATAAATTTAAAATATGAATAGGTCTATGAACAATCAAGAAAATATATGGTAAATAAATAAAAAATATAAAGTGGTATGGTAAATAAATATAAATATAAATAAACTAGAAGTATGGTAAATAAATAAAACCTCTTTTTATATTTACCCCATAAACCTTTATATTTACAAAAACTCAAAAAAGAGGTTTTATTTAGGTGAATCCAATGGGCCAAATACCATGGGACAAGTTACTTTTAATACCATGGGCCAAATACCATATTTATAAAATAGGTATGGTAAATAAATAAATAAATAAGAGGTATAAAGAGGTAAGATAAATAAATAAAAATATATCAAATAGGATTAGAAATAATCTCATTATATGGACCAAATTATTATTAACCCTAACCTTAATATTATTAAATTTAATGGATTTAGATTAATACAATATGAAATTTTCTATATTAAATAATATATATATATATATATATATATATATATATATATATATATATATATTAACTCTAGATATATATGGGAGGAAAGAACAAAGACATATGATAGACGTGGTGAAATAGGGGAGCGACAAGGGAGAGATGGAGATAAATTGAAGGAGAGGGGAGAGGAGGAATCAAGAGAGAGAGGGGGAGAGGAGTGAGAGAGGTAGAGAAGGGTAACAGAGGGAGGGAGACATAAATATGGAGGTGGGAGAGAGAGAAAAAGATACGGAGCGATAAGGAGAGAGGATTGGAGGGTAGAGAGAGAGAGAGAGAGAGAGAGAAGGGGGGAGGGAGAGGGAGGTAGGAGAGAAAGGGAGAGAGAGGAAGGATGAGAGGAGGAGGAGGAGAGAGAGGGATAGAGATATGTATTTGGAGGGGGAGGGAGGAATAAAGGAATATAGAGTGAGAATTTGAGAGAGAGGGAGTGGCAAGGGAGAGATGGAGAGGGAGTGTGTATGTTTATGGGTGATATAAAGAGACATAGGAGTGATGGAGACAAGGGGGGGAGAAGGTGAGAGAGGGAGAAAAGGAGGGATATAGTAACATAGTTGGAGAGAGAGATAGAGTGATGGGGGAAGAGGGAGGATTGGAGGGTGGAGAGAGAGAGAGAGAGAGGCACATAGAGGGAGGTGGGAGATAAAGGGAGATAGAGGAAGAGAGTGATGGGGGAAGAGAGGGGGTCGTAGGGGGGAGAGAGAGGGAGAGAGTGATGGGGGAAGAGAGAGGGAGGTAGAAGAGAATGGGAGAGAGAGGAAGAAAAAGAGAGGGGACTTGAAAGAGAGGAGGAGAGAGGGAGGGATAAAGAGATGGAGTTGGAGGGGGAGAGAGGGATGGATAGAGATATGGAGCTGGATGGGGAGAGAGGGAGGGAAGAAGAAAGACATAGAGAGTGAGTAGTGGAGATAGAGAGGTAGTGACAAGGGAGAGATGGAGAGAGAGTGTGTATGTTTGGCGGTGAGAAAAGAGACAAACAAGGAGAGATGAAGAGAAGGAGGGAGAGATGGATGGGGAGAGAGAGGGAGGTAAGAATAAAGACATAGAGAGTGAAAGGTGGAGAGAGAGGGAGAGGGAGTGCTAAGGAAGATGGAGAGAGAATAGAAGAAAGGAGAGGGACAAGAGGGCCTAATAGATAGATAGATTGGAGAAAGACAATGTATGTTTTGGGGTTGATATAGATAGACAAAGGGAGATATAGATATAGATGGAAGGTGAAGAGAAACAAGATATAGATGGAGACAAGGAGGGAGGGACAAATATATTGATAGATATGGGGTGAGAGAGTGTGTGTGTCTCACAAGATGTGATAAAGAGACAAAGAAGGAATGATCAAGGAGATATAGATATATATGGAGGGCAGAGAGAGGGAAGAAGATTTCTTGCACTAGATGCATTGATTTCACTGTAGATGGTGATTTCTAATCCTATTTGATTGTTTGCACTAGATGCATTGATTTTAGTGTAGATGTTGATTTCTAATGATATTTGATTACTTGCACTAGATGCATTGATTTCAATGTAAATGATTTCTAACCGTATTTGATTTATTGTACTGAATGCATTGATTTCAGTGTAGATGGGGATTTCTAATCTTATTTGATTGTTTGCACTAGATGAATTAATTTCAATGTAGATGTTGATTTCTAATTATATTGTATTGCTTGCCCTAGATGTATTTATTTCAATGTAGATGATTTCTAATCCTATTTTATTCTTTGAACTAAATGCATTGATTTCAGTGTAGATGGTGATTTCTAATCCTATTTGATTTATTTCACTAGATGCATTGATTTCATTGTAGATGTTAGTTTTTAATCATATTTTCCTACTTGCACTAGATGAATTGATTTGAGTGTAGATGTTGATTTCTAATCCTATTTGATTACTTTCATTAGATGCATTGATTTCAGTGTAGATATTGTTTTTTAATCTTATTTTATTTCTTGCATTAGATGCATTGATTTCAGTGTATATGTTGATTTATGATTTGATGTAATTGGATGTATGATGGTACATTAATTTTCAATTCATTGGATTAATAGTGTCCATTGATTTCACTATAAGCACAAAAACTTATTGACAATGTATATTGATTTTTGTGTTATAGTAAACAAAGTATGATGTTTATGACAACAACTTGAGCTAAATATTTAAATGGTTTATGATTCCAATTTTCCTTTTCATATAATCGATATGAACAAATGAAAAAACTAACAAGGGTATCATTAAGAATGGTAGAAGAAAATAGTTTGAGATTGATCACAATGAACACTAGTTATAATTGACTACATTATTATTATTTACATTTTCTATCATTCAATAATATTACATTGTCACTTTTATTTTACAATATTTATCATCTCAACAAACTGAGGTAACTAAGAAAAAATAAAATTAAAATGACTCGATAAATCTCAACATATTTAACATATTTAAAATGGTTATCTTAATATTAGATGTATTTATATATTATTGATAAAATTAATCATACGTTCCTCATATTATTGATTGATTTTCCTTGGCTGCACACAACTAAAACCAACCTAAATCCATCTTAAGTCCATATCTATCAAGCGCTGAGAGGGATCAAAACTATCGAGGCCCAAAACTTTCCACAAGTTTTTCACTCAAAAAAGATGTTCGCACCTCAAGATATTTGATCCCTTTCTTCTCTTGATAGATCTGGAGTTTAGATGGATCTAGGCTAGGTTATCAATTTGTCAAAATCTTATTTCAACTAAAGTAATTCGAGATAGTTGTTCTTCAATGAAGGTATGTAATAATTCAAATACTTCTGTGAGCAAGAACTCCACACAATTCCTGCATTGTGTTGAACTCTTTGGACTTGGTTTTAGTTTTTTCTACTTGCAAATTTGTATCATTTATTTTCTATAAATTTTTGTGTCAAAATAAGTAATGCTATTTTTGTATCATTTATTTTCTATAAATTTTTGTGTCAAAAGAAGTAATGCTATCTTATTGGAGTTTCCAGTGGGACAGATCCACTGTATGTTGAACCTTCTTGTCAAAAAAAAAGTAATGCTATATTGTATCATTTATTTTCTGTAAATTTTTGTGTCAAAAGAAGTAATAATATGAGATGGATACACCGTGTGTTGAAGTCTCCAGTATCTATAAATGGAAGTGTTAGAAATACTACACCCCATTCTGGAGTATCTCATTGAGAGATTTTAGAACTGGCAAGAAATGCGAATAAAGATCTAAAGGTTAAACATATCAATCCAAGTATTAGTCCAAGGCATTTTTAGCTGGCCATTAGAGGAGATAAAGAACTTGATCAAAGATACCCATCTCAGATGGAGGTGTCATCCCTTACATTCAGAAGTCACTGATTTGTAAATACATAATCAAAGATTAGTTTCTATATTTGGGATGGTTCCAAGAGTTTATTGTAAAATGATTGGATCGATGGAGTGTTGGATTGTACATACAAGTGAATTTGAATTTCAGAATGCACTATATTCATAGCTTTGATGGATTTGAACCTTCTTCCATTTGCTTTGGTGCATATTTGTTTTCTTTGAAATTTTTCTAACTTGTGATATGTCATTTGATTATATAAAAGTCTTTTAGCTTTTTATATTTTAAAAACAGTATGGAGATCAATGAAAGAGTATAATCCAATGTACTACACATAAGTAGGAACTAAGATAACGATAAATATTTCAACATTGTAAAGCCTGGATTTGTATTTGAAAATATTTAGGAATTGAAATTATAAGAACGAGTTTCATTTTTTCATCTCAGTTTTTCCCCTCCAATTTTTGTAATATTTTCAAAATAGAAATCGTCTGTATATGAAATTTTACTTCAAAATACAAGTTCAAAAAGACCTTCTGTTCATCAAATTTTGCAATATTTTCCAAATACACAATCTAAATAAGTTCTAAAAAAACAAAAACAAGCCCAAGAAGCAAATTGTTTATCCTCCGGTCGATTCGTCAACCCCCTCTGATTATACATATTACCCCCCTGTGATTATACATATTACCCTTTGTCATTATACATATTACGAAATATTTCTTAATCCTTGAATCATGTTCATGTCATTGAATCCTATATGGTGAAGGTTATTGGAATACTGTTCTATTGATTGCAAATTAAATGTACAATTATATTTTTTGGGTTTTTTTTATCAAGGAAGTTATTTTTTTATATGTTTTTTTTTCTACTAAATAAAATTATTATAATAAAATTGTTTACTAAAATATTATTTATCTATAATTTCAAGAAATATCTTTGTTATAAAATAATTTGATATTAAAATGAAAATGTTGAAAATATTTAACTCAAATATTTATCGACGTTTTTGTTTATTGAAATATTATTTATTTATAATTCAAGAAATATGTTTGTGATAAAAAAATTGATATTAAAATGAAAATGTTGAAGGAATTGTTGAGGCACTCTCTCTAGAAAACATAAAAGGAATTTTACATATATTTAATGGCTCAAATTCATATACAATCAAAGAATTATGTGACTTTGTGAAATTTTACAAGGAAAATTTGTTGACTAGAAGCAAAACACATAATGCTACTTTTGAGATATAAGATCTTATCTTTCATGGAAATTATTGCCAAAGAATTTATTCTATGACATGCCTTTTGTTTTTATTGGATTATTAGTAAATAAAATAATTATAAGGAATTTGTTTATTAAAATATTATTTATCTATAACTTCAAGAAATATCTCTGTTACAAAAAAAAATAATACTAAAATGAAAATGTTGAAGGTATTGAAATAATAATTCCTGTCAAATATTAGTTAATTAAAATATTATTTATCTATAATTTCAAGAAATATGTTTGTTATAAAAAAATTAATATTAAAATGAAAATGCTAAAGGTATTGAAATAATAATTACTTTGAAATACCCATTAATATTCTAAATGTTTTATAGTTACTATTGCCTTTCACTATAATCCTATTCTCTCGAATATGAGAAAAAATTATATGAATGCAAAGAATATGGTAATTCACTAAGGAAAAGAAATGTTATATGCAATATTAGTCGTTTTCAATATGCAGTATTAGTCGTTTTGAATTCATACAATTCCGTATAGTGATTTTGAACGGAATGAAAAATAATTTTTCTCAGATCATTACATTAAAGATGTCACATGTCAAACATGGAAAGATTAAATTATAGATTAATTACAAGCTTTGAATGGTTTTCTTTAATGTTCTTTACCTTTGTAATGAAAGATATAATTAAAAGTGGAGATGTTTTTATTTTCTTTTATGTGTTCTGTTCTTTCCTTTACAATTTGTGTTTTGTTGAGTTTTTAAAGACATCCTATGCTAGATGTGTTGTAGCTTCTTCTTGATTAGTGGGAATTAGGAGTGGTCATTTATTAGAGCTTGAAATGATGGGAAATATGATGGTAAATTGACACCCTTGATAGTGCATAATATTGTATAGTTCCACACATAGAACAACTAAAGTAAAATATGTATATCGAAAAATCACCATCGCTCATGGGTTTCCTTTTCTCTGAATCCACTTCCTTCAAAGATTAGATGAGGTATATTTTAGCACTGTTGTACTACCAAAAATGTTTCGATTGAACTACATGTCCACCACCCACTAGTAGAACGTCATTGCCACCATATTTCTTGGAACTAATTATGATTTTCCTTTAATTTTTCTCAATTGGAAGTTGGAATGTGAAAGCTACAATGTGTATGGTTTTGATAGATGTGACTGAAACAATGATACTATTGTTTATATCTTATAATGTGTTAATTATTCCCAAACCTTATGTAGTTTTCATTGGTTTGAATGTGTTATTCATATTGGTAATTAAGGTTTTGCATATTAATATAAATGTGACCTGTTGATAGCCTAAGTTTCTTGTAGGTCAAATACTCTTTTGCTCATATTAAATTGTTCTCACAAATTTTTTAAGTGGGCACTTCATCCATTATCAATATTATATGATAATAGTTTGATAGGATCAAATCAACCATGTATTATGAAATTACATCATGTATTTTAAGCAACAAAACTAAACCAAACTTATTGTGAAAACATTTAGGGGGTATGATAGAGCCATAGTTTCCTTTATGTAAGAGTAACCTTTCTCATGATTCATCCATTCCTAATATTGTACTGCTACCAATCTAATGTGAACAAATTGTACCTAGGAATTCAACCTACTCAATATCATGATATACTACAAAGTCAAGACTATGTGTTGCCTATTAGGCATGTTGTAACTAGATCTGCATTCCTATCCTATGAACCGGTATAGGAGTTTCATAAAGAAACATGTAAAGTAACCTCTTCAGCTGCAATTGATTGTAAAGTGCATGAAAAAAACAAAGAGACAGGGTGTTACAAACTAATCCTTGTTGAATCATCACATGAATCCCTATGAGATTTTTTCCACAATAATAAATATATCCTAAAATTTATTAACAACTAATCAAATAATTAACGGAGTCTCCATTCATTGAATTTTCATGAGTAACATTCAAAAGTTTTAGATATTTATTTTATTGTAATTAAAGTAAGGATACTTTTGATGATTTTTCACTCAAACTTGTAGATTTTTATTGTATTGCAATTGAAGTTGGTTGTGCTATTCTTATTTGTAATCCAGGTTTGGCATCCTTAAATATCATAAGGGAATTTCATATGGATTTGCATATGTCAGCCTATATTTATTTGTTTAACAAAATTTTCTTCATAGTAGATATACCCACCATGGCGTGGGAATTGCCAAGCATTAGAACCTACATATAATAAAATTTCAAAGAAGATTTGTCATAAGACTGAAATATTTTGATCAAGTGAGATAGTTCAATATTGAAAAATGGTCATAAATGACTAGGAGGGGAGAAAGAAATATGCACCAAATATGTGTGGAAGGAAACAATCCTAGCATCAAATGTACCCTTCGCAACCCTTTTTAAAAATTTTGGAATAAATTTTGCTTTGTGAGGCATAAAAATTCCTTTGAATTTATTTATAAGCCCTTTCCTGGTCAAATACATAGCCAAGTCTTGCATAATATCATGGTCAATAAAGGAAAGTTTGTGACTCTTACCATAAGAGTTCACCATGGTATCTCCAAATAGTGGATTACAGTTGATATGTCAACTTTAATAATTATTTAATCAATTCTCAACAAAATATCCACTTCGATTCTATCAAACAATGCAAAGTTTCTATGTGAGTGACTAACTTTATTGATATATCTATTTTGTAGCTTTGCTTTAAACTAGTTCATCCAATGGTAAATTTTGAATTTCTAATTCCTAAAAGAAGTTAAGCAAGGACAAGCAAAGGAAAATCCAATCACCTCAAGAGAAAATGGTAAAATATTGTAAGTTTTTTGTCAAGTGAAACAATTCAATACTGAAAAACATCTTTTTTATCCAATATTTTCTACTAGAACTTAAAAGAGCATCTCTGAAAATTGAGAGGAAATATATGTTGGAAAGGTTATAAAATCTCTAAATTAGGCATAATCTAAGTTATTTTCTTTATCTTCTTGCTTTGAATGACATTTTTTTTACAAATATTTATATCCAGTCATCTTCTATAGGTTATGATTCTTCTAAAATTTATGCCTCAAGACATTTCCTTTGTAGCATCTGGTGCAATTGCTAGTTATAATTGACTATAATAGATTATGACTCACTATAGTTGAACATGGTTGCCTATCCCTGACTATGCTTAGATATGTTAAACATAACTGAAGATGTCATCTAAGAGTGGACATGGTTTAATTGTTTTCACCATATTTAATAATCATAAATTATCATAATCATAAATTACCATAAATTATAGTCATGCATATTGCCAAGAGGTTAAATTTGAAGGATCCCTCACTCATTATAGAATTTTAGAATAATTGTTTTATTTTTAAACTACCCTTCATGTGAATTTTAATATTCACTCTTACCCTGCCTATATTTTTAAATTGCCCTCAAGCTCTAGCATTGTTTGGACCTCAAACTATAGCTATGTTTAAAATTTAGAAATGAAGCAGGTGGAAGATGTCTCTCCCCGCACTCACAGCTGGAATTTGATTTTTTTTTCTTTGTTTAATAGACAATTCTAAATGTTTCACAAACACATCTACTTTCTTTGTTAAAATTTAACAAAACTATCAATTCCAAATGTATCAACTTTCTTTGTTAAGATTTGACAAACGGATTACAGAGTTACAAAAACTATTACAGAGTTACAAAAACTATGTAGTTTGGTTGTGAAATTCCTATTCTCATCTTGAGATTTTGTAAAATTGAAACTAACAACATGAACCTCTGATTCAATCGGCTTAGGTTTGATGTGGGGCACACTGGAAAATCTGTTAACTTTGTTTAGTGCCATAAAATGCCCCAGCAAAATCAACAGAATTGAATTCACTCGATTTAAAAATTCTTTCGTATTGTAATGTACTTCGTTAAAGGTTCAAGAAGTGAGACTACAAAAATTACAGCCTTCACGGCAGAGACGGTTCATTAAATTTCATCTTCTTATTTTAAAACGAAAAACACATTACCTAAGTTAGCTGCATGATGGAGGATTCTGAATAAAAAAAGAATTTGAAAGATTTTGAATCAAAAAACATCGAATTTCACATCAAAAGTGAACGAAAAGTTCACACTAACAATTGTGTCAACATAACCCCTTCAAATCTCAAAGAAGGCACTATTTTAACCCACGATCCCACTATTTTAACCGACACAAAATTTCTCCCAAACCTACCTCAAACATAGTACAAAAATTCAATTCTCAACAACCAATATATTCCAAATTCTTTTTAACTTCAAAAGGAAGACTAATTTTAAATTAAGATTTTGTTGGAATTTAATTCCAACTGTAACAGTACAGCAGGGCGGCGAGTTTAAAGTCTGATGGGATCGAAAGACAGCAAATTAAATTTTGATGAGAGTTTGAAGAACGGCGGCGGCAAACTCCAATTCAGATTTTTCACGCAACCACTGCATTCTTATCTGCAGCAACCACCTGCATTAAAACTCCACCAACTGCATTTAACACAGAGGCGGCAACATTCCAGAGGAGGCAGCAAAGCTCAAGCAGCAGGGGAAAGGGAACTCCCGAGGGAGCTAACGTCAGTCCTCCACTGGACCCACTTCCTCACAAAACAAAAGAGTTATGGGGGGTGAGAGAACTCACGTGAATGAACTTCATGAAGGCCCCTGGAAAGCATAAAGAATATAAGGTTTTAAGCCTTAGCACATAGTTGTTTTTTATTTATTATTTAAGTTTTAAACTTGTTGCATGATATTTTAATTTTAACATGGGTTAGTTTTTAAATTACCGTGGCATATTTGTTTTAACTTTTCCTTATATATATTATAAATATAAGATATTTATAATATATATTGTAATGTCATATGTGTCAAGTGTGCAATTTGTAAAAGGCTGTGTATTGTTTTGAGAGAGCCTGAAGGCTGAAAAAGACAGAGAGACAGAGAATTTACAGCACTGCATTTGCAGCAGTGAAGAAGTGAATTTTTTTTTGTAATCCTGAACTGAAGATTCAGAGGAAGATCTATCATATTGTAACAACGTTTTATGCTTAATGAAATTTTTATTTTATGCATATCTGTGTACACCTGTTTGAGTTAAATCTCTGTGTTGAAAAAGAGGAATTGTTTTATTCCTCTGTCTGTGTGTTAAGGAATTCTCCAGAAATTCCAACATGGTATCAGAGTTAGTCTAGGCACTCAATGAAAGAAGCAGAGATTGCTCTTCATTGCAGAAGTTGTAAGAAAGTTTGTTGAAGTGGATTTCTCTTGCAAAGAAAACTTCTGTTTTTTTTACACAGTCAGGAAAATTGTTTGTTTTTCATAGTCACGATGGCAGCAGCAGGCACCAATCTGACAAATCCCCAACTTCCACAGTTCAATGGGAAGAACCATGAATATTGGGCTATCACTATGAGAGTTTTGTTTGCCTCACAGGACATATGGAAGCTAGTTGAGAATAGCTACCCAGAACCAGCAGATGCAGCAGCATTGGCTGCTTTGACAATAGTAGAAAGATATTTGTTAAAAGATAATAGGAAGAAGGACTCCAAAGTCCTCTTCTATCTCTTTCAGTCAGCACATGAGAGTATTTTCCCAAGGATTGTAGTAGCAACAAAGTCTAAGGAGGCATGGGATATTCTCAAAATAGCCTATCAAGGCATGGAGAAGGTGAAGACAGCGAAGTTGCAAATGCTGAAGAGAGATTTTGAAACTCTCTGTATGAAAGAGTCAGAAAATATAGACTCATTTTTCACTCATGTTATTGGGTTGGCTACCCAGATAAGGTCTTATGGAGAGACACTTGAAGACAGAATAATAGTGGAGAAAATCTTGAGAAGTCTACCGTCGAGATTTGATGCCATAGTAGTGGCAATAGAAGAGACAAAGGATCTCTCACAATTTACAGTGGATGAGCTGAGTGCATCCCTGATGTCTCATGAACACAAACTGAGCAGAGGAACAGATTCCTCATTGAAACAAGCATTCAAGACTCAAATGTCTTTTAGCTGAAGCAAAGGCCAAGGCAGAGCAAACAATAGAGGAAGAGGTAGTAGCCAAAACAAAGGGAGAAACAACCCTGCAAGTTCAAGTGGAAGGAGCAGCAATCAGAATCAAAATGAAGGCTCAAGCCAACATCAAGCTCATGGACAAAGGTATGATAAATCCCAAGTCCAATGTCATTATTGCAAGAAATATGGGCACTATGCCAATGAATGTAGGAAAAAGCAAAATGACATGAATAATAGGTAGAATGCTAATTTTGCAAAAAAAAATAAGAACCAGAGTAATGTGCCGTTAACATGTAATGTAGCACAAGATAGACAAGATGATGTATGGTTCTTAGACTTAGGTTGTAGCAATCACATGACTAGAAACATAACAATGTTTTCCAATCTAGATGAAAATGTGAAATCTGAAGTAACAACAGGAACTGATAGTGAGATCTCTGTCAAGGGAAAAGGCAGAGTCAGTATCCTGGCAATAAATGGAGAACAAATGTTTGTGCCAGATGTATATTATGTACCTAGATTAAAATGTAATCTTTTGAGCATTGGATAGCTCATTAACAAGGGCTACAATTTATTTTTTAAAGATGATGTGTGCACAATCATGGACATACCTCCAAGCAAGAAATTCATTTCAGAGGTGAAAATGAAAAGCAATAGGATGTTTCCTCTCAAGCTCAGAGCAGACTTGAAGGAAAGAAGAAATGTAACAGCTGTAACACAAGAGGTCTTTCAAGAGGAAGTGAAAGATGAAAACTGATTATGGCACTTGAGATTTGGACATCTCAATTTTGGAGCCCTGAACTTGTTGCACAGAAGGATTACCACTGATTGAGAAACCGAACAGCCTTTTTGAAGGCTGCATCTTGGGAAAACAACACAGAGAAAGCTTTCTAGCAGGAAAGAGTATAAGGGCAAAGGCACCTTTAGAAATTGTCCACTCTGATTTGTGTGGACCAATGCAAACGTCATATTTAGTTGGCAACAAATATGTTTTGACATTCATAGATGATTACACTAGAAAGAGATGGGTGTATTTCTTGAAACATAAGAGTGAAGTATTTGAACAGTGCTTCCACTTCAAAGCTCATGTTGAGAAGCAGAGTGGGCACTGCATCAAAGTGCTAAGAACTGAAAGAGGTGGAGAATACATCTCCAAAGTGTTTCTGCGTTTCTGCGGAGAGAACGACATACATAATCAATTTACCATGAGGTACACACCTCAGAAAAACGATGTTGCAGAAAGGAAGAATAGGACCATCATGGACATGGTCAGAAGTATGTTGAAGGAAAAACATTTTCCAAATGAGTATTGGGCTGAAGTTGTCAATTGTGCAGCATACATCTTGAATAGATGCCCAACCAAAGTTGTCATGAATAGAATTCCGGAAGAAGCGTGGAGCGGCATAAAGCAACATTTCACCCGCATGAAAGTTTTTGGATGTGTGGCATATGCACATGTCCCAGATTAGCTAAGAAAGAAATTGGACAGTAAGGGGGAGAAATGTATCTTTGTTGGATACAGTGATGAGTCCAAGGCATATAAACTCTACAATCCATCCACCAAGAAAGCTATAATCAGCAGAGATGTGTAGTTTATTGAAGAAGAAGCTTGGGATGGAAGCATAGAAAAAATGGTGAATGTGAAGACAAGTATGTCTCACAAAGAAGAAGAGGAAAGGACAACAGAAAATAATCCCTCCACGGTGGCTCCTCCTCCACCACCGCAAGCACAAAAAACCACACCACAAGCTGGAAATAGAACAACATTGAGAAATCAAGGAAGTGCTTCTCCAAGCACACCACAGGGAACTTAAACTCCATCAAGTTCAAGTGGAACTCCAAGTACACCAAGAAGACCTAGATTCAGAAATCTGAGTGAGATTTATGAACAAGGAGAGGTAAATGAGAATGTTGGTATGAACTCTTTATTTTCTTTGTATTGTCATGTTGATGACCCATTTCATTTTGAAGATGCCGTAAAAGAAGAAAAATGGATTGAAGCAATGGATGAAGAAATTGGTGCAATAGAAAAGAGTAATACATGGGAGTTAGTGGACCTCCCTAAAGGTAAAGAAGTCATTGGAGTAAAATGGGTTTATAAAACCAAGAGTCTGTTAAGTCCCTATATCAATAGTATAGCCCCTTATTATGTTAGTGTAGACCCCCTTATTGTTATTATTGTACCCTTGTAACCCCCATTCTGTTATTATTGTGCCCCTAAATTATTATTGTTAGGTCGGCTAGGATTACATTGTGGCCCACTGGGATTACATTATGGCCCCATGGACTCCTATATATAGAAAGGAGGTTTTGTAAATTGAATCATCCCAGAATTGTTCATTCATGTAATGTATTGAGAGTTTCCCCCTCGAAGTGGCTCATTTCTAAGGCGTGAATATCTCTTTCTTCTCTCTTTGGAGCTGGTTACACAACATTTGAGTAGAGGGGTTTGATTCACAGAGGGTTTTCGCTGCTCCAAAAGCCAGTCATGTCGTGGCATGTTCGCTATAACTTTTTCTCAACGAAGCAGAAGCTGAAATTTCTAGAGATCTGAAAGCTGAAATCTTGAGGAAGGTTGTCTAAAAATTTCAGATCTTGGTTCACAATATTTGAGGAGATATCATCTGTGGAAGTTGGAAGTACTGTTCGAGCTCATAATAGGGTTATCGTAGCATTTTGCGCTATAAAATTTTTTTGTACGAAGGTTCAGAGTCTAGAGTCTTATGAATGCGAAGCTGAAAGCACGAGGAAATTCGATAATAAAATTTGAGCTTGGTTGTAATATTTTTGGAGATATGATCTGTGGAAGGTAGTGCTTTTTCAGGCTCCTGAATTGCATCTCAAAGAGGTGATCGTGGGAAAACTTCAATAAATCTCTCTCTGGGCATTGGATTGAAGTGCCGTAAAAAGTGGTCGCAAGTACATAGACTGAAGTTTATGGGCTATCAATTTCAGAGACAAAGGACAAAAAAGTGACACGTGGCAAGTCGTACAAGTTCGCTCTACTGAACCAGTCCAGAATTAGGTCATTGTGGGAGATTGGACACAACTTTGTCTTGGAGAATCAAAATCAGGTCAGACCTGTGGCATTTGAAAGAAGTTTCAGAGGGCTACTACAGGGCTAAATTTCATATATCGAAGATTTTCAATTACAAAGATAATTCAATTTCAATATCGATCTCCTAAAAGCTAGAAAAAGGTGTGTATTTTTCCGAATTGCATAAGTCTTGTTTGAAGAATCAAGTTGAATTGATTCCAAGGGCATATTGAAGAAATTTTGTCAGTAATGGGTTCTATTATGCCTCCAAAAAATAATTCCATACCCATTAATCCCTCAAAAATCTATACTATGACGCATGAAGAGGAAAAGTTGCAGTATGAGATATCAAAATTACGGTACCAAGTGCAACAAGTTTCGATCTTACAAAGAGCAATCGAAGATGAAATAGATGGTTTAAAAGCAGAAATGGAGGCTAAGTTGGATGGTTTGAAGGATCAAATAATAGCTAATATGGATGATGAATTAGTGGAAGATCACAGCGAGCATCAACAACAAGTTCTCCAACTCTCAAAGGATAACCCAACTTTGGTGCAGAATCTAATGAAACAACAGGAAGATCAACATCACATCGAAAGAAGTTATGAAGCAGTCATAGAAAAAAGAACTCGACAAGTACGATCAATTTCAGAGTATCTCAGCAAGTGGAAGAACTTTCCTGTAAAATATTTCACATGGGAGGATGAGAATTTTATACAGAAGCATCAAGAAATAATCAAGCGTTGAGGACAACACTTGTTTGAAGGAGAGGGGCATGTTAAGTCCCTATATCACTAGTATAGTCCCTTATTATTGTTAGTGTAACCCCCTTATTGTTATTATTGTACCCTTGTAACCCCCATTTTATTATTATTGTGCCCCTAAATTATTATTGTTAGGTCGGCTAGGATTACATTGTGGCCCACTAGGATTACATTATGGCCCCATGGACTCCTATATATAGAAAGGAGGTTTTGTAAATTGAATCATCCAAGAATTGTTCATTCATGTAATGTATTGGAGGTTGCCCCCTCGAAGTGGCTCATTTCTAAGGCGTGAATATCTCTTTTCTTCTCTCTTTGGAGCTGGTTACACAACAGAGTCATAATGAAGGCAATATTGAAAGGCATAAGGCCAGACTTGTTGTCAAAGGCTACAAGAAGCAACAAGGAAGAGACTATGAAGAAACCTTTGCACCAGTTGCAAGGATGGAAATAGTGAGAACAGTGTTGTCCATGGCATCACAGGATAAATGGAAGGTTTACCAAATGGATGTGAAATATGCATTCCTGAATGGAGTGTTGAAAGAAGAGGTATATGTTGAACAACTTCCAGGCTATGAGATTGAAGTCCAAGAGCACAAAGTATGCAAGCTGAAGAAAGACCTTTATGGGTTGAAGCAAGCTCCGATAGCATGGTACAACAGAATAGATGCTTTCCTGACAGAGAATGGATTTGAGAAATGTGATGGAGAACCCACACTCTACATAAAATAAAATGATGGTAAAATTCTTATTGTTGTTTTATATGTAGATGATTTAATTTTTACTAGCAATGAAGTTTCTCTCATTGCTGATTTTAAAGCATTCATGAAGAGTGAATTTGAAATGACTGATTTGGGTTTCTTAAGATATTTTCTTGGAAATGAAGTAGAGAAAAATTAACATGGGATTTTTATTTCCCAAGTAAAATATGTTGAATAAGTGTTGAAAATATTCAACATGCAGAACATCAAGGCAGCTATAACTCCAACTGTCATGGGGTTAAAATTGAACAAATAAGACAGCAGCAAGGATTTTGATCAGACATTGTACAAGAGAATATTTGGCAGCCTCATGTATTTGACTGCAAGTAGGTCGGATATTATGCATGCTGTAAGTTTAATCTCCAGATTTATGGAAAGGCCGAAAGAGACTCATTGGCAGGCAGCCAAACGAATTCTCAAGTATGTGAATGGAACAAAGGGGTATGGTATTTTCTACTCCTCATCTGAAAATTTTAAATTGACTGGTTACACTGACAGTGATTGGGCTGGAAGTGTAGATGACAGGAAGAGCACATCTGGATATGTCTTTCATTTGGGATCGGGAGCCGTTTCATGGGCTTCCAAGAAGCAACCAATAGTTGCTTTATCAACAGCAAAGGCAGAATATGTGGCAGCAACAGCAACGACATGCCAAGCAATATGGATGAGAAGAATGCTCAGAGATTTATCTCATGAGAAGGACAAAGTAACAACAATTCACTGTGATAACAGCTCAGCGATAGCTTTATAAAAGAATTATGTCTTCCATAAGAGAACAAAGCATATTGATGCAAAATTTCATTTTATACGTGAATTGGTTAATAATGGCGAAATTTTTTTGCAGCACTGTAGGACAGAGGATCAGTTTGCTGATATTTTGACAAAGACATTTACACAGAAAAGTTTTAATTATTTAAGGAAATGCTTGGGTATGCAATAAAACCCAGCAGTTGAAATTAAGGAGGAGTGTTGGAATTCAATTCCAACTGCCCACATTACAGCAGGACGGCGAGTTTAAAGTCTGATGGGATTGAAAGACAACAAATTAAATTTTGATGGGAGTTTGAAGAATGGTGGCAGCAAACTCCAGTTCAGATTTTTCACGCAACCACTACATTCTTATCTGTAGCAACCACCTGCATTAAAACTCCACCAACTACATTTAACACAGAGGTGGAAACATTCCGGAGGGGGCAGCAAATCTCAAGCAGCAGGGGGAAGGGAACTCCCGAAGGAGCTGACGTCAGTCCTCCACGGGAACCACCTCCTCACAAAACAAAAGAGTTCTTGGGGGTGAGGGAACTCACGTGAATGAACTTCATGAAGGCCCCCAGAAAGCATAAAGGATATAAGGTTTTAAACCTTAGCATATAGTTGTTTTTTATTTTTTATTTAAGTTTTAAACTTGCCGCATGATATTTTAATTCTAACATGGGTTAATTTTTAAATTACCGTGGCATATTTGTTTTAACTTTTGATTATATATATATATATATATATATATATATATATATATATATTATAAATATAATATATTTATAATATATATTGTAATTTCATATGTGTCGTGTGTGAAATTTGTAAAAGGTTGTGTATTGTTTTGAGAGAGCCCGAAGGCTAAAAAAAGACAAAGAGACAGAGAATTTATAGCACTGTGTTTGCAGTAGTCAAGAAGTGAATTTTTTTTTGTAATCTTGAACTGAAGATTCAGAGGAAGATCTATCATATTGTAACAGAGTTTTATGCTTAATGAAATTGTTGTTTTATGCATCTCTGTCTACACCTGTTTGAGTTAAATCTCTGTGTTGAAAAAGAGGAATTGTTTTATTCCTTTGTCTGTGTGTTAAGGAATTCTCCAGAAATTCCAACAGATTTGCAGTGATAAAAACATAAAATGAGCCTCCTGTAAAATTTAATTACAAGGAAACATGTGTCTAATATCAATATATAAATAAAAATATAATGCCTTCTTGGTCAACACCATAATCACACCTGGATAATCTAATTACAAGGAAACATGTATCTAATGTCAATATATAAATAGAAATGTATGCCTTCTTGCTAAACACCATAATCACACCTTTCCACGTGAAGAGAAGGCCATAAAGCCTATAGTGCAATTCCTTTATCGAGGACCAGCCAGTTGATTTGTGACACCTCAGAAACCTATTTTGTGAACTAGAAACCCCTTCACGACCTTGTCTTTACGAGTGTGTCTGCTGCAATTGGAGTAGCGAATGAACTTAACATGGCCACACCCATGCTTGTTGAGGCTGCTATTTGTTCTTTTGAACGTCATGGTGAAGAGTGTACACAACAAAACTTGTGCACGTTCTCTCCTCCTTGCACAACTATTGTCTTTGCGGTTACTTTGGAGAACTAAAATATCAAAGAAAGTCTTAAAGCCAAAGACTTTTCGATGGATTTTCATGAAGTCGAGGATTCAGATAAGGTTCTTACACATCAATAAGTAAATAAAAGAACAATATTTTGCAAGAGGAAAATGATTTTGTAACCTCATCCTTACTCTGGTGCAGCAAAATCTAAATTCATTGTCAGTTATTGCTACTTAACTTGCTTGGCATTGGATTGAAGGGCTGTAAATTCCTTGTTATGAATACATGGTGTTTGACATTGTGTACAACAAGGAAAGATCAGAGAAATATCAAGGAAAAAAAGGAATGTGCCTTCTTCCTCATTAAATTTGTGAGCACGCAACACTTTGAGTAGGTGAACCCTGATGTGCATTGATTGTATGATCTTGTTGGATCCTCCAACCACTTGAAGGGTAGCTTCACTGCTAGCCTGGTGTGTATATATATATATAATTTGAAACTTGTGATTTCTTTCCGTGTAGGTCATTATGACAAATTTCAAATTATTAACAAGTCAATAGTGAAGCAGGTATTTTAAATTATTTGACAGGTAAAAAAGGAAATACTTGTAAATTGTAAATGGGTGTTAATTTTAAAGCCTGGTGTTGACAATGGATGGTCATGGTCGACCATGGTTAATAATAGTGACCTTGGTTGAGCATGGTTGACCATAGTTTGCCATGTTGAGTATGGGTTGACCATGTATTTCGAAGTTTGACTATGGCTAGCCAAATTTAACAATTGTTGGTCTTGGTTGATCATCATTAACTATTGTTGACTATGGCTAACTAAAAAATATGGTTGACCATGGTTGACTAAGGTCAACCATGGTGAACAAAGGAAACTATGGTCGATGATGAGTGATCATGCTCACCATGGTTGGCTATGGCTAATCATAGTTAACCATAGCAATCCATGGCGACCATAGCTAACTATGGTTGACCACATTTACTATTGCTAACAATGATTAACTATGGGTTGACCATGGTTAACTATGGTCACTATGGTTAACGGAAGATGACCATGTTTTCTCATTTTCAAAGAATTGACAATGGTTAAATGGTTGAATATATGTTTATTAAACCTGCCCACACTTGTTCATGCTCCACTAAGGTTGACCATGATTGACTATGATTACCCATAGTTAATTGTAGTTAACTAAGATTGACAAGGATGACTATGGCTAACTATGGGAAATCTCAGTCAACCATTATCAACCACGATTTTTTTTTGTATGGCCAATGATAAGCCAAGATTGGCATTCTATATTACATCCTTTATATGCTAATGGACATCATTTTCATACACCAATCCACTTTTAGGTTGTGGTTGAATGATACCGAATAATTATTAACCATTATTAAGCACATTAATAGTGGTTAATAATATTGGTTGATGGTTAAATGGCATAGATTTTATGGTTTATGGTTTAAATCACTATCAACTACAACCATGTTATCAACCACATGTGTAAATGTGGTATTGACCACATTTAAACTATATATATCAAAGCTAGCACAACCACATTAGAAAATGTGGTTGATATAAGTTGGTTGGTGTATATCAAATTAATGGTTTAGGTTTAAGTTGATAGATAAATGCTCAATAAGTTTATTTAATAACAACCATATTAATGGCTGATAAATTCATGCATAGGTACGCTGATGATGGTTGATAACACATAGATAGCACATAACTACGAAACAAACTAGTTTATTTACAAGTGATTTGAAACACATAGTTATGTGTTCATACGAAATCCTTATAAATATTTAATAACAACCATACTAATGGCTGATAAATTCATGCATTGGTAAGCTGATGATGGTTGATAACACATAGATAGCACATAACTATGAAACAAACTAGTTTATTTACAAGTGATTTTAAACACACAGTTATGTTTTCATAAAAAATCCTTATAAGCATTGCTAGCCCATGACTATCTTGTTGATAGAAAATTTATCATAAATTGATGTGTTTAAATAGATAACTTATTTTTGTTGATAAATTATGAGCTTTATAATGTTATGTATCATTAATAAAGATATCACATTAACATTAGTAAATGTGGTTGATATATACCAATGGACGTCATTTTCATATGCTATTTGGTGTATAAAAAGATGAAAAATGTATTGGCCAATATGAATCAAATTTACTAATGTGGTTGTGCTACTTGACGACCAACATGCATGGTCAAAAATAGTAGATGATGATTGATTATGGTTGGCTATGGCTAAATATGTTCAAGTCACACTCAAGGAGAGTTTCTTATGGTCAATATAGAGTTGACTATGGATAACCAAGGTTGTCCACAACTAATTATAGTTTACTATGATAGATTATGATTAACTATGGTATAAAATGGTTGTTCATGTTTGATCATGGTATACCATGGTTGACCATAGTTTTCCATCATAGATTATGGTGCTCCATCTTCATAAGGGAAGACCATGGTTGACCATGTTCGATAATGGTGACCTAGTTGGGCATCCTTGACCATGGTTTTCCACATCAAGCATGGGTTGACTATCATTATCCAAGTTTGACTATGATTAATCATCATTGACCATTATTGATAATGATGGCTAGATAAAATTGATGGTTCATCATACTTGACTATTAACAACCATTGTGAATAGAGTCAGCTATAGTTGATGATGGTTGACGATGCTCACCATAGTTATCTAGAGGCTAGTGCAGTTGACTATGGTCAACCATAGTAAAATTTAGTGAGCATAGCTAAATATGGCCACCTTATATAGTCAACCTTATTATTATTATTATTGTGTTTATTGTTGTTATTTTTATTATAAGTCAACTTTACTAAACCTTATTGAGAGGCCCTCATATTACTATTAAATATGAAATTTTATTCACAAACCATAATATTAAACTTATTGATAATCTATATTGATATTAATACTACTAATATTAATGTTATTAATATTCATAGTAATAATAATATTATTATTGTTAATGTTATTATTAATATGTTCAATCATATAATAATACTATATTCAACCTTATTATTATTATTATTAAAAGTCAACATCATTTTCATTATTATTATTATTATTAAAAATAATAATTACACCTTGACTATGACCAAACAAGGTTGACCTTGGTTTACTTTCGTCAACCATGGTTAGCTATAATTGAATATGATTGAGTTACGTTGACAAAGGATGACTATGAATTAAAAATGTTACTATTATTGACTATGGTAAACATAGGTTTGAGCATGTTAGATCATGGTTAACTATTTGTAGGGACCTTCCATAGGATGTTTTTTTTTTTTTTTTCTTTAAACCAAATTCAGAATAGTAGCAATGATTTATCAGATGTAGAAAACCATGCTTACATTTTATTAACAAATAAGTAACACAGTCTAAGTTAATATATCACAAATAGTAATGTAATGTATAAATATTTCATTTTAAAACAATTAATCCATTAGCAACATTCGATATGAGAATCACACATAATCAAGGCACATTGAACATGAGAAACACATAATAACTTTAAGGCACATACATAAGTAATCCATAAATTACAACTCAAATGTCATATTCTTCAATTTTGAAATATCATAATTCTATACAATAATTATGCATGTAAGAGAACTTTACAGAAACCCAAGATATCGTTCACTAAGGGGTGGAGTCTTGATCTTAGTTTTGCTGGTTCTTGTACTTTTTTATTGTTGTTTGTGTACACACGTGAAGGATGTTGCGTCTTGAGCAATCATTTTCAACTCACCAATTAACCTTCCAACATACTCTTTTGGTACTCCTCTTCCCCACATACCCCCAAGTTGTAATGGAGCTATAAAGTAGAATAATACTAAACAATGGAGGAAAGCACTCCTCGATCAAGATTTCACTCTCTAGTGGCCCAAACTACACCAAACTCACTATAGACTCAGTGTTGATTTTTCCTTGACACCTTAAAACCAGGTTTATGCCTAAGATCAAGATCACAAACACACTAAAATGTCGCAACACACCAACTTTACATAACTGAATATATACAACAGTGAATCACTATATTACAAAAGATAATTTTTAGCCCAAAAATTGTTATATTACAAACTTTAATAAAACAAACATAGGGCTCCCATACTAGGGCTCATGGCCCTTACAATTAGCCCTGATACAAGAATTAATAGGGCTTGGAGTCAACAACTTATGACTACTAATATGTCATTGAAAAAAGTACACTTTACTTACTTCCTGATGTAGTTCTTCCACAACCCCTTCAGTACACATACCTTGAACAATTCTAAAAGGTGATTTCCTCCTCTACTATTGCTCACAAGACTCTTTCAACTTCAGAAATACTTGCATCACCAATTGATCAAATCTGCCTCTATCAACCTTCTAGTTGGTACTAGAATGACTAAACATAGCCTCATACAATTATTCCCTCTAATTTCTTTCCTAATACTCTAAGATTCCAACTCTTAGGGTCTTCCAAGTTTCCTATTTACTTTCACTTTGATTCCTCCAAGGGTGATTTTACTAAGGCTCAACATTCTTCCCTCCAAAAGTACTTCAGTTTCTCCAAAGGATATTTTCATAGGGTATTCTAGGGATACCCTTACATAGTGACAAGTATAACCATTGTCACACAACTTAGGGCTTATTACAAGGCCACACAAAATTCTCTTTACTCCTCTTACAATACTAAATATGACTTAACTAGGGCTAATAAAACCACTATCTAAGTTAGAATTAAACTACTACATCACCTTAGCAATTATCACGTAGAAAACTGATCACATACCTTTGTCATGATGTCTCCTCTAGAAACCTTGAAGGTCATTGCTCTATATGTAATATACTAAGGTGTTTGGGTCTCTTTTAGGGCTCTTGAAACAACCACAAGAACGCCCTAAACTTGGCCTCCAAACTTCCCTCCAAAACCTACACTAACCTCATATTCTATCCCTAAAAATTTTGTGTATATGCTCAAGGGACTGAACCCTTGCTCTAGATATTCCACATGCCTTGCAGCCACCCTGACCAGAAATTATAATGGTCTTGGGCCTTCTTGGATGCCCAGAAAATCAACTCAGCCTCTATCAAGCACGTGTGTTACTCGCATGGAAAAAACCACATAAAAACTCGTCCAAAAAATCCTCAAAATATTGGCCTAATCATGCATAGAGAAGACGCATTAAACTTGTCCTTCCTCGCACTCCAATTTGATTGATTTGACCTGCAAATATCTCTAATTGGTCATCTCTTAAAAGAATTCCCTTGTGATGTATGATAATGAGCTTGAATCGATCTTCATTTATAGTGATTTATGGTTGTTTCATCCTCCACCAATGGTCATGACATATTGTTCAAGCTGACTTGAACCAAACACCAAAAAACCAACTAACATTAAAAAAATATTCTAATTCATTCTCCTTTCACCACATAATGATGCCATAGGTGCCCCTTAGCCCATCAAGGTTGCCCCCCATGCATCCATGAATAAAATATTATTTTCTCAACTTGGTTTCCCACCCACAACTTTGTGTACAAAAACTCGTGGTTGGGTACACTTCCCACAAACCACATTTTTCGTTCAACTCCTCACAAAATTAGTACCCTAGTGGTTGTGGGAGTACCCACCAAGCTACACAAATCAACACTCCTTCTTAACAAGGGAGGTACTCTCACCACTCATAAGTATCTCTTCATCATCAACGACACTAGAACAATGTCTATCGTTCACCACTGTATCATACCCTATGTAATGAGCCACCACTCTTCTCGATAGTGCCTATGCCATAATAATCTTCCCACTTCTTCCTTTATTGATAAGCACTAGTGCCATCACATGGTTCCTTATTTCTAGCTATAGAGGTATCCTTACTCCCAACTGACCATGCACTCTTCTTAGGTTGCACATTCTTCCTCTGAACCCGCATAATCCCACTTGAACTTGACACCCTTTGAGTCTCAATCAACTGATTCTTCTCATGATCTATAAGCTTTCCCTTTAGCCGCTATAGACAATTCTCCCTAACTCCAATGCAAAATCCACCAGAGTTATAGCCTCTGAACTAAGTCTCTATTTCCCATCTTGGAATGTCACCTTAAAACCCCTTCATCTCAATCGTTGAGATAGACAACACGTGTTAGTGTTTTTTTGGAAATGGAGTACCAAATAACACCTCCTTAACAGTTGGTTGTTCCTTGCAAAGAATCACATAAATATTTTTTTTGTTTATTGGACATAATTAAACAATAAAAATCATTGCAAATAGTGAAAATAATCCATCTACAAACATAAACTTAAACAAAAGAGACAAATACAAAACAATGCTCAATGAAGCAAAAATTCAACACAATAATGGAAAAAGACTCCCTTTATTGACTATTGGTGGTAGAAGAATACTAAAAAACTTGCAGAGAATCCTTCGATCTATAGTGCTCAACCATCCTCAGCAAGGAGGTCCCTTTCCTCAGTCTCTTTGCAAGCTTTTCCTATCTCTCAAAAGAAGTGTGAAGACTCTCCAATGGTGGACTCTTCTTCTCTCACTAAGATGTTGGATTCCTAAGAAGCAATATGGCCAACATGCGAATGCTCTCACTTCATTTTATTCAACAATGAAATGTGGTGTACCACTGATAGTAATTTGTCCATCATAACAATGTCTCATGTTTTTCTCTTCCCATGGCTTGTTTATATAGAAACTTTTAAACCCATCTTTCATCTCTTGGTTCAAGAGTGATATTGACTCAAGAGTAGGACAAGAGTGTAGAAATTTATTAATACTAATGTATTACTGGATTCTCCTCATCAAACAATATTTATCTTCTTGTTAAATACATAATCCTTCCACTGTTAAACTTGTGGAAATTTAAAACTTAATTGCAAACACATGTGAATAAATTCAATCACACATAACACAGTTGTTTAGCGGGAAAGATTAAAGCTAAAACCCCCAAATATCATATATTATGTATATCAATGGAATCATGTAATAATCTCATAAAAATATTAGTACATCAAGCTCTCAGTACAATCAACAATCATTACACACTGTCATGCAGAAATTTGCATATCTATGCACCAACTTCTTGCCTCCTGACAGCCTGCCTCCACTGTGCAATCCTTGCTGAAGAAGACCCCTGAATGAATTCGAATTGGCCTTGCCTTAACTGTGCAATCCTCATTGGCAACTCCAATGTGTGTCAGATGCATTGAATGCATCACTATAGTCATAACGGATAGTCCATCTCACCCTTTCACATATCTCTCCACTGGGTCTCACTCGAACTGACATGCAAGTAGTTAACTGTTATATTTTTTTGGTTGTTAGTGAGTTATTAGTTGTGAATTAATTAACTAACTAATTCACTTAACTCTCACTAGTGTATCTTTCAGTTAGACTAGATACAACTAGCTCAACTAAGTTTAACTCACTTAACTAAGTTAAACTGAATAAAAACTCCATTAACTACTCTTCCAACTCTGTCATAAATTTTCCACTTCAGTTCTAACTAAGTCCTCCATGCATGAGCCACCAATAAAACCTAGGAATTTCATAATTCCTTCAGCCCATTGATTTGCCAAATTTTTTCACTAAAAAAAAGTGCTCCAAGAGAATAAGTTGATGTTTATTGTTGGATTATTATTAAGAGCTAATAATAATCGACATGGATCTATTTTTAGATCAACAATATATAAATAGACTTACCCAATATTCTAAAAACAGAATTTCAACTATTTTCCACATTTGACCAACCATCTACAAATAGCATCCTTCGACTTATAGAATATGCTCACCATGTCTAAAAATAGACATACACCTAAAAATAGCCTGCAAGCCCCACTTAGTGAAGGTGCTTAGTTTTCACTAAGCTCATCATCTTGTTGAATCTCAACACTCCCTCTCAACAAGATAGGGATTATCCTTCACCCCAATCCTACCTCTATGGTATTCGAATTTTCTCCTGTCGAGCACCTTCGTCAGAATGTCTGCATCCTCATCTTCCGTAGGAATGTACTAAAGCAACATGATCTTCCGCTAAACACAATCTCTGGTATGATGATATTGGATATCAATGTGTTTAGATCTATCATGAAACACGGGATTAATCAAGAGTTTAATGCAGCTCTGATTATCACAATGTATCATTGTAGGATCTAAATGTGAACCGAACAAACTGACAAGGATCTTCCTCATCCAGATAGCCTCACATGCATCTTGAATTGTCGCCATGTATTCTGCTTCTGCTGAACTGAGTGCCATGGATATTTGTTTCCTGCTGTACCAAGAAATTGTTGTAGATCTGATACTAAAAACCCCTCCTGATGTGCTCTTTTTGTCCGTTGGGCTGCCTTCCCAATCTGCATCCGTGAAGCCATGCAAATTCACCTCATCCGTCTTTCTGTACCATAAGCCATACTCAGATGTGCCCCTGAGATACGTCACGACATGATTTCCTGCGTTCCAAAAGAGCTTGGTAGGCTTAACCATTTCTTCTGAAAGCTAGTTCACCGCATAGCATATGTCTAGTCTTGTATTAACTAAATACATGAGCGAACCCACCAAGTGTCGATAACCAGTGGAATCCACTACCTCTACTGATGTAGCATCCTCTTTCCTCCAATTTCCTAGAAGAGGAGCATCCATGGGCTTGCAGTCCTCCATGTGAAACTTACCAAGTATCTTCCTATCATACTTGCCTTGAGACACAAACAATTCACCTTCTCGCTACCATATTTCCAATCCAAGGAAATAATGAAGGAGGCCCAAATCCTTCATATCAAAGTCCTTTGCAAGATCTGCCTTGCATGAGTGTATCAACTACTCATCACCCATTAGTATTAAATCAGCAACATAAAGAAAAATGATTAAAAGCTTACCCTCCACCACAATTTGGTTACAGGTTTGCATCCGCCTCACCCTTGGTGAATCCAATTCCAGTGAAATAATTTTCGATCCGCGTGTACCAAGCATGTGGTGCTTGCTCTAGCCCATACAACGCTCTTTTGAGTGTGCACACATGCGACTCGTTGTGAAGATCTCAAATCCTTCAGGCTGCTCAATGTACACCTCTTCCTCAATGATCCCATTAAGGAATGTAGTCTTCACATCCATTTGATGAATGTGCCAACCCATCTGTGCTGAGAGAGCAAGGATGGTCCTTATCGAAGAATACCATGTGACGGGTGCAAAGGTTTCTTCATAATCAATCCCCTCAATCTGTGAGAAGCCTCTGGCAAAAAATCTTTCCTTATACTTCTTGATGCTCCCATCAACAGCTTGCTTTACCTTGTAGATCCATTTTGAATCTACAACTAATTTACCCATCGCCCTTGGAACAATCTCCCTAGCACTTTTTCTGATAGTGGAGTCATACTCCTCCACCATGGCATCTACCCATGTGGGCTCCTGCACTACTTCTTCAAAGGAAGATGGCTCTGTCATGATACACTTGCTCATAAGAACCATGTATCCAGTAAATTGGTTAGGTGACTATCTCTGTCTGCGTTGTGATGTAGGGACTCCTACATCCTCTGCTGCATCAAGCTTTAGTCTCTCAGCTTCTGTGGTACACTTTCTGCTAGATCTGATGTTTGGTTCTAGATGAGTGGAATCCTCCACTCCATGAATCTCCTCCTGTGGCTGATCCACATCTAGAGGATCATCTTTGGGAACAAGAAGTTCCTCCTCTACAGGCAAGTGTAGCTCCCTCTCAAGCGACAACTTCATGGCTTTCACTTCATTGAATTTTATATCTCATCTCACCACTGTCATTCGACTATTTGGAAAATACACATGATAATTATGGGGTGTTTCTCTGTACCCCAAAAATATCCGAACTTCTACAGTCGGCTCCAGTTTCTTCCTAGCATCCTTTGTCACATGAATATAAATAGATGAGCCAAAAATCTTCAAATGAGAAATATCGGGCTTCTTACCAATAAAAGCTTCTTCAGGTGTACTCATGCCAATTACTCTATGAGGACAACAGTTTTTCACATAAACCGCAGTGTTGCATGCTTCTGCCCACAAGTCCATCAGTAGGCCCTGATCATGAAACATAGCTCATGCAGCACCCATGATTGTTATGTTCTTCCTCTCCGCGACCCCATTCTTCTATGGGTTATGAGGTGCTATGAGTTCTCTTCGAATTCCTTCTTTTCTATAGAAGTCTTTGAATTCTTTCGAGATATATTCACCACCATTATCACTCTGTAGAGCCTTCACTTGCTTCCCTGACTCCTTCTCCACCAATGCTTTAAACTCACATAACTTTGAGAATGTTTCTCTCTTCTTCTACATGAAGAAGATCCAGCATCTACGAGAATATTCATCAACAAATATAACATAATACCTGTGTTTTTTTGTTGAAGCAACCGAGAAAGGTCCACACATGTCTGCGTGAATTTTCTCCAAGATCACCGAAGCATGGTTCTCCTTCTCATGAAAGGTGGTCTTCACAAAATTACCCATAGTACATCCCTTGCACTGATCTGATTCCGCAAAATTACCCTTGGGAATTCCAATATAAATCTGCTGCAAAATCTTCAAGGCACCATGGTGAAGATGGCCCAATCTCCTATGCCATAATTTGCCCTCATCCCGGCTCACCACTTCCTGCTTTTCCCATCATTGCAACACAGCCATCTACCTCTAGCTTGTATAGATTCTTAACTCTAATCCCTATCCTCTTGGTTTTACCCATTGTTTTATGTCGCAGGAAATCTTTTCCCTCACTAGAAACAACGTCATAACCTTTGTCTTCCAACATTGCGACCGAGACCAAGTTCCTCTTCAGACCTGGGACATTCATAACATATTTAAACATAAATGGTTTACCTAACTCCCTCTCAAAGGTAATAGTTCTAATTTCGGTCACATTGTATCTGCCGTCGTCGCCCATCTCTATATGCATTTGGAGATCCTTCTCCTCTAAGTCGCTAAACAACTCCTTGTCTCCTGTCATATGGAAAGGCGCACCACTATCAAGATACCACACAGATGCCATTGAGCTTGAAACCAAGAATGCGATCAAAGAGAAATCAAGTTCAAATTGTGAGGCTAAGGCCTCTCCAGCTGTAGCTCCAACAACCTTCTTTTTCTTCTTTTTCTGTGGGTAGTTATTGGCGAGATGCCCATGTTCGTGACAGTGAAAACACTTCACTTTGGACAAATCCAGCTTCTTGCCTTTAGCATCAGATTTTGGATGGGATTTCTTCCCCTTTCCTTTCCTTGCTTTGGCAACCAAAGCACAATTCTCTTCATCATCATTCTTCGATAAAGAGCCTTCCCTGGTACTTCACCTTATCTCCTCCTACAAAAGATCCGACCAAAGCCACTCCCAACCCAGCAGTTTCTCTCGTCCATTGACAGAGTCTTCGTAGCTATGCCAACTCTTCGGAAGCCCATGGAGAGCCAAGCTCACCAAGTCATCATCATCAACTGTAATCCCCACACTTCCCAGTTCATACCTACATTGGACAGACTTGGTGAGACATTTTGGAATACTTTCGCCCTTCTCCATTTTTATTTTTCTGAGCTTATCTTTCAGCGCCAACTTCCTCTGGTCACTGCTTCTTTGGAAAAGATCTGTCAAAGCCTTCCACCTTGCAAATGGAGTGGCTTTCCCATGAAGGCTTGACACAATATGGTCCTTCACACCTTCCAACATAATTCTTTTTGTCTTTGCTACCTTCTTTTTCCATGTGTCAAGTCCTGCAGCATCGCTAGAAGCAGGCTCAGGAACATCACTATCGATGAACTCCTTTAGTCCATTATATTCAAGCACCGCCTCCATCCTATCCTTTCAGGCTATGTAATTCAAGCTACCCTCAATGGCATACTCCAATCGCTACCCATTAAAAGACATTTCAATGAATACTCAACTATCGCACCAAGAAATTTCTGTAGCAAATTCGAATTATCCACCAGCACAAAACTCAACACTTATTCACAATTGCAATCTCCAGTGATCAATGCTGCTCCAATACCATGTAGAAATTTATTAATACTAATGTATTACTAGATTCTCTTGATCTAACAATATTTATCGTCTTGCTAAATACAGAATCCTTCCACTGTTAAACTTGCGGAAATTTAAAACTCAATTGCAAACACATGTGAATAAATTGAATCGCACACAACACAATTATTTAACAGGAAATATTAAAGCTAAAAACCCCAACTATCACATATTATGTATATCAATGGAATCATGTAATAATCTCATACAAAGCTTAGTACATCAAGCTCTCAGTACAATCAACAAACATTACACATTGTCATGCATAAATTTTCATATCTATGCACCAATTTCTTGCCTCCTGACAACCCACCTCCACTGCGCAATCCCTGCTAAAGAAGACCCCTGAATGAATTCGAATTGGCCTTGCCTTGACTGCGCAACCCTCATTGGCAACTCCAATATGTGTCAGATGCATTGAACACATCACTATGGTCACAACGGATAGTCCATCTCACCCTTTCACCTATCTCTCCACTGGGTCTCCAATGGAACTGACATGCAAGTAGTTATGTGTTGTATTTGTTTAGTTTTTATTGAGTTATTAGTTCTGAATTAATTAACAAATTAATTCACTTAACTCTCACTAGTGTATCTTTCAGTTCGATTAGATACAACTAGCTCAACTGAGTTTAACTCACTTAACTGAGTTAAACTGAATAACAACTCCATTAACTACTCTTCCAAATTTGTCCTAACTTTACCACTTCAATTCTGACTGATTCCTCCATGCATGAGACACCATTAAACCCTAGGAATTGCGTAATTCCTTCAGCCCACTGATTTGCCAAATTTTTTCACTAAAATAAACGTGTTCCAAGAGAATAAGTTGATGTTTATTGTCGGATTATTATTAAGAGCTAATAATAATCGACATGCATCTATTTTTATATTGACGATCTATAAATAGACTTCGTCCAATATTCTAAAAATATAATTTCATATATTTTCCACATTTGACCAACCATCTACAAATGGTATCCTAAAACTTATAGAATAAGCTCATCATCTTGTTGAATCTCAACAAAGAGGATTCCATCATGGGCTGCATATATTTAGGGTGACTCCAAGTCTATTGTCCTTGACTAGCCATGTTAGGGAATCCTATCCCCAAGTGTGGGAAGTGGTCTCGAACTACTGGTTTCATCTTTACTTCGTCCATCTGGCCGGACATTTCTTCCTTTCTCCTAGTGCGCAGTCCAAAATTTCCTTCCATGACCTTAGGAAAAGCTTAATTTTTGTTATTTCCATGGTGTCTTCAGCTCGAAAATCTTGATCTCTACCTTTTTCTATAAAACCTTAAATGTCTTTTGTAGTATATGATTTTCTGGTGTTAACAGTTTCCCCCTAATGTATGTGGTTAGGAGAAAGCGTGTAGCTGAAATACATCACGTTTTTCTATTCTAACTGAGAGTCTGTGCAACATCTTTGAGAGAGAAAGAGAGAGTAACTTGCTATGGAGATGAGTAGAGGGATCCCTTGACTGAGGAGAAAGGGTAACCATGATCTGTAGGAAACCTGAGTGATAAAATAAAAAATAAAATTACGAGGCGGGCATATCCCATGCTCATTATTATGAAAGGTTAATACAATCTAATAGATATTGGTTATGTTAAGTCACATTGTGGTAAGTGGCATGCTGATGGATGGTGATGACAATTGCTAATGCCCTCAAGGGTGTTTTCTTTAAACAAATAGAATAAATCCAGTTCCCCGATGCATCGTGTAGTTGAAGCACTTTTTAAGTGAGGCACTAATATATGCATGGGTCTTAGACTTTTGGAATCTACCTTGCATTGTGGCTTAAGAATTGTTGAAATGAGATGGTTAGTAGTACGTGGGTCTTCGAATAAATGGAAAAGATGTAATTATTATGAAGTATGATACCACCTTGACATGAAAACTGGTGTTGATGTCGAATGTCATGGGGATAGATGACATCGATGGGCAATGTTGATTCTCATTTTGCCACCCAAGGATGTTCCTTACATGGGGGACCTATCTAAGGCACTACCTCAATCCTGGAATATGATTGGTGAAGTCAACAGGAAATAAGCATCAACTATCCAAAAAAAGTGTTTATATAGGGAGTTAAGGTTTTTAGTGAAGAAAATTGTAATATGGTCGATTAACAAGGCATCATAATGAGAGTTGGCTCTAGTAATGGTTATGGACAACTGGCATGAAGTCGAAACTCTAATTTAAGTGGTGAAAGTAAAAATAATTTCTGATAAGGGTAGCTTGAGTTGGTAGGAAATCTAGGGTGTGTGTAAGTATAATCTGACTGATGTGATAGGAGTTGGTGAATAATGTGCAAGCCTCGACCAAGGGTGACTAGAAACTTCCGCCAAGTATGAAACATAAAATTATGGGTGGGATTATTTTTCAAAAAAAATCTTTTTACACTTTCCAAAAGAATGTAGAGTTCGTTTGGATGTACAAACACATATACGTGCCCAAAAAACATGTGTTGGTCCTGCATAATAATGCGAGGATGATATTCATTTGTTGAGGATGGGGGGGCCATTGGATGGTCTTGGTGTGGGGGTAATGAGGAGGATGAAGTGACAAACATGCCCTATGTAAGTAGGGGTGTGATAGGCCAAATTTGGAATGCATTAAGGTATCCTGCTTGATCCATTGTAAAATATAAGTGGTGGCTCAAGAGTGGGTTTCAATAAATGAGTGAAGCAGAATGAGGCTAATCTTTAGGGCGTATAAGTGAGGTGGTTTCTAGGCCGAAGTGGGTGGTCATGGATCCCAATAATGGATGGGGTTCTATGAATATATAGGGAGCCATGAATGGGAAGGATCTATCGATCGATGTGGGTCTTTATCATATGAAACATGAGTTGGTGATAAACATGGTCAAGATGATGGACAGTAGCGTGTATTTTGGATAATGATGTCATGATATGAAAATATTAAAAGGAATCCTATCATGTTGAGTGATGAATGATACCTATTCTAGTACTTATCTATTGGGGTATTAGTTGAAGAATGGTGTTTGTGATGTACCTCCAATATCCATGGCCAATACCCCAAGTGAAAGCATACTTTAAAACATATGAATAATCAATGATTGATTGAATGATATGAGTTAAAAAACAAGAGAAGGCACACCTAAAACGATGTTCAGGGCGTGCGAGGGGTCCAAAAATGAGTTTTGGTAACAACTAGAATGGGGAGTTCCATGATGAAGATGATGCGGTATTTATCCATGTGTCTTTTATGATTTTGAGAATGGAGGTCTTGAGTTTCTGTTATGGGATCCAGAAAGTGGAAAAAAGGGAGATATATAGGGCTAAAGGGCCAAATTTTAATTCATTTTCATTGTTAATCTTGAGAGATCAGAGGTTGATTTTGGAGCATTTCTTTCCATTGTGATCAGTTAGAGTACCCCGAACGCGCGTGGTGAGAGCCAGGTAGGAGATGGTGCCCTAATATTTTTGTTTTTAATAGTTGTAGGGTAGGTAGGTCATACAAGGGTCTCTTGTATGACCTTTTAGGGTTCAGTTTGAGGGTTCATGCAGGTGACTCAGAATGAGTTGCGCAGTCTCTACATGAACCCATGAGGTTCACATGGAGATCGTGAACCATGAGTTTGTGAGAAAAAAATATGCACGAACCTGCTATGGTGGTCAAAATGACCTCTAGCCAAACATACATGCGTTATGTGCGCATGTTTACACGTGATGCATGTGGCTGTGTAAGCCAAAGGCACACGTTTGGTACAAAAGATAGATTTTTCATTTTTCTAGGCTAGGGGGCCAAAATTGATTTTTTGATTTCCTTGATGGTAGGATGATTTTGGAGGGAGAGAGATTGGATGACCTTGTGTACTGACATGGTAGAGTATCCGGTAGTGGTCCAGGCCTTGGCTCGATGGGGGATACTAAATTTTTTTTAGAGCCCCATCTTGAGGTCGCACGATAGCTTCCTGCAATTCTTGATCCACTGTTGGGATGATGACCGATATGTGATGGTTGTGAGGCAGGATGAATTTCCCATATCGACTCAGATAGACATTTACTCTGTTACTGGATTGATTCCTAGTGGGGAGGCATTACCATATCCATTTTTGGTAGATCTTCTAAAATTTTGTCTAAAATCCTCATACTTTAGTTTCAATGGAAACATTTATGAGAAAACTCACGATGTAGCTATGGGCTCTCCCTTATCTCCCATAATAGCCAATATCTATATGGAACACTTTGAATAGAAAGCCCGAAGATCCTTTCCATCCACCCCAGAAGAATTGAAATATTTTTTGATGATGTATTCACAAAATGGATTCATGGGAAAGAAAAGTTGAATGAATTTCTATCTCACATTAACAGCCTCTTAGAACACATAAAATTCACTATTGAAATCAAAAAAGACAATCAACTCCCCTTCCTTGATATCCTTCTAACCAAAAAATATGGTAATCTATTTTTTCAAGTATTTAGAAAGAAAACACATACCAAAATATACTTGCATGTTGACTCTCATCACCACCCTAAACAAAAAACAAGTATCATTAAAACCCTAACAACAAGATGCTCTAGAATATCTCACTATGAACACCTAAATCAAGAGCTCAACCATATTCTCCAAGTATTTGAACAAAATAGATACCATAGAAGAACCATCAACGTAACTATCTTACAGACCTTAAAAAATAAAAATACAAAAAAAACCCATAAACAACACTAAAATCTCCCTTCCTTACATAAAAGGCACCACTGATAAAATTGCAAAATTTTGAAAAAACCACAATATCAATGTGGCCTTTACCCACCCTAATACCATTAAAAAAATAACTAAATGAATCAAAGAGCCAATAAACCCTAATTAACAAAAAGAATTTTACACAATTCCTTGCTCATGTGGGAAAGAATATATCGGACCGACTGGTAGATCCCTCAACACAAGGCTAAAAAACACGCTACAGACATTTCAAGAAATAGAGCCTCAAATATTCCCTAGCTAAACATGATTGATCATCCTCATACCACATTTGCATGGAATAAGCTAAACTTGTTAGAAAAGAAGACCATTATTTAAAGATAAAAATTAAAGAAGCTATAGAATTTGAAAAAAAAAAAAAAAAAAAAACTTAAATCGAGATGATGGTATAAAACTAAGTAACACATGGAAACCATTATTAAAATATACTCACAATACCAAATAATTAAACACATTATTAACAAAATACATCAAACAAAACAATCACATTATAATATTAAAATTATATTAAATAATACTAGAATTATATCATATAATCATAATATATAAAATAATTAAACATGACAATATAGCCGACCCAAATTATCACCGAGCCTCACTACATATTCACATATATATACCAAGATCTTAGCTCTATACAATTTACATTAATATTCTCAAGATAAATGGTGCTCCCCTGCTGATGGACTCAATTTAGAAGTCCGAAACGTTGGGTTATAAAAATATAAAATAGGTTATTCCACAACTATTAAAAATACATCTCCATCTCTATGGACTCTTTATTAAAAATCATGTGGACATCTGCTGATGGGCGGAGCTTGACGACCACTCTAGGTTGAATGCTATTGAGGAGGACTACGTCAAAGTAGCCTCTATTTTGGACCTGATTGAGCAAGTTTCTCTTTCCATGATTGTATGGTTGGCTTCACCCTACATGGTATGAAGGCTTCCTATAGTAGTCCTCCAGTAGTTGCAGGTAGACCATTTCTTTGATTAGGCCTAATTTTTCTACAGGGGGATAGCATCCTAGCTCACGCAGGTGAAATGGGAGGCACTTTAGTGTCTCTGCTACGTGAGCATCTTGTGTAGCATTATGTATGAGAGGGTGGATATGCTCCACCCATTTCTTGCAGTGTTAGTTGGGCCTCCAAGGGACCCGCAGATATGACGGTGGGAGCCGGTTATGCCACAAGTTGGTAGTGGAGTTGTGGGACGTTATTAGAACGTGACCATGGAGGGTTGGTTTAACTCCAACCCTGAGCTAATTTTAGAGTTTCCATATCATGTTTTGGACTTCCGAGGGGATCCAGGCATGGGTCTACTTCCTTGTGATGCATGGGGACCAACATGTATGATATTTGTGTTTTTTGTATTTCAGTATTTTTTGCATGTAATTATATATGTGTTTATATGACGACACTGATACCATGCTTGTTTACTTACACATGTGTGGCCTTAGGGAAGACCGTTAGACTACTTGGTATGCAAAAAACCTAGATGCATGGGTGTAGCAAGAGCGACATCTGTGCCCCAAAGACAATGAGATACGAGGCCTCATCCTAGGCCTGTCTGACTGGTGTTGAAGCGAAAATTAGAGATTGGTGAACTCTCTGGGGAGGGTGGTATTGTGGCACTAATTGGGGACTTAGAGCAATGGCGTGAGCATGCTGAGGAAGCAGAGGCTTGATTGGCAGTAATGGAGGCCCAGCTGCGCGACTAATGTTATACTTGGGATAGGGTGGAGTCCCTACCTATAGGTATGCCCACTACGTGAGTGGGTGCATTGTCCAACATTGTGTTGATATGTGTCCACGCGACTGAGACGGAGGGGCTCATCCCTAAACTTGGTTTTATGTCTGTACTAGGGCAAGCACCCAGTATGAGGATTCTCCCCTGTATTTTTTATGACATATTTTCGCCTGACTATGAGCCAGTGGAATTATTTTTTTTATACTACACACATATTTTTTGATATATATATGCGAGATGTATTTTGACGACTATCATGATGTGTACATGTTGCTACTTTTATGTTGTATTTCATGCTCTTTTTATGTATTTTTTGTATATGTATGATGGATATTGATTCTTTTATGGTTCATGGTATACATGTGATGCATTCCAGTCTAGGATTTGGTTAACAATGTGATCAATATATGATTTTTATCTCTTGGTATATGTGCAAATGTGATGTCATCAAAATTTCAGGTTAATCTTTGTGCATGCAGGTATTTCCTAAATAGATGTGGTTCACGCATTTGAAAGCTTTGGTTTAACTGCAATACAAACATCTATGAATGAAGGAAGACATGTAGATGGTAGATGGCTTGGAGGGAGGCATCAACTAAAAGGCCTATGACGATGTTATATTTGGCTTGATTTTTGGTGGCTGGCCTGATATAAAGCCTATTAGTGAGGAACAATGACCAGTCAGAACAGTATATGGCCCTGGCAGAAGGTGTGAGTTTTTGTGACCATCGAGAGGCACCATCAGAAAATACATAATGATAGATTGGCAGATGATCCATCTGTGACACAAGATGAGAGAGCACTTTTTGAGTAAGTCCATGTTGAGCTGATCATCATAAAATAAGTTATGGTCCATACATATTTATTCTAGGGAAATGAGGACCTTCTTTATGGGTGAAATTCTTTGAGGTAGATTCCATTAACGAGACATTTTAGGCATGTCCCATCAAGCTTTGATAAAATGTATGTCCCTTGAGGGGGTAATGTTTGAAAATATATGGACCCTTCCATAATGTCTCAAACTTCCAAGATCCTAAATCTCCTTGGGAGGCATCATAACGTAGGACTAATTCTCCCTCGATAAACGATCAAGGGGTGATGTTGTGGTCAAACAATGCTTTGACCCTTTCCTTATGGGCTTCGTTGTGTTGGCAATACTCTCGCTAAATTTAGTTGACCAGTTCTAACTATACCAACCTTTGCTCTAGGGGTTCAATATCAGTGAGAAGTTCGATAGTCGAACGAAGGGTGGGGATTTCGTTTTCAATGGGAAGTAATACCTCCATCCCGTAGACTAATTGGAAGGGTGTGAACCCTGCTAATGCTTTGACCATTGTGCGGTACGCTCATAGAGATGAGAATACCATCTGGTGCCAATTGGATTTGTGATTGTTCACCATGTGCTCCAACATTGTTTTAAGGAATTTGTTGACAACTTCTACCTAACCATTAGACTGGGGGTAGTATGGTGATGCAAACTCGTGAGAAAAACCAAGGTGTTGGGATAATTCTTGGAATATTTAATTTTCAAAACTTTTTCCATGATCTGATAGCAATTCCTTTGGGACACCGAACCGTGTGATAACATGGTTGAATAAAATCGACAGTTTCCGCAGTGTTTTTGTATCTAGGCATGGCTTCTATCCACTTGGTGGAATAATTGACAACCACAACTATGTATTTCTGGTTTCCAGATGATGAGGGGTGCATGTCATGAATTCTATGCCCCATTTGCAAAAGGGGCCCGCTACGATGATAGGGTGCATGTTATATGGAGGGGCTCACGCCTTATAAGCGTAGCATTGGCATTGATTGCATCTCTTGACTACCTCGATGCAGTCCTAAAAGAGGATGGGCCAGTTATAGCTGGCACATAACACTTTTTGAGCGGTGGCCATCCCCAAGAGGTAGTCGTCGGAGGCTCCGCTGTGGCAGTCGTTCAGGACTTTCTCTGCTTAGTCATAAGTGAGGAATCTATGCAAGATGGTGTTGATGCCTCGTCAATAAAGGACATCCCTTAAAAGAAGGTATCAGTGAGCCTGATGGCGTATGCACCTTTGGTTGTCACGAGTGAGCCGAGGTTTGAACTTTTGAGTTCGTAAGAAGAGTAGGATATCACTGTACCAAGGGTCATCCATTGACACTAAAAAAAATTATTCATCTTGTAGTGTATCATTAACGGGGGAGCTAAACTACATATCAAATTTGTGTAGTATAGCTACACATTGAGCGTATTTCTGATTCATCATATGGCGAGTGAGAAAATATCTCATGGGGTTGATAGCTACTATGACTGTGGTGGTTTGAAGGATGATATAGTGCCAAACCTTTTGTACTACATGTACTAGGGCTAAGATTTTTTTTCTTCTGGTTCATACTTCATTGCAGACCGAGATAAGCTCCTTCTTATGTAATAAATTACATGTTCCCTATTATCTGGTCCATCTTCGACTAGCACCTGAAAAATGGATACATCTGATGCAGATAGATATAGGGTGTAGTATTTATTCTGGTCGGGTGGGCTAATCAAAGGAGTTGAAGAAAATGTATCTTTCAAACCTTCAAATGATTTTTGAGCCTGTCCATCCCATTGGAAAGGCATATCTTGATGAAGGAGATGAAGGAATCCCTGCGCACAAGTAGCATAGTCGGGGATAAAGCGTCATAAGAAGTTGGCCTTACCCTACATGATTTTTAATTGATTAAATGTTTTTGTAGGTGGAACTTCATTGATTGCCTAGACTTTGACAGTGTTGACTCTAATACCTTGCTAGGAGATGATGAATCTTAGTAATCTTCCAACACTAATGCAAAAAAAAACATTTTCGAGGCTTCAAGCATAGTTTATATTGTCGACATCGTTGAAACACCAAGCAGAGGTACGCATCTTGGATTGTATGGTAAGGTCGTCCAAATAGGCGAGCGAGAATGAGATGAGACAAGTCATGAAGGATGTAGTTCGTGGCCCGCTAAAAGGTGGCACCAGGGTTTTTAAGGCCAAATGGCATAATTTTTTATGCAAAGGTACCCCAAGGGGTGGTAAATGTGGTTTTGGATCGATTTGTGTGGAAAATATGGATATGATTGTACCTGGAGTATCCATCCATAAAGGATAAGGCCTCGTGACCAACAAAAGCATATATGACTTAGTCAATGAATGGTGTGGGATAATTTTATTTGGTACAAGATTTTCTCAGATCTCAAAAATCGATACAAACGTAGATGGTGCCCTGTTTTTTCATGATGGGTACAAGGTTAGAAACCCAAGACATGTAATCGTTCGAATAGATAAATCATGATTTGTGGAGTTTATCTATTTCTTTTCCTAGTCGACTCTAAAGAACACGAGAAAAGATGATAAGCTCGTGACAAAATGTTAATCTATGATCATCTCTATTACCAAGAACAACACAGTAGCCACTATTCTTGGAAAAAAATGCAATAGAAACAAAATGGCATGGTAAAAATTGTTTTCTATTCCTGTTCTACGTTAGGATGGTTCAATACTAAATATAATTAAGTATTTAAACGACATCATAGATTTTGGGTCATAATATGGATAAAGCTCTTTGATACCATTACACCATGATCGAATCAAAGTTATCCAAAGTGGCCACTCTTGCCATAATGATCCACTTAGTTGAGAGAGCGTTTCGTCGAAAATGACATCATTGCGAAGTTTTATTAGTGAAGTTACTTCTCCTGCCAAAGCATTGTGAGAATAATCAAATTTTTTCAAATTTTTTATTATTTGGACATTGAGAACCATAGAGAATGTTATATCATTTATTGTTGGACAATGTTAAAAGCATAGTTACCAAATTCGAGTTTAAATTCGCATTCGAATTAGATTTGATAAAAAAAATAAAATTGATTGCTTAAAATTCGATAGTAAACATCTTGTAAATACTTAAATACATTGTATTTTTAATATTTTAAAAAGTTGAGATATACAAATATAATATTGAAAATCTCAAAATCAACATAAAAATTGTTATGTACAAAAATAAAATGCATGGTTTTACATTAGAATATCATATTGTTAGAATTTTTGTGTTCATCCATATACACAATTACACCATGTATTATATGTTTTTAATGATGTCATATATATTAAGTATAAGCAAACATTTTTTTAAATATACATTTATATTCTTAATTACTAATTACTCATTCACTATAACATCTCAAATTTTACTTTATAACAATTAGCGAAACATCTATTTTTTTAAGATACCAATTATTCATTGATACAATCAAATATAACAAATAACAACATTTGTTATTTGTTATTATATAAAACAAAAAACTTTATTATAATTTAATATTTTCTCAAATTTCTGATCAAAAAATTTTAACAAAAAAATCATGAAAATTTTACCAAAAGTATTTCTATTTAAATTATAAATTTACAACTTTCCTAACATAATTATTTATCCTCTATTTTATATTAATTCACTAATCGAATCGAACTACGAATTTTTTCCGCCAATTCGACGGAATTTGGTAACTAGGGTTAAAAGTGGTTAATATTACGTTGATATAGTGTATTTTAATTATTTTTTGATTCTATTTAATATTTTCAAATTATTTATTATGACATTGTTATAAGATGGTTAATGTACCATTGAGATTCTATTATATTCTAATAAGGTTTTGGGATTTATTTACAAAGAGTTTGTTCAAACTTTTTAACTAATTTGTAATCTTAAAATTAAGTCATATGTTTTGTTGGAGAGCTACAACTCATTCTTTTAGTATTAAGTCATATTGCATTGAGTTCAGATTATGAACACGAGCTATAACTACACTATAACTCGTGTTAGTATATTTCATATTTCAAGGGTGAAATAGTTTTAACTAGTTATGGTTCATTCGGAGAAAACTTTCAAACAATCGTACAAGATAAAAGTTATAATTAACTTCAATTAGGTATCTCTAATCCCTTACACGCGATCATTATTTTAAGTTGTTTTGTCCAGTTTCATTATTTGTAGCTGCACATTTGACACAACCAGGTTGTTATAATGTATATATCTATATTAAGTTTAATTATTAGATAATTGATTTGAAGTTATTGTTGTTGTTTTGTTATGTTATATGATCGGTTTAAATTAATAAAAAAATAAATAAATTAAGAAAAAAAAATATTAATTATAATTATTGATTAAAATATTTAGACTCATTCAATGATATACAAATTAATTTTAAATTTAAAAATCAAATAAAATCTAATAAATTATAGTTATTAATTATTAATAATTAAATCAATATATATTTACGCCGAAGGTGTCCCTATTATGAGCTTTGCTGGGATGAACAGTGCTCCAGCCAATCTCTGTGCTCCACCTATCGCCCTTTTGCCCTGTCAAAAATTGACACTTGGCAGCCCTCCATTCCACTCTGCTGCTCTCAGCTCTGGCCGTGTTGCTGTCCAATCGACGCCACGCTGCGGTTTTGGCATGCCTTCGGCGTTCCCTTTGCACCGCCACGCGCCGTGCAAATACTAGTTATTTTAATTTTAGATTTATCAAAACAAATATTAAGTGGATGAAATTTAAAAAAACAAAAACAAAACAAAAACAAAAAACTAACTTATTTTAAAATATTTAATCTCCTTCAAAGCTTCATAAATTTAGAGTTAAGATAAATTTATGTTAATATTTAGTAAATGATAATCTTTTGAAATTCTGGTAAATATATTTTCAAGTCAAATCCCTTAAATTATGAACTCTAAATCTAGAATTAAAATAAATTTATGTTAATATTTAATAAATGGTAATCTTTTTATCATGTAGTTTGGAATTCTGTTAGAAGCTATTTTCAAGTCTAATCTCTAAATTGTGAGCTCTATACCACAAATACCTCAAGAGTCTTCTGAAATGCTTAATTTATTTGAAGTGGAAAAAACATTTTAAATTGATTTGCAAAACATTAAAACATTTTTTAATATAAAATGAAGATGATGATATTTTTTTATATGAACAACTTTTCTCCTTTGTTGAATCTTTTCGTAATGAAAACTCCAACGTAATAATAGCTTCAAAACAATTTTATGCCTTTCTCCATTAAATTTAAGTTTCATTCTAAATATGTTTAACAATTTTTTATTTTTTTTTACACCCTATATTTTTCATTGTATCCCATCATAACCATGAGTATTTATTAAAGAATAATCTTTAATTAGGAATTATTTAGTTACACAGTTTAAAATTTAGTTTAACAGTTAGTTTGTTTCAATGTAACTGTCTTAAATGCATATATATTTCTTTTTAATAAAACTTGTTGGTGAGAGTGTTCTCAGCAATTCGTTCTATCTGTTTTCTGTCATGGTATCAGAGCTTTGGGGTTTTGCTTGGGAAAAGGCATTCGAACTTGCTGGAGCAGCTTAGTGCTTGGCATTCAAAGGAGCGGTCAAGGAACAATTGTTTGTTGTTTTCCGCTTGCTTAGTGCTAGGCATTCGAAGGAGCGGTCAAGGAACGGTTGTTTGTTGTTTTCCGTTGCTGGGTTCCAGAATGAGGAGACTTTATTCCTTTGCGGAAGAGGAAAGAGACGTTGTTTGTTTTCTGAATATCACCCCCATCAGTTAAGGTCATCTACCAGTCGAGAAGGGGAAGCTAGTTTGGTGTTGGATGCTACTGCCCTGTTACACTTTGAGGTTTTTGAAACCCACAGCAACAGTCTCGTCTCCGTTCAACTGCCGGAGCAACATTAACTACTGTGAAAATTTTTCTAGAGGAGCGTTCGACCCTGCTGCATGTGTGAAGAGGACGACAAAGCCACACACCACTCTAATTGTGAGAGCCTGTCATCAGAGTCCATGGTTGTTTCATTCGACCCCACTATGTGCATGAAGAGGACCGATATTCTTGGTTGTATCGAGGCTACGAGACTCAAATCCTCATCCTCCTCATAATCGAGTAATTTTACCTAACTTTCAGCCTTCATCCTCCTATACTCCGCCACTTCCATGTGAATTTTTCTTTTTGAGATGAACAACACACGTTCATTTTTTTTGTACACAACTGTCAACTTGAAATGCAGAGCGAGTGTTCCTAGGTCATAATTTTTCAAGAGGCTATAATAGTTCCAGATTTCGAGCTCCATGGGATTTCACTTATCAAACCTTTGAATTGTCTCTTTCTATTGTATTTATAAAGGAAGATTCTGAGGGTAGAGGCTCTTGTTTTTTGAGTCTAGTAGAGGGGAAAAGAGAGTGCAAGTTTTTTTGTAAAAGGTGTCAGATTTCTTATCTTTTTAAACATGGATTTGACAACTCAGTTTTCAATCGCTACACCATTATTTAGTGGAAAAATTATGGTTTTTGGAGCCTTAAAATGCAAGCATGCTTACAAGGTTTAGGTTTTTCGGAAACTGTAGAAATGGGGTTCACAAAACCAGAAAGAAGGTAGAGCGAAGTCCTACATTTTAAATTCCTTAGATGACTCTATTTTTCCTAAAATCACTACTTCTAAGACTACTAAATCAATATGGGATACACTTAAGGTTTCTTATCAAGGTAATGATAAAGTAAAGATGGTAAAATTACAGACTCTTAGAACACAATTTGAAACACTAAAAATGACTGAATCAGAAACAATTGATCTTTTCATGACTAAAGTTATGGGTGTTGTTAATCAGATTCGGTTGAATGGTGAAGAACTAGAAGATCAAAGAATTGTTGAAAAAGTTCTTAGATGTTTGCCTAAAAAATCTGACATGAAAGTTACTGTTTTTGAGTCAAGAGAATTAAAAAAATTGTCTGTGGAAGAATTAACTAGTTCTTTGTTGGCTCATGAAGCAAGAATTAATTTAGATGTGAGTACTTTAGAGCATGCTTTCAAATCTAAAGCTTCTATGGATAGAGGTAGAGGCAGAGGTTTTCATGGTAAGAGAGGAAAAGGAAAAGGACAGTCTCAGTTTGATGATAGATCACAAGTAACTCGAACACATACAGAGCAGTCTCAAACTGATCATGGTCATAGGTGGATAGATAAATAAAAAATTCAATGTCGCTATTGCAAAAAATATGGCCATTATAAGTCTAGATGTTGAAAATTACAGTATGTTTTAAGTAAAAACAAAGCCAATGTCATAAACACTGAATGTGAAACATGAGATGCCTTATTTCTAGCATGCAAAGTGACTGTGAAAGTACCTAATAAAGGTGTTTGGTTGGTAGACATCGGATGTAGTAATCATATGACTCATCATAGTGATTTGTTTTCACACCTTGATACATATTTTAGCTCCTCTATTAGTTTGGGCGATGATCATTAGGTTAAAACTTTAGGAAAGAGCATTGTACCTGTCTTAAGCAAACAAAATGTTGTGAAGAATATCTATGATGTTGGTTATGTACCCAATTTGAAGCATAACTTGTTGAGTGTTGGACAGTTAGATGCACATGGTTATGATGTTAGTTTTCACATTACTACTTGCACGATTTTTTATCAACAGAAGTCTCTTATTGCAAATATTCCTATGAAAAATAACAGGTTGTATAATTACAAATGAAAAGTGATAAGTTTTATGCACATAATGTTTCAACGCCAAATGACACTGACTTGTCGCATTTGTGAAATGGTCATTTACATATTAAAAGTATGATTTAATTGCAAAGACAGACTATGGTTAAAGGTTTTCTTGCTTTGTCTAACCATATCTATTCTTTTACAAGTTGTATAATGGATAAACATAAGAGAGATAGTTTTTCTTCAGCCTCTTATAGAGCCAAAGAAAAACTAGAGTTAGTGCATACATATTTGTGTGGTCCAATGCAAGAAAAATCAGTTGTTGGCAGTCTCTATTTTCTTACTAGAAGGAAAATTTGGGTGTATTTCATCAAATACAAATCCAAAACATTTTCCAAGTTCAAGGAGTTTAAAGCCGTTGCTGAAAAACAGAGTGGAAAGTTTATAAAGTTCTTAGGTCTGATAAAGGAGGTGAGTATGAATCTAACGAATTCATTTATTTTTGTAAACAACATGGTATAAAAAAAAATGACAACCAGTTATACTCCAAAATAGAACAGAGTCGCGGAAAGAAAGAATCATAAAATTATGAATATGGCTCGAAGTCCGCTAAAAACACGAAATTTTCTAAATATTTATGGGTTGAAGAAGTTGCATGTTAGGTATATATTTTTAATAGATCTCCAACTTCCAGTGTTCAAAGTTTTGTACCTAAAGAAGCATGGAGTGGACAAAAGGTAATTGTTTCACACTTTCGCGTATTTGGTTGTATTTCTTTCGCTCATGTTCCAGAAAAATTAAGAAAAATGATTGATGATAGGAGCGAAACGTATATATTTATAGGGTATAGTGATCAATCTAAATCATACCGATTGTTTAATCCTATAACTAAGAAGTTTGTCGTAAGTTAAGATGTGAAATTTCTAGAAGAAAAATCTTGGAATGAAATGGAGAAAAATACTTGTCCTAATCCTTTTATTATGTTAGACGAACATCAAGCACCTACAACAAGCACTCCATGATTACAGGTTCAAGACAAAACCTGTAGTAGTTCATCATCTTTAAATGTGTCTGACTCTGATAATCCTAAAATGAGAAGCTTAAGTGATATTTATGCACAAGATGATGTTGATGATATTGTAAATTTTGCATTTCTTTCATTTCAACCTACTTGTTTTGAAGAGGCTATAAAGGAAAAAGAATGGGTAGATGCAATGAATAATGAAATTGATGCTATTGAAAGAAATCAAACTTTGGATTTGCTTGATCTAGCTGATGATAAACATTCTATAGGTGTCAAATGGGTTTTTAAAACTAAATTAAATGTGAGAGGTGAAGTTGGTAAACACAAAGCAAGATTAGTTTCCAAAGGTTTTTCACAACAACTGGCATATATTGGTGAAACAGTTGCACCTGTAGAAAGAATTGATACTATTCGATTTGTATTATCTATTGCAGCACAAAATAAGTGGCCAATTTACCAAATGGATGTAAAGTTTTTTTTTTTTTGAATGGATTTTTGAATGAAGAAGTGTATGTTGATCAGCCACCTGGTTTCAAAATAAAAAATCAAAAACATAAAGTGTACAGGCAGAAGAAAGCATTGTATGGCTTGAAGCAAGCTCCAAGAGCTTGGTACAACCGAATAGACCATTACTTGCTGAATAATGGTTTCAGAACGACTGACCATGAACCCACTTTGTATATCAAGAATGATCATCAAGATAATATACTGATACTGTGTCTTTGTGTTGATGACATAATTTGTACAGGTAACATGCAGTTAGATGAATTTAAAGCTACTATGAAAAATGAATTTGAAATGACAGATCTTGAATTAATGGGATACTTCTTAGGTGTCGAAGTGAAATAAACACATGATGGTATTTTTATGAGGCAACAGAATTATGCTACTTAAATTTTGTTAAATTTTAATATGGATAGGTGTAAACCAGTGGATACTCCTATTGAAGTTGGTACAAAGTTAAGTAAACATGATGCGGGTACTATTGTTAATTCGACTTTGTATAAGAAACCTGTTGGCAGTATTATGTATCTAACTACTACTAGAACTAATATAGGGTGAAAATGTGAAGTTGGGAAACACTTTTTGCCCTTTTTTGACGTTGAAAATTGTAATTTTCTATGATTTTCAACTTCAACTCCACTAAACTCGACTTTGTATAAGCAACTTGTTCGTAGTATTATGTATCTAACTACTACTAGACCTGATATAGCATTTGTAGCTAGTTATATATCTAGGTTTATGGAATCTCCTAAAGACTGTCATTGGAAAGCTGGAAAAAGGGTGTTAAGATACATTGCAGGTACATATACATATGGTTTATCGTATGCAGCCTCTACAGACAATAAGTTTGTTGGTTATACAGACAGTGATTATGCGGGATATATTGATGATCGAAAAAGCACTTCTGGTTATGCTTTTCTATTTCGCAGAAACTTGATTTCGTGGTCATCCAAAAAGTAGCCCATCATTGTGTTATCTTCAACAAAAGACAAGTACGTTGCAGAAAATTCAGCATCATGTCAAGTAGTGTGGTTAAAGAGACTTCTCTTTGACTTCTAATGTACAGAAAATGAACCTATTTCAATATGTTGTGACAACAATTCCACTATTTCCTTGTCGAAGAACAATGTGTTTCATCAAAAAAGAAAATACACCGACACTTGTTTTCACTTCATCCGTGAACTTGTTAAGAATGGTGATATTGTTCTCAAATTTTGTGATTCCAAAGAACACTTAGCAGATATCTTCACCAAACCGTTAGGAAAAGTTAATTTTGAATTTCAATGTCAAAAGTTG
>CM076578.1:1837181325-1837408779 GCA_034641835.2 Pinus albicaulis
CATTCATAGCGGCCCACCACTTGGCTTCGTAGCTCCTTGCAAGGCTACTGGCCGGGTCCTCGCCCCGATGTAGTCCGCCAATGTGGCACTTCCATCTCTGTGTGGATGTACACCGCATCGTATGCACCATATGTCCGGCTAGTTTTTTCCTTGTTATTTTTGCAGATTATAGATTTCACAGTATCGTTTTCCACCATTCTTAGATTCATCGATTCCCAAATCATTTTATCCTTCCTGAAAGAAATGAAGCCTATAGCAATCTCCAAGGCTTTCTCTTGCATCTCAATCACCTGTTGACCCATAGGTCCACGCAGGTGAGGTAGAAGCATAGAAATAAACCATTCCTTATGCTACCTATCATCATACTGGAATTCCCCATCTCTGATAACCTTCTTTAACCGTTGATCCACTTCCCATACAGACTCAGTGGGTCCTTGTTTAAAGTATTTTAGGTTAGTTACTAGATACGAATAGGACTTAGGCTTCCGGAATTGTTGTTTTAAAGCTTTCTTAATCTCTTGAATAGACGGATCCGCATGTTGGCCTACATATCCCATATACCAATCCATGGCCCTTCCTTCAAAGCTGAGGGATAGTTGCGCTCTCTTTATAGCATCGGTAGCCACATTCTACACAGTCCATATTGATTCTGCTACAAACCCAAATTGGTCCATATCTTCATCTCCTACACCCTTGAAGGTGGGTAGCTTCATGTGTGTGGCCATATCTTCTTTCGGTGGTGGCGGAGGTGTAGGGGAGTTCTTACCCTTATGCCGACTGGAAGGCGGTGTGGCTTGAGGACTATTTCTTGCGTGCACAACCGAATCTCTTAGTGGACTGTAGATGGATTTATCCCCTTATCTGTTGGTTAGGTAGTACTTCCCACTTCGTGTTGTACTCTTGCTCTGATTAGAGGTCATTCATTCGGTGTGGCTACACATAATTCCCTTTTTTCACAAAAGAAGGCTAATTAAAAATGCATAGCAGTTCACAAGAATCACTTAGAAATCCTTGAAGAACCCCTCGCAATGCTCTCCGTATCAGGATACGAATTGATCGACCGTGTGAATTCGTCATCAACCCTCCTAGCACACTATCCACTTGATATCCATCAGAGTGCATTCCGACGTTTTTCACTTTTCCAATTTTTGAATCAATTCCATGTCCATCACAGAATCTGCTCCTGATCCTCCTTCCAACATGTCCGGATTTACAAGACTTTCTAACCACCTGAAGCTCATGCCAGTTACCATGCTAAAGGTTACAAAAGTAGTACTCATAGACTTCGGTGAATATGCACTTGTTCTTCCACTTTTAGCATTCACTTTAGTTACCCTCTTACGTAAAATTCCTTTAGAGTGATTAAACCAGCCTTCAAGTTCCAACCTCAAGTCTCCAATCTATCATTGCGGCATTACCCAATCTTCTCTCAAATGTCTTCGTCCTGTACAGAATCCAACCATTTGTTGGCTTGAGGGTTCCACTCCTAATTTGGTTGTTAAGGTTTGCCAAAAACCCCTATAATATTGGGCCTTCGGGCAATGACCTACTGCAAGCCAAGGTCTCATCTCATGGTATAGGAGTGGTACGAAATCAGTTCTTCGGGACTGAGAGAGTAGGTAATTATGGAACAAGATTGTAACTTATCAAGGTTCACACCTAATGAGTCTATTCGCAGCCCTAATGTGCGACAATCATCACAAATATACTATCTCTAATAGATCCAACTAATTCATTTGAATCCACGTGCACATCAACAAATACCATCACAAAGCATTATAATCATAGCTAATTCTAGATCACAGATACATTCACAGGTTAAATATAGATCAAAGATACATTCGTAGCTTAAATAAATACCATAGATTCACGTCAGTAGTAAACATAATCAATTCATATAGCACAAATATACTTGAAATATATTCTGCATTCATTAGCATCAAGGATCCACTTACAACCCTAACACATCCCGTGCATACAGCCTAGGTATGTACACATTAGGACTGAGGATCTCCATGCACATAGCCAGCATGATTCATTACCCAAAACAACCCCAACAGATCTTAACAATTCACACGTAGCATCAACATTACTACTTTCTTACTTAATAGACCCAACTATCTATCTACTTATAACATCATAGACTTTGCTATTTGATGGTCCGCAAACCATGGCTTGCGGACCCTAGATCTACCCTTTAACCCATTACAAAACATTAGGGGCTTTTACCCACCCTAAAACCCCTATGCAAGATTCACAATTACAAAATTATATCAAAAAAATAGGTTAGGGAACCCCATTCCAATAGTGAACATCCATTTTACTCAAAAAATTCATGCTTGGTAGGATCTAAGAGAGAATTATGTAAGGATTTCCTTCTAGGTAAAGGACACTAGTATTAATATTGCTAAAGGGGGTGGCATACAAGTATAAATTGGTAGTTATTGATGCAAGGGCATAATTTCAACAATTTATTTCAAAATTTGTATTTGTTGTCAAGAAGGTCTTAGAGATTTCTAGAAGAGGGAGTTGGTTTCTTTGTTGCCTTATAATTTTGTAGAGTTTCTAATTACATCTTTAGGATAGGAAATTTTAAAAATTTTAGGTAGAAGTCAAGATTTTTATTTTGATTTTTAAGGCCTCCTAGTCATTAGGGAAGTTGAGTCTTAGGATTAGGATTACTTGTGGCATTCTATGTATTTTTCAAACTCCAATACACCAAGAAAATAAGTGGAGGATACTTGGGGGAAATGTGATTGTCCACAAAATGTAGATTAGATTTGAAAACCTTGTAGCTCTTTTCCTTGGACCCTACTAGTGCTTATAGGTTGTATTTGGAGCGATTATCAACAAAGATATTAATATTCCCAAGAATATTAGTGTTGGAGCACCTATGGTTTGGGAGAAAGGATAAGGGGTTCTATGAGTTAAGAGGTTTAAGGGTTTAGGAGTAAGGGGATAAGTGTAAAGGGTAAAATGTCAAGGATTATGGGGTTGAGGTATAGGGTGGTTAAGGGTTATAAGTTAATGACTTAGTGGTTAATGGATTTAGGGGTTAAGGGTTAACCATCAAGGTCTTACAGTTCAGGGAATTTAGGGGTTAAGTGCCTAATGGTTATGGTATTTAGGTGTCAGTGGGTTAAAGGGTTAGGGTTTAATCTGTTTGGGGGTTAGGGGTTAAGGGTTAAGGGTCAAGGTTAAGAGGATATGGGATTAGGGTTTATGGGGTTCAAGGATTCTAAGTTAGGGGTTAGGGGTTAAGGGGTTAGTGGCTTGGGGTTTAAGGGATCAAGGGGTTAATTTGTTATGAGTTATACGTGTAGGGGTTAAGTGATTATGGCTTTTGGATTAAAGGGATAGGGAATTTAGTTCTTATGGGTTGTGATAATGTGGCCCCTAATCCCATTATCGCAACTAGTGGGGGTTTCCCTATCAATTTCTCTCATTGCCTTCCCTATAGGTCCCCTAGCCCCTATGTCATAAGGCCTTAAGGCTCCTGATCATTATTTAATGTTATGATTATAGATCTCAGTAAACCATGCTCAAACCTCTCATTTCTACCCATCCATGCTACCCTTATGTCCCTTGCCCCATTCAATACACCAAAAGACCCCCCTCCCCCAAAATTCAAGAGAATTGAACATTTGGAGGCGGTCATTTAAGAACATCTTCTAAAAGTTTAATTGTAATGTGTTTTTTTTTTTTTTGAGGGGGGGGGGGTGGCGTTTTCCAAAAATTCCTCCAAAAGCTACGTTTTTATGACCACTAAGGGTGATTCACGAATTCTAGTTAGGGGTTAAAGGGTTATTGGCTTAGGGTTTAAAGGATCAAGGGGTTAATGGGTTATGAGTTATGAGTGTAAGGGTTTAGGGATTATTTATTAGAGATTAAGGGGGTAGGGAATTTAGTGGTTATGGGATACAAACTTATGGGTTGTGTTAATGGGGACCCTTATCACAACAGTTGGGGGTTCTGCTATCAACTGTTCTTTTTCTCTCCCCTCTAGTCCCCTCTCCACTATGCCATGAGGTCCTAAGGCCCCTTCTAATTCTCTAGTGCTAGGATTATATATCTTAGTAAACCATTCTCAAACATCTCACTTCTACCCATCCATGCTACCCATATGTCCCCTTGTCATCATTTAGCAACCAACTCTAAAAGTCAATTCTAATGATTTTTTTTTTTTGGAGTGGGGGGAGACAAGTTTGATTCTTCTTCTTTGAATAGGCCATGACAAATTAATAAATAAAATAGTATCAAACCATTGGAAAATGAAATTTGAGAACGAAAAATACCATGAACAAAGAAAAAATCCAATGAGTTGAAGGAATAAAAAAAATACCACCCATAATGAACTTTTTCATCCAGATATTATTTGGCATGTTGGGCGAAACTAAAAAATTTAGATAGAAATTTCATGTAGCCTACTACTACAATGGATATTAAAACCAAAACTTGTTGTTCCACTTCTAATTTTACTCAAAATTACCCCATATTTGAAGATATTGCCATATCTTATACCAAACAATATTTAAAAAATATATATCCTTTGGAGAAATAGGATTAGAAAAAAAATTGAACCACACATATTAATGAACCTTATTTTATTTATTAATATTAGGATGAACCTAATTTGTTATTGGAAAAAGAGAAAAATGCATAGATACTAATGAATCCTTATGCATTACTTGCATTCTAATGAGTTAACAAAAATTAATGGCACTAGGAGAGTGATGATATTGTGTTTTTGGCGGATATATTTTATCTCTTCCTCCAACACCAATATTCTTCTTGTATGTTGCAAAAAAAATGGAAATCCCCAATGTAGATCATTGCCTTCACAACTGCTCCATTTATAGAGGTGTCTTGGGCATAAAATTGGACTCTTTTATGCTAGACCTATTAAATGTCATTTCAATGAGCTACAATGATAGGTGAGAGTTATGCATAGCTCACTAAAGGTGTATCAAGAGTATATTAGTATATTTCCTATAGAATTGGACTCTTTTTACTTGTAGTTTAGAAAAATGGAAAAGATGTGGAGACAAGCTCCATTCTTCTTATTTCATCAGACCATTTAAAATAAATTAAGCAAATAGTCTCAACCTCTTGGAAAAGGAAAGTTGAGAACAAAAATTAGCATGAAAAAACAAATAATCCAATGAGCTAAGCTAAGAGGGGTCTCCCTTTGTAAACAAACATCCATAGGCTTATTAGAGTTAGTATGAATCTTTACTAGAAGTTGAGTAGTCTTCACATCACCAACCACATCCAATAGAAAGGTACCAAGCCCTACAATAAAAATGATGTCTCCAAATAAGGTGTAGTCAATACCAATAATATCATGTTATAAATCTATTACAATATGATTTGCAAGGTACGTTTCCATACATGTGTGAAAGAAACAATCCATCTCGTTAGAAAAAGGAAGTCTTTTTGAAGACTTCAAGAAATCCCCTTAAAGGAGAGAAGAAGGGTTTCCAACCATTGAATACAAGTTGATCTATGAACCCTTGTTTGCAAACTTTAAGAAGAATCTGCTCATGTTTATAGTCAATAGTCCAACTTTTACGTCATCCTAATCTCAGATCAATCTTTGAGAATATTGTTGTTCCCTTCAATTGATTGAACAAATCATCAATCATTGACAACAAATACTTATTCTTAATGGCCACCTTCTTCAATTGCATGTAATAAATTCACAACCTGAGAGTACCATCCTTCTTCTTCACAAACAATATTGGTGTGCTCCATGGTCATACACTTGGCCTAATGTATCCCTTTTCCAACATTTTCCGAATCAGCAACTTTAGCCTCACCAACCTGTGCCTACTCTACTCACCAATAGAAAAATCCACTTCCCTATGAGGCAAAAACTTTGAAATATCTACAGGAAATACATCCTGAAATTGTTGTAGAACTGGGTACTTGCTCAAGACATATGCATACTCAACTTCCTTACCTTGGTCACTAGAAATATGTACTGCAAATAACACACACCCATTCCTGCGACTATGCTTCACTTGCATAGTTATCACCATTGTAACCGATGTTGCCTTATTCTTACCCTACAAGTCTCAGTGTTATCCATTATTATCCAAGCACGCAATAGCTTTGTCATATCAGTCCATTTTGGTCCTATGGAGATACAACCGGCCCATATCCAAAAGCATGTTATATGAAACCAATGACAATACATTCAAATGTGATGATGTAGACATACCATTCAACTCAAATGCATAAGCTCTTACCCAATGATGAACTTGCTTCTTTGTACCTATATTTAATAGCACTAACCAATACTCTGCATGTTATTCTTTATTCAAACCACACTTATCCACTAGGTCAGGATTAACATAATTATAATTATATCCAAGTTCAATCAAAATAGAAACAAATTGATCAAAAAGTTTACCATCCATCTCGATAATAGATGCCTAGTGATATGCCTGCCTATTATCCAATGATAAATTGATCCAAGGAACACTTTTCCCAACATCCCCCATTGTCTGTGCTTCCTGAGCACTAAAAATATACAGTCTACAAAATTTATGTTGTGTACAATCTCTCATGCAATGATCTTTGCCAAAATTCCAACACTATATAGGCTTCCAACCTACACCCTTGTTCTACTCCTCAAAATAAAATTCATGCCCTTTTTCAGATGCATTGAAATTCTTGTGCAATGCTTAATTCTCTTTGTTAACTGTGTCCTGAGGCCTTGCTCGCTTCTTATCCCATTTTCATTTATTCTATTCATTACCTTTCCAGTCTGGTTTAGTCTCAGTTCTATGCTATTATTTCTCATAACAATTCTTTAGCTTCCGAATGGCCTCCTCCAATTATCTAGGCTCATCAAACTCAATCCTGTCTTTGAACGTTATCAACAACCCATTGATGAATCATTGAATCTTGGCCTTCCTCTCCTTGAAGAAAGTCATATTTATTAACAACTCTAGAAATATGCTAGTGTACTCATCATCGGCCAAAGAGTCCATATTTATCTCATAAAACACTTTTTCCTTGTCATCATAGTACCTCTCCAATAGATACTTCTTCCTGAATTGTCTCTTGAATTCATTCCAAGTCAACTCATCCTCATAAATATATCTGATGTTCTTTACATCTTCCCACAAAATATATGCTTTACCTTTAAGATTGAATGTAGATATCCTAGCCTTCATGTTCTCTAAGTAATCGTGCAATCTGAAGAATTTATTCATTCCAATCAACCATGCTTTTGCATCATGTGATTTATTCATTCCCCCATCAAATGTAGGTGGCTTTTCTTTCTTGAACTCATCCGGAAAATATCCCCTATCACTTCTCCTTTAAGGATTATAATGATGATGACCATGATACCTTTCAGAACCAGAACGAGAATAATTATAAACCAAATGAATTAAACCCATGGAAAATATTAAAAAACATAAGAGATCAACAAGGTGAAGGGATACACATAAAAAACAAAAAGATTAGTAAAGGCTAGGAATAAATATTTTAAATGCAAATGAATGAGAAACTCACATGATTAATAAAGAGATCAATAAATCTTAGGAATCAATTTTTTAAATAAAAATCATTGATAAAGTCACATGATTATTAATATTATAAATCGAGGGGAATAAATATAGTTTACCATGCTTGATTTAAACATTGAGACAATTGTTGTCACAATATGACGTTGGACCAACTATGACCATGGTTGGCCATGGGTGATTTTCATATTGAGACAATATTTGTCAGAATGTGACATTTGATCATGGATGAAATTGATCGACTATGGATAATTCTAATTAACAATGGTTTCCCATGGTTGATTTTCATATTGAGTCAGTGTTTTTCATAATGTGAAATTGGATCATGCATTAGTATTAAACTGTAGGACCAATATTTAAACCCCAATATTTGGATTCAATAAACTGAAGGGAATAATATTACGAACTGAAAGAATCCGAAAAATTAAGGGATCAATAAGGCCAAGCGATCAATATTAAAAACACAAGAGAGTAACAAACCCTAAGAATAAATATTTGATATTCAAAAACCTAAGAAATTAATAAACCATAAAAATCAATATTTTAAAATCAACTAATTAATAAACACAAGGGATTATTAATATTATAAACCAAAATAATTAATAAACCCAAGGGTTTAATATTATAAACCAAAAGAATTGGGGAACCCAAGAGAAAAATATTAAAAACATAAGAGATCAACAAGGCCAAGGGATACATATAAAAAACAATTTTTTTTTTAGCAAAGGCTAGTAATAAATATTTTAAATGCAAATGAATGAGAAACTCACATGATTAATAATGAGATAAATAAATCTTAGGATCAATTTTTTAAATAAAAATCATTGATAAAGTCACATGATTATTAATATTATAAACCGAGGGGAATAAACATAGTTTACCAAGCTTGATTTAAACATTGAGACAATTGTTGTCACATTGCTACGTTGGACCAACTAAGACCATTGTTGGCCATGGGTGATTTTCATATTGAGACAATAATTGTCAGAATGTGACATTTGATCATGTATGGCATTGATCAACTATGGCTAACGCTAATTAACAATGGTTTCCCATGGTTGATTTTCATATTGAGTGAGTGTTTTCCATAAACGAAAAGAACTAATAACCCAAGGGTTTAATATTAGAAACCAAAGGAATTGATGAACCCAAGGGAAAAATATTAATAATCTAAGGGACCAATAAGGCGAAGGGAACAATATTAAAAACACAATAGCTTAATAAAGAATACAACCTAATATTTTAAATAGAGAGGAATTTTAAAGTCACATGATTATTATTATGATAAACCACAAGCGATCAACCAACCTTACTGATTGTTAATATTATAAACCGAATAAATTAATAAAATAAAGTGATATTCAATTCCGCCATCAGTGAAACCAAAAAAATAACATTGAAATTAACATGTGTTTTTTGTTGTCTTTACATAAAGAGATCCCAATACAAAAATGGACTCAAAACTCTCCATCAAAGGTCATTTATCAAATAGCCTCTTCGAGAACACAACCAGACCAACCAAAAAAGGAGCACCAATTTAAATCAATAGGATAATGACCACGATACTTAACGCTTTTCAACCAACCCCTTCTTGTTTTTCTCCTAGCCTCTCTCATGTGCACATGCAACAAGTATTTTACGTTCATTTTCATTTCATTTAACACACGAAGATGCTCATCAATAAAAACAGGATGGAAGCCATATTTTCTATCGAGCTTGTTCCGAAGATAAGAAAGAAAAATGATCAGTGTAGAAATATTTGCCACTGCTTCATTATAATAGATGCCATCATTATTATCCATATCTGCATTCAAAAGGAAAAACAACAAAATAAAAATTAATACACGGAGATAGAAACACACACATACACACACACACACACACATATATAAAGCCTAATAATTAATAGTTTAAACCCTAATAATTAATAGTAATAAACCCTAGTAAATAATAGTTTAAACCCAAAACCTAAGAATTTAATAAACCATAGTATTTAATATTTTAAACTCAAGTGACTAATAAACCCGACGAGTTATAAAAATAAACCAAAAGAAATAATAAACCGAAGAATTTAATATTATAAACCAAAGGAATTGGTGAACCGAAGGGAAGATTATTAAAAACATAAGCCATGTTTTCTATCGAGCTTGTTCCGAAGATAAGAAATAAAAATGATCATTCTAGAAATATTTGCCACCACTTCATTATAATAGATGCCATCATTATTATCCATATCTGCATTCGAAAGGAAAAACGACAAAATAAAAATAAATACACAAAGAGATAGAAACATCTACGCATATATATATATATATATAAACCCTAATAATTAATAGTAATAAACCCTAATAATTAATACTTTAAATCCAAAACCTAAGAATTTAATAAACCATAGTATTTAATATTTTAAACTCAAGAGTTTAGTAAACCTCACAGATTATAAACTTAATAAACCAAAAGAAATAATAAACCCAAGGGTTTAATATTTTAAACCAAAAGAATTGGTGAACCGAAGGGAAAATTATTAAAAACACAAGGGATCAGTAAGCCCAACGGATCAATATTCAAAACACAAGAGAGTAACAAAGCCTAAGAATAAATATTTTAAATTCAAAAACCTAAGAAATTAAAAAATCAATATTTTAAAATCAACTAATTAATAAACAAAAGGGATTATTAATATTATAAACCAAAAGAACTAATAAACCCAAGGGTTTAATATTATAAACCAAAGTAATTAGGGAACCTAAGGGAAAAATATTAAAAACATAAGAGATCAACAAGGCGAAGGGATACATATAAAAAACAAAAAAGATTAGTAAAGACTAGGAATAAATATTTTAAATGCAAATGAATGAGAAACTCACATGATTAATAAAGAGATTAATAAATCTTAGGAATCAATTTTTTAAATAAAAATCATTAATAAAGTCACATGATTATTAATATCATAAACCGAGGGGAATAAACATGGTTTACCATGCTTGATTTAAACATTGAAACAATTGTTGTCACAATGTGACGTTGGACCAACTACGACCATGGTTGGCCATGGGTGATTTCATATTGAGACATAAGAGATCAACAAGGTGAAGGGATACATATAAAAAACAAAAATGATTAGTAAAGGCTAGGAATAAATATTTTAAATGCAAATGAATGAGAAACTCACATGATTAATAAAGAGATTAATAAATCTTAGGAATCAATTTTTTAAATAAAAATAATTGATAAAGTCACATGATTTTTAATATTATAAACCGAGGCAAATAAACATGGTTTACCATGCTTGATTTAAACATTGAGACAATTGTTGCCACAATTTGACGTTGGACCAACTATGACCATGGTTGGCCATGGATGATTTTCATATTGAGACAATATTTGTCAGAATGTGACATTTGATCATGGATGACATTGATCGACTATGGCTAATGCTAATTAATAATGGTTTCCCATGGTTGATTTTCAAATTGAGTCAGTGTTTTTCATAATGTGAAATTGGACCATGCATTAGTATTAAACTCTAGGACCAATATTTAAACCCCAATATTTGGATTTAATAAACTCAAGGGAATAATATTACGAACCAAAAGAATCTAAAAATTAAAGGATCAATAAGGCCAAAAGATCAATATTAAAAACACAAGAGAGTAACAAACCCTAAGGATAAATATTTGAAATTCGAAAACCCAAGAAATTAATAAACCATAAGAATCAATATTTTAAAATCAAGTAATTAATAAACACAAGGGATTATTAATATTATAAACAAAAAGAACTAATAAACCCAAGGCTTTAATATTATAAACCAAAGGAATTGGGGAACCCAAGGGAAAAATATTAAAAACATAAGAGATCAACAAGGCCAAGGGATACATACAAAAACCAAAAAGATTAGTAAAGGCTAGGAATAAATATTTTAAATGCAAATGAATGAGAAAATCACATGATTAATAAAGAGATTAATAAATCTTAGGAATCAAAATTTTCAATAAAAATCATTGATAAAGTCACACGATTATTAATATTATAAACCGAGGGAAATAAACATGGTTTACCATGCTTGATTTAAACATTGAGACAATTGTTGTCACAATGCGACGCTGGACCAACTAAGACCATGGTTGGCCATGGGTGATTTTCATATTGAGACAATATTTGTCAGAATGTGACATTTGATCATGTATGACATTGATCGACTATGGTTAACGCTAATTAACAATGGTTTCCCATGGTTGATTTTCATATTGAGTGAGTGTTTTTCATAATGTGAAATTGGACAATGCATTAGTATTAAACTCTGGGAATAATATTTAAACCCCAATATTTGGATTTAATAAACTGAATGGAATAATATTACGAACCGAAAGAATCTGAAAAATTAAGGAATCAATGTTATAAACCCAATGAATCAACAAATACAATGAAATATTAATATTATAAACATAAAACATCAATAAAGAAAAGGGACTATTAATATTATAAACAAAGAACATCACTAAACCGAAGGGATTATTAATATTATAAACCCAACAAATTAGTATTAGAAACAAAAAATATTAATAAACTCAAGTGATTAATAAAGTCGAAGGATCAATAAAATTAATAAAAAAATACTCAAGTTGAAGAAATTAATAAACACTAATAATTAACCCAAGGGATTATTCATATTATAAACCAAAAGAGCTAATAAACCCATGGGTTTAATATTATAAACCAAAGGAATTGGTGAACCCAACAAATTAGTATTAGAAATAAAAATTATTAATAAACTCAAGTGACTAATAAAGTCAAAGGACCAATAAAATTAATAAAAAAAAACATAAAAACCAAAGAAATTACTAAACACTAATAAATAACCCAAGGTATTATTCATATTATAAACCAAAAGAACTAAGAACCCAAGGGTTTAATATTAGAAACCAAAGGAATAGGTGAACCCAAGGGAAAAATATTAATAACCTAAGGGACCAATAAGGCAAAGGGAACAATATTAAAAACACAATAGCTTAATAAAGAATGCGACCCAATATTTAAATAGAAAGGAATTTTAAAGTCACATGATTATTATTATGATAAAACACAAGTGATAAATCAACCTTACTGATTGTTAATATTATAAACCAAATAAATTAATAAACTAAAGTGATATTCAATTCCACCATCAGTGAAACCGAAAAAATAACATTGAAATTAACATATGTTTTTTGTTGTCTTTACATAAAGAAATCCCACTACAAAAATGGACTCAAAACTCTCCATCAAAGTTCATTTATCAAATAGCCTCTTCAAGAACACAACCAGACCAACCACAGAAAGAACACCAATTCAAATCAACAAGATAATGATCACGATACTTAACGCTTTCCAACCAATCCCTTCTTATTTTTCTCCCAGTGTCCCTCATGTGCACATGCAACAAGTATTTTACATTCATTTTCATTTCATCTAGCACACGAAGATGCTCATCAATAAAAATAGGATGGAAGCCATGTTTTCTATCGAGCTTGTTCAGAAGATAAGAAAGAAAAATGATCAGTCAATAAATATTTTCCCCCGCTTGATTATAATAGATGCCATCATTATTATCCATATCTGCATTTGAAACGAAAAACGACAAAATAAAAATTAATACACAAACAGATAGAAACATCTAGGCATATATGTATATATATATATATATATATATATATATAGAACACCCCATTTGTATTGTTGTTAAAAAATTTAATCTTAAAAAAGTCATGTTATAAACCTCATTAGAAATAATATAAACCTCATTAGGAATACATATTGTACACATCAAATGAGTGATAAAATTAAATGAGTGATATGACACCTATTACAATAATCAACAAGAATCACAAATTTTAAAACTTAATGTTTAAAATGAAATATTAACAATGTTAGTAATTCTATATTTGTATTTAAATTAATGTCAGTGTATATATTAATTTTAGTTTAATATTATTATAAAATATAAATATGTTGTCATTGAACCAAACCACAACATATTTAGCAAACCACATTGATAAATATTTTTAGTTTCATGTCATAGGGATATGGACTTCAATCTTAATTTTTAATGATTGGCTCATATAACTGGCTGTATATGTCTGAATGGTTTATTGTAAACAAAAGAACAATAGCGACTTAAAAAAGGAGGTAAATTGAACAACATGAAAAACGATGTAAGAAATTTCTCATATATTACTATATTGGATCTCATGAATGTATTCATTTCATATATACATGAAAATAATTATTATACTAAATGAAAATATAGAGGACAATAAAAACAATTAACAAACATTCTATAAATATGTCACAATACTATTAGTTGCATGTCACAGTGATATGAAATTCCATCCTGATTTTTAATGATTGGCTCATATAACTGGTTTTTTATCTCTGAATGGTTCATTGCAAGAAAAATAACAAAAACCACTTTAAAAAATAAGAAAATTAAACAACATGAAAAACGATGTAAACAACATTCCAAAATACTACTATGAATTTGATGAACGTATTCATCTCATTAATATATCAAAAGAATTATTATATTAAAATTAAATAAAGAGGACAATAAAAGAAATTCAAAAAAAATTATATAAAGAGCTAAAAGTATCAATAGTTGCATGTCATAAGATATGGACTTTAATCGCTCCTCTTCTTTCTTCCTAATTGTAACATATGCACTATCTTTCATCTTGGTATAACACTGATAAGAGAAAGGTGGCGCAATGCGTAAACCATCTATTCATTTCACTCTTGATATGGCTGTGAAGGTCAGGCATTGCTGCTCTTTATTCTCGATATCAATTGATGCTCGTTCTAAAGTCAAACCTTGTGACATGTGAATTGTAAGAGCCCATGCCATATTTAAAGGAATTTGTTTTCGATTTCCTCTTATCACTGGTGCGATAGGTACAATGTTTGGATTGCTTGCATCAAACGGAATACCAACATACTTATAAAAAATAACAATTGTGAACATTGGAAGCTCAGGTGGCTTAGAGGTAGGCATATAAAATATTTCCTTCACATACCCAAGTGCACCATTCACTAAACCAGCTTCAACCCACAAATTACATGTCAACATAACATGTTGGCCATGACACAAAAAAATTTCACGGTCCAGTTGATCATCATCGGCACCACTGATTTCTGAAAGCCCTGAATTCACAGCAATACATCATGGAATCAGAGAATTTGATTATTTCAACATATGCCTGCTATGGAAGGAGACCAAATTATTTGTTGGAAACATGTGAACTGCTGCATTAAATAAATCCCTTTCTCTAGGATGAAACCTCATATCAGCCTGGGACACGAGAAACTCTCAATCATCTAGAACAAGTTCTGTGTTTCTTATGTTATTGAGGACTCTACAAAAACAAGATTGTTTCTCATTACTTCCTTGTTGGCGAAATATTGTGTCAAGAGTGACAAGAATGTTGAAACCTTTCCACAAGACTTTCCCTGTTGTATTACCTGCATACAAAGGCTTATCTTTCATGATAGGTGGCTGGCCAAGGTCGACCACAAGGATGATGGATCTGCCACCAAAAGGAAAATTATTTTTCTCTAGAAATGCTTCTCGTAATCGAGCATATATTTGCATGAATAACCTTGATCCTAAAAATCTCATTTCATCAATCAATATATATATCGAATATGCCTCATTTTTTCTTGGAATACTGCCAGTGATTGACCCTATAGTGGTTGCATATCTTTAATCAGGATTTTTAGAGAAGAGTGTATTGTTTTTGCATGTATATTAAAGGCAGCTATTCATATTGGGGCAAGAAGAAGCAAAGGGATTTTTCCATTACTTGATAGATTAGAAAGAGCTTAAAAAATACAATGGATAAGGAAAGACTTTCCAGTGCTTGCAGTGCCCTAAACAATCATAAGAAGAGCTTCACGAATCTCATATTCAAAAAAATGCCTTAAAACAATTTCAAAAGCAAGTCATTTTTTTTCTTCCAATGAATCTAGAGAGGCAAATGTTCTATTTGAAAGGTCAACAATATCACCCCTTGATATTTCATTCCTTATAAAATTAATAGCTTCTTCAGCCACATCATCAGAAATAGTTATACTTTGCCAGTCAAAGGATATATCAAAATCCCTTCGACCAAGGGTGTTAAGATCAGAAACACTGACATTACTTCGTGGAACAAAGCGAGAGAAAAGTTTCCACTCTTGAACATCATCTCCAAGATTCATTTCTTGGTTAGAAAAATCACCATCTTCTCCATCTTCAATATTTTCAACAATTGATGGATTTCGATCAACATGCCATGCTCGATAACGGAAATTTCTCCAATTTTCAACAATAATTTCACTTGCAAGCCCAATCTCCACAGAAATGTCACGAAATGGATTGTACAAGAGAAATTCTGTCCAGAAAAAGGTTTCAAATTCCTCTGAACCTTCACTAGGAATAGAATAAAACTGTGGCCAAACCCGAACAATTGCATGAACATCTCGAGGCTTCCAAGGATATTTTTTACGCTTGCTATCAAATGTCCAAGATCTTGTTGTTTCTATAAAATATAGATGTTCAAGGAAAAAATTCCTCTTCTAATAATGTTGAAAAAAACTATTTTTAGATGAACATTGCATGCCATCCCTTGATATTTTCCTAAAAACCTTTCTTCCAACATTTAATGAAACATATTTTTGACTACAAACAACAAGAGGTAGCTTAAGCAACATATGGCATGTTTCTTGTGCTCCAATGTCACATTCAACAATTTTTTCTGCAAGAAACCTTCTGTAAGCACACAAAGCACGATCCTCGGAGGAAATAGAATTTGAAATTCTAGTTAACATATCATGATAACTTTCAGCCCTTTTCTCTACTTTTGATGCATACTTAGAAATATATTTCAGGACAACATGCCGAGAAAGCACTGGTTGGAAATCAACATTTGCACGCCACATTGGTAGAATGTCAATGTTATGTACATTGAGCCTATCATCATTTCTTGCCAGGTCATATTTTTTTCTTCCTTGATCATCTATGAACAATCTTGATTCCCCAGAAAGATCCCATGGAGCATTGTACATACAAGCGAGAATAGTGCCCTTTTTGCGCAAACAAGAATCTACACTACACTTTGTGTGCCTTTGGACAGGGTTCAACAATTCTTCATAATCATTATCAGGATTCCAAGAGAAAATATAATCAGTATTCAATAAGCAAGGGTCATCATTAAGACTTCTTGGAACCATTATATTGCGACGATGTATTTCATGTGGATTCCATGCACTTACATAATTGTCAAAGAATCTCTTTGCATGTTGTAAATCACAATCATTTGACCAATCAAGTCTTTCCATGTCAGGAGCTCCTTGCAACCATAGGAAACCATGGATATGTGCTGAACCTCTATGTTTCCACTCATATCTAAAGAAAATGAATACAGAGCTACTACAAAAAATATAAATAGAAAATTAATAAGAAATTGACAATGAATAAAAAATAAATTCAACAAAACATACCTATACCAGAAGTCTTTAGCTTTAAGATATTTTTGGATAACTTCCTCTTGAAATATATTGAATATATGGTGCATAAATGTGGCAACAATATGAGGGTACTGGATAGCATTCTCAATTTTTATATGATGCTCATTTAAGGAACGAGAATGTGAGGGTACATGCATGAAGCTATGCAACTCTAGTCACTTTGTGTTAGCTGCACTCAAAGTAAATAACAAATATGGACATCCCAACTGAGTAATCATGTCAGTCAGTTCAGCCCGAAATTTATTCCATTATGCCCTTGTACCTCTTAAAGAAGGCCCAAACCGCATAAGATGCTCATCCAACTTATTATCTGGTAAATCAGAAAGTTGCTGACGCAATTTTTCAATTGTTGTCAATGAGTTATCATGTAAAATTTTCTTCACAAAAACTGAATCAGTTGCTTGGCTATGATGTTTCATTATCATGTTCAATAGGTAATATCAGAAGCGAGGATGGCTTCCAAACCTCTAATCATAGTATCTAAGAAGATGCAATGCATACTCATGAAGTTCAATAGTACAAATGCATGGTTGCAACCAATCAGCATCACCAGTGGGGAACAATGTGGGGAATTCCATATCTAATAACCCCTCAGTATTATATTCATTCACCAGAGATGTTCCAATACTGGGCCAATCCATTTCATGAACATGTGAAGAATCAACATTATCAAGAAATGCTCTAATTTCTTCCACTTCTCTCCATTCATTGGGTAGGAGAGCAACAAAATAAGAAGGATGAGAGGGAAAATGCTCAAGAGGAAACCCTTCATTATTAGCTGCATTGATCTCAGATTCTGCAATGTCACAATCAACAAATTGAAGCCTGGAGGAGACATCTGTCAATCTTTCGGGCAGAGCATTCACTAAATCATAGTAAATTACAACATCTCGGTAATATTGATCACGTTCAATTTTGAAAAGAAATGCAGCCATAACTCGAGATCTTTTTACATAACATTCATAATATTTAGACTGAGCAGCATGTCTCTTCACAATTAGAAAGTCAAGATCTTCAACACTTCAGGGAAGACTTTATGCAATTGTAGAAATATCTTGGGGAAAGCTAATTGTGTGTCCATTATACTTATATTTCCCACCTCGAGCATGTGTCACTTGCAAAATAGGATTTACGTGTGCTATTAACATTTCTTCAACTTTAGTAAGAACTCTTAAAATATGAGGTTGCTCACTAGGATCCATGTTATTATAGCCAGAAAAATGATTTGAACCTCTTTCACTCTTACATCGTCTGCAAACAGGTCCTTCAGAATCTCTCAAAACCTGGATTCCATGATATGATTCTTGGCAGATGTGGCACATTTGGACAACTAACAAGCTATCTATCTTTTCTCGAAATATTTTATGCACTGCAATCATATTTTCATCAAAATTAATATGATTTGTATTGGTTGGACCATGTGGAGAATGATGTGGAAGAGTATAATTTCTTCTAAAATTTACTTGATTTTCAGCACCATGAGATTGCCTTCCCAAATTTGAAACATATGGAACAAATCTATGACATGGTCTTTCCAAATTTATGGTTTGCATTTCTGGAACCTGAGAGGATGATAAGGTTTCTTTAGCATAATTTTCTTTTAAATTGAATTTCCAAATAATTAAAATTGAAAAAATGAAAAACAAATCAAATTCATTCAATATTTACATTTGTTTGGCGATGTGGATGAAGTGTACGATATAGTTTCTCTTCACTTCCAACATCAGTAGATAGAACATTTGGGGAGCTAGTTTCGACGCCTCTATTCAAATTAGTTGTTTCCTGTTAAAACAAAATAAAATTCTTTATAAAACTAAATGTCCAAAAAACAAAGATTTAAAATTGTACAACTAAGAATAAATGAAAAAAGGTGGAAAATATCAAATGCATTCAACATTTACATTTTGTTGGCGATCTGGATGAATCCTATGAGATGGCTCCTCTTCACCTATAACATTAGTAGACAGAACATATATGAAGTTAATTTGTATGCCTCTATTGAAATGAGTTGTGTCTTGTTTGAAGAAAATAAATTATGCAATAAAATTCATGTCCAATGTACCAAAAATTCAAAAAATGAAAAATCAAATCAAATACATTGAACATTAACTTTAGTTTGTCAATTTGATTATCGAGGAGAATGCAGTGGAAGGTTATGACGTGCTTCACATTCAATTCTCAAATTAGTATATGGAAGACTTGGGGAGATAATTTCAAGACCTCTATTAAAATGAGGGGTATCCTATTCCAAGAGAATAAAATACCTTATAAGTTTATTAAAAAAAATGTAAATAGAGAAATGTAATAAAACAACCACTATTGCAGCAACTGTAAAGATATCATTAGGTTACCTCCATTGTTCCTCGCGAAATGCTATCACGGATGACTAATTCTGTTTGTGGGATAACATTATTTTGAGAAGGGAGATTGGAAGATACGATGTTTCGACCAGCTGGATCAAAATTATCAAACAAATGGCCAATTAACCTGTCATCCAAGTCATCACATACAATGTCATCATTGCCTCCACCATGGATATTTTTCAACCTTTGGCCTTTCTCACAAGATGCAATTGCAGAGATAGAAGGGTTAGGGTGAACATTTGCATCCACGTTATCAATATGATGTTCTTCCCTATTGCGAGATGTTTCCCCAATATTATGAAAATTTTCAGGATAGCATCGAAAAACAACATTATGCTGACGAGGAGCATATTCTGGCAATGACCTATCAAGGGGAAATTTTCTTTCCATGATATCATCCATATTAAAATACTTACGAGGAATAATAAAATCATTTTGAATATTTTTTTCACTCCTTATTCTATGATATGTAGCTCTCCTATGCTCATTTACTGTGTCCTTATTTTGTTGATACCGTAAATGACGACTTTCATTGGACTTGTCACGCGATGTTGGTGACTGATTTCTTTTTCTTGTACGCTTGCTTGTACCTTCAGATGACATCTCTACAATTAATAATAAAATATTTATTATAGAACAATAAACATGGAACATATAATATATCCAATATATATAAACACCAAAGAATGAAAAAGGAACACATTATTTTTCCAACCACATAAAACAATTAAAATCATATACGGTATTTTTCCAACCATATAAAGTTATGAAAACATAAAATGATTTTTCCAAATATAAATTTAAAATATAAATGATCTTAACTATAAATTTAAAATGGTTTTTCAAAATATAAATTTAAATAATAAAATTAACCTAAAGATATAACATTGTTTGAGAATCAATGAGAAAAAACTAATGGAAACACCATGTATAAAATAAGTCACAGTAATTATAATTATAAAAGCAAAGAAAAATGGATAACATCCAAACACATTCAAATGCAATTAAGAGAACTAAAGGGGACACAAAAATAAATATTTTCGAGAAAATCACAATGGAATTCAATATCCAACATCCGATACATACACATATAGAAGACACCCCCTCAAAATGGAGCCATATAAATATCCATAGAATTGTAATTTTAAAGTCTTAGCATACATACCCAAAAGTATGTAAAGTAAAAAAAAAGGAAATATTTTCCACAACAAGAGAGAGAATATAAAGTGACTAATAGCCTAAGACTCCATGTCCATATCTAATGGTGGAATCTCATCAATAGAATCAATACGAGGAGCAATTGCAAAAAAAATTCCAGACTCGATCAAATCATTGCACTCCTGCAATGTTGGAGACAAAAATCCATGCATATGTTGATTAGATGAATTATCAATATCTATTGGGAAGTAGAGGCCAGTTATCATGTCATATAATAGGAAAGGAACTTCACTGCATTTGCACATAAGAACCACGCCTTGGATTTTTCGAAATGGAAGATAACCAGGACATTTGATATTTATATATGTAGACATTTCTTCCAACAACTTCCATCTGAAGCCCCAATCATCCTCAAAGTAGTCAATTCTTCGTTCAACACATGGGTGACCAAATTGGAAATTATCTATTTCTTTAATTAACCATACAAAAGTGGAGCCATCATCGATAAGACACATCAAATGATTCTTGCATATTGCTAATGACATACACCGTATGTCAGTGATTGGAACAAATGAAAATCCCCATTCATTTTTTTTTACATCAAACCAGTAGATTGTATACCCATATCAAGGATAATCTTCATACTTCGTGTCGAGATAGAGACAAAACAATTTACTTTTATAAAAAACTCCATTCTAAGGGGGTGAAGTGCCACCAAATGGAAGATCAGCCCTTCGCCAAACCCTATGAAGACTACTGTAAACATAAAATTTAGACTACATCCTATCATAGATATGTTTTAGAACAACCCAGTCATATTTGTTGATGCTTACATTTTCCAATAATGAAAAGAATCCCCAGTGTCCAATTCGTATTCACCCAATGTTTTTTAAGGCCTTTGTAAATGGATTCATTACAAAATAGTTTCATGAATGGGAGAATTCTGTTGGTAAGGAAAAAACTACCATTGGTCCAATAGTAGACTCTACTTTATATCTTGAATCTATGAATCGCAAATGAAAACGAGATATGCACCCATTTTGATTAAGGTATTTAGCAGCAAAATAATTGTCTTCATGATTGTGGAAAGGAACCATAAATCCAAATTCATTTGTACAAATATGCTTGCAATGCAATAAGAAAGAAGGATTTTGCAAAACATTCTTCCATTGCTGACAAACAGTGCTAAAATTTATCACAACCGATAAAGGGAGCCAAAGGAAGACAATTTCAAGAATTTCAAATGGAATACAACTCCAAATAGCTGGATCCATGATAAAACAAGGAAATCACCTAACATAAAAGAAAACACACATGATATCAACAAAATATTTTTCAATTAATGGTGAATAGAATAAGCAATAGATAAGCAATTTTCCATCTACAAACATAATAAAATGCACATATACATAATGTATAAAATCATATGAGCCGCAAGAACATTATTACAATAGTTAAAAAGAACTCACAATTTTACTATTAATATTAATAGTTATTTTTTTATGTCTCTATTAATATCTATGTTTAATATTGATGTAAATGTTTGATGCTCAATATAAATATTAACCTAAAACAATTTTTCAATATTAAAAAGCTTTATCTTATAAACCTTCTGTTATAAAATAGCATAATGTTGCATGGACCAAATGATATGAAAATACCAATTTTTTTAATTCTATTGTCATTGAACCTAAAAAACATTAAGCTAATTAAATTAATTATATTATATTAAGAGTATCAATATTAAAAATAATATTAAATAATAAAATAAAAAAAATAATTTCATAAATATAATAAATATATATTAATTTGATCTAATTTAATTAAATTATAAAAAAATATAAATATAAAAATATGAAATAATAAACATTTGAGATTTTATTGATATAGGTTGCAACAATAATATAAATTGTATTAATTGTATTATATTAATGTATTAATTGTATTATATTATATTGAATAAGACAATCGTCAGTATTATTCAAGCGATCAGTATCCTCAATTGGGCTCACATATACCTTTCCTATAACTTAACGGCACAAATCTTAATCGTTGGGTCTAGGTAGGATAGGAGATCAGAAAGTGCTTGTGTGCAACCTTTATTGGCAAGATAGTTCATGTGGTGGAACTACCTTACCAGTCAAGGCATACATAAACACCTTATGATCTCCTAGGCCGCGTGGACCTAATGATTAAAAATATGTGCCAGATGCCCTCACAGATCTTAATGTACATGTGTGTGCCAAATTGACGATGTTGGTTGCTTGAATAAGATTGAGGATTTCCCTTGGGGAGAACACTGATGATTCTGCGAAACAACTGCTAAGATCCTTGTTAATTATTCATATTTCAAAACCTGAAAGAAAAAGAGGAAAATAAAAAAAGTTGACCTACAGGGGTTTTGAAATAAAAGGAAAGTGTAAAGAGAACCCGTGCCCAAAGATAAAGTGTATTTAGAAAACTTTTATGACATGACTTTTTAGGAGACCAACCAATGATAAAAGCCATAATTCTACACTATTTATTGCATGAAAAAGTTAATTTGGGTACCAAAGAACATCCAAAATATGTGAATCTCTTTATGTGTTGTACACCTGTGATAACCGTTTGTTCATCTTTTTAAATAATATCAAAACAAGCCTATATTACAGAATTATCAAGCATGTGATACAATTCTTTCTATAAAATTCACTTCTAAAACTTATAAAATAAATTTAAAATCATTCTTCAAACTGTAAATCCACACAACATTTATTATCTAATTATATTAAAATAATAAAAATAAACTTAAAAAACCTTGAAAACTATTTTGTCCTAATGGTATATAATAACCTAATAAAGCAGGTAATTGGAATTAACTTCTCTGACAATAACCTAATAAAGCAATACTCACTGCACGTGTATAAAGATGCAGCCAAGCTCTTTGATATGATTTAAGTTTTCATTTGATGTTGGAAGTGAATACAACTAACAGTGTTTCATTCGATTTATGTATGGATAGTTAGTTGTATAGTAAGTATGTATTTATTTTATTATTATTATTTTTAAATGAGAATTGTGTACCAGTAATAATAAGACAATAGTTTGTTGATTATAAGCCTGTGAAAAAGTACTTATTTTTTGGAGTAAGATAGCTTGTAAGATGATTTTTTGCCCACATAAAAATAGATGTTATGCAACATGGTTTCATATTTTCAGTAGATCAGTTAATGGGATTCACCTTTACGATTTACAGTTACTTCTAAATCTACAGTTTGAAGAGCCAGACTCATTTGACGTGTGGAGATGGAAGGAGAAGGGAATAGTAATAAGAGTGAGAGAATCAGAGGAAGAGTTGAGAGTAATAGGAGTGTGAACTGTCAAATCTGCTGTCATTATCTCCCAATACTGATGGTAGCGGGAGCAGCAATAACAGTAACAGTGAAGGTGTTAGGATCATAATGAGACCCAATTGCCCCAGAGAAGGGACTTATGTTATAAACAGTAGGAGAAGATACCCTAAGATAAGATACCATACAATAGAAAGTATTCTCAGAGATGGTCCTTAATTCCAAACATCTGTGCAGTAGCTAGGTCGATTAGTGATATCCTCAGAAGATATCACTAATGATAACAATTCAGTGTGCCCAATTTGCCACGAGCAATACCAATTGGGGGAGGAGGCACGCGTTTTTCCATGTCAGCACATGTTCCACTAGACTTGCATATTTACATGGCTGGAAACCCACCATACATGTCCGTACTGTCGATTCGAAATTCCTACGTAAACTTATATAGGTTTACTTCTGAATAATTTGTTCTTCTATGTGTATTACAGTATCAATGTTGCATTTTGAAACATATTTTGTTCTGGTATATGTATTAAAGTATCAATGCTCCATTTTCAAACATATTATATTTTTTTCCATTATATGTATTACACTATCAATGCTACATTTTCAAACATATTTTTTTCTACTATATGTATTATAGTATCAATGCTACATTTTCAAATCTATTTTTTTCTGCTATATGTATTACAATATCAATTCTACATTTTCCAACATTTATTTTATAATTCTGTTATTTGTTATTTGATTTAATTTCTTTATAATGTTATTATTTTTACATAACATATCATTTTATTTATTTTTTTGTTTTCATCTTTACATATTTGTTTTTCTATATTTTATTTTGTTGGGTGCAGAGCCTAGATCTTAATTTGTTGTTATGTTATTGATATCTTATTTAAATTATTGGGTAAAGTTGTCTGTTATATCAAATATCACTCATTATATTTTTGTGAGTAAAGTTGTCTGTTATATCAATATCACTCATTGTATATTTGTGGTTTCTATATTTCATGTTTCAATTTAGAACTTACTCAAAATTATAGCAAATCAGAAGACTGTATATTTATCATGTTCATGATGCACTGTAATGAAATGTCTAAATAATTATATTTTGAATCTAACTGATGTTTCTAGTTCTGAATTTAGGTTTATGTCTCATGCATTTAATTTTATCCTTTAAAGTGCCACAGGAAAATGAGATAAGATGAATAACTATGAAAATCATTGAATAAATCTTCAGATTTCCATGCAATAAAATGCATTTCTATCTTCAAAATAATTTGGCTCTTCCTTTTGATTTCTTTTCTCAGTTTGCTTCAGTCTTAATTTGTGACCCATGGTTGTAGTCTTTATTTTTTCTTTTACCTTCTTTCCTTATTGTGTCAGCCTCATAGAAATTAACATCACATAAACTTGATTATCTTTAAAAAAAAAATTTAATCTTCACTTTAACGCTGGCTCCTTACAACTACTAGCAAGTTTGCTAAGCTCTTCTATGCATGTTCTTATGGAGGTTGATTGCTACAACTTATGGTGGAGACTCCTTATTTGGTCAGTGGTGGTGGCTCTTTCCTCTTGATATGGTAGTGGCTCTATAGGCTACTCACCCTAATATTTTAGTATTTGGGTTTAAAAAATCTCAACAAGCTCTAGTTTCTACTTATGGACCAATGGATGGAAAATTTGATTTGCAGACTACTCACAATAACCAAGGCTCTTAGTGGAAGTATCTCATGAACTTCTTAACTTATTTGGTTCTTTGAAACCTTGTTAAACCTTTCTCTGATACCACTTGCTATTTAGATGCAAAAACAAGACAAATATGTACACAAGCTTCTTCTTGAATAAATAAGTTATATTCATTAATTATTCTCTCATATACATCCACCGATTTGCGGCTATTATCTATTATTACTTCACATTACAATGACCCAACCATGAGTATATAAGCACTAGACTTTCTAAATATGGAATCATGAAAACTCTAACTTTATTTTCTTCATGCAAACTATGACTTGACTCTTTAAATAAACTTTTCTAACTTCACTTTAACATAAATCGACATTTTTCTTTTCCTTCACTTAGCTTTTATTAACAAGGCATTAAATTTTTAATTTTGACTCACTTGAATTATAATATTAGACTTAATTAGACTTATCTTGATTTTTGATGTAGCCAAAACTGCATTTTAATATAACCCCGTGGACCCTATTGTTTATGGGCCCAAATATTAAATTCCCCTTTTCATTACACAATGGATTACTCTTATCGGGAATTACTTACATACATCTGCTAGCAATCAACATCGCTTACTTTAAACAGACTATACATACCCAAATCCTTTACTACATGCGGAACAGATTCTCGGTCCCACAACCTTCAACCAATCAAGGCTCATCGCATCTCAGCAAACTTAACTCCTTACTGATAACACTAAACCATAAAACTTGCGGTATGTGCTCTTGAGATATAGTAACAAGTGGCCGCCTCTCGCCGCATCACACCTTTCATCCCTTATTGCATCGCAAACAAAATAGCATACTTTTTGATGTCTTCGCGTTGAAATTTAATTTATCTGATGTACGATATTTTGATGCACCATTTGTCATCGATCTGCAATGAGATCTAATGGTCCTCACTTGTTCTGCCCTTCTTCGAATCACATCCTTCCAATCGATCTTGCGACAGAATATCATCCGTCCATCTTTCCCTTTTCAGATCTTCGATCTGATCATGACCATCCATTCCTCCTTCTCACCCCGGTTCTAAAACCTCTGAGTTTTTAAGAAAAAAAAAATTTGTAGCCCTTTGTGACCCAACATTGCTCCATGCTCCTTTTTGAAACAACTCATCAATACACTTACACGACTCTAAGATATGCTTATTACTACTCATTTTCAGACATTGACATTTCCTCAGCTGTACAATCTGCTAATTTAATACATAGAACCTCAATCCACTCTTAAATCTTAATAGAAGTTCTATTTAAACAACACATCATGTTACAATTTACACAATTACATAGGATTTATAAACCACTTTTAAAAAAATCATAAAAAATACAGAATTACTCAATCATTCTTGAATCTAATTCAATTACAATACTACAACCTCTGTGGCTTGCATACACACAATTAAAATGACTTCTCTCTACCTCATCATACTCTCACTTTCTTAACTAGCCAACCTAGGCCAACCTCGAGTTAACCTCGAGCCAACCTCTAATCTCAAACCAATCTCTCTATTCCTCTATCTTTTCCTCTTCCATGTTTTGTTTATAAATGCTTAAAAATATATACAAAAGGATTAATTAACCAATTTCAGTTTAGATCCAACAATCTCTCAATATTTCCTAAAGCTTCTCTCAATTCCACTCTTTACTCAACCAAATCCTACATTAAGCCTCTAGAACCCTAAAATCCTCACTCTTCCTAGGATTACTCAATTGTCCATAAGATCTCTACAACTCACGAGATATTCTTCATTAATAAAATTACATTTAAATCTCACTAACTTAGGAAAATAACAAAATAATTATGGGAACCCACTCCCTTTAGTAAATGTGTGATAAGACTCTTAAGTCTTATGAACTTTGAATAATGATCCTGCATCAGACTCTCCAGGTTGAAATAATTCATGGACTCCTGTTCACGAGTCTTCCAATTTCCTCTCTTGTAAACTTCCTTAAGCTTCATCTTCCAACTGGCTGTCTGACCTTTTTCAATTGCAGGTGTATTTGTTGCATTCTCTCCTTCTCCTAGATGCCAAACTCTGTGTTGTGGATATCCTTTTTCTCTGTTTTCATGAGCATCTCCACTACATAGCGTTTTGATGTTGATATTCAACATAAGCATGTCTTCAAGAAACATAAATTTATGTAACTTTGTGTGTTGTTGTCTTGTCATCATGTCAACAATACTTAACTTCACCTTCATGTCTTCTGCACTAGTTCCATTGTCTTGTACTTGACCATATATTTTGATTTATGACCCTATCACCAGCATCCTCTCCTGTTTCCAAAACACTTTCTTTATACTGTCTTGCATACCTTTCCATCTCTTCTTGACTTATTGAATTTAAAAAATTCCCATACCTGCACCTTTGTTGTTTTCATCATCCACTTATCCAATATTTTGAGTGGAGTCTTCTCAATTTCAAAAGAAGATTGTTCCTTGTTTGACACAAGAACATGTGACCTTCCCACTATAGACTGTCCATTAGTTACACAAATTTCAGTTATTGAACCTTGTTCAATTGTCTCCATATTCACATTATATTTAACTGAATTGTTAACCCAATTACTCATTTGTAAACTCAAGATAAACTCTTGGCATTTAAATCTTCTTTGGATAAAAAACAAAAAAAATTCATGGACTGTACTTTCACATCCTCTGCAATCTTCTTTCTCTTCTACAATGACTTATGTAAGAGTTATATCAACTATCTTTCCTCCGTTCCAAAATTTTGAATCAACTAGTTTCTTTCTCTCATCTTCTTGTTGCCATACGAAAATTTGACTTTCTTCATCTACAGAACTTGCATGCTTCCTCATATTTTCAAAAACAAATATATCTCGAAAATAAGTTTGTCTTCTATCTTGAAAAACACATTCAACAGTTAATAATTCAAAATCAGAAAACATATTACATTTTTCACCTTTTTCCTTATTACCTCTGCTCCAAGTTTTCTCTGATTTGTCATCCCTTTGATGTGCATATGACATGTCTGACTTGTCATATCCTCCTTCATATTGTCTTGTCTTGGAAAATTCTTCTTTGTTTCTACTTTGTTCTGAATTTTGTCTAATTTCTGAATCATGTCCTTTGTTCTTCTCTTTGGCCTTCCTTCCTTTCACATTTATTTTTATTCTTTCCTTTTCTCCATTACAAATCTGTAAGACACTAAGTTTCTTTTTCCATCCCTCTTTCATTTCAATTAAAATCTTCCAATATATAACTTTAGAAGCTAAAGTTCTCTTTGTTTTTGTACAGGAAACAATATTACCATATGCAATAGGTTTTCCATTCCACTGTAAAGTCCCTTTTACAATAGTAAACATTACGATTATCACCATGAATATCATACTCCATTGAACCCCTTTGTTGTTCACTGCAAATGCATAGTTCATGAAACCATCCTTGCCTTCATCTTCTAAGATTGCTTGTCTTCTTCCAGTTTGTTGATTACAGTCACCTTTACTCCTTTTGCAATTTTTACAGATAACATTATCTTCAATTTTCTTTTGTGCTTTAATCTCTACCAACTTATTCTTAAGTTTCTGACTATCCTCCTTTCCTTTCTTCTTCATTTCCTTTACTAGATTAATTGTACCTCCTTGGACCGAATTTTCCTTATAAATTTATATTTTACCATCTTGTACAATGAAATATTTATTAAGATTTATTTCCATTGATTCTCCATTATTTCCTTTCAAAATAATTTCTTTTCGATTAACTATCAATACAGGTTCATAATTTTTGAATAGAAATTGAAGAGATAATCCGATTACCTCAAGTGTTTGCATTGTACATATACTCTCGTTTAATCCTGTCATAAGGCTATCTTCATACTTTCTTTCTACTCATCCTTCTGTAATATGCAAATTCCTTTTGTCTTTAGATTTTCTGCTATCATTTTGCCAAGTCTTACTAGATTCATCATTTCCAACCTCCATAGCAGTCTTCAATAGTTGTCCATCTTCAGTATCTTTGAACACATGTTCAATGAAGAATTGTTCTATTATAACCATCTCCTCTAAAAACTTTATTTCTTCATCAACCTACATAAATATATCCTCTAAAGGTTGTTCATAACCTGCATACATACACAAAACATTAAATATACAAAGCTCCTCTTCCTTTGATGTCTCCTTCATCACATTTCTCAATTGATCCGAACTTGTCCAGTAGTTCAGAAAATCATCAATAATTCCTTCCTCGGTAAGGTAAACTACTTGCTCAGATCTACAATAACCATATTTCACCTTTAACTCAACTGCGTTGAGTTCTTCTCTTCATATGATGTAGACTCTCTTCTTTATCTATTTCTACAACACCTTCCATTTTATCTTCTTTCTTTCCATAGTCCAACCATATATTTTTCCCCTTTCACAGTCTTCAAGCATCATTATTATTGCATCCATAATTTCTTTCAATTCAATAATGTCTTTGTCAAGTTTCTCTTTACTCATCTTCTTTTCCTTTCCAGTTTCCTTGGCATCTTTCTTTCTTCTGTTGTGGCTTCTCTCATAACCCTTAATAGTCATCTCGACCTCTTTATGTGGACTCCCTTTGGCCATTGTGAGATTACAATAATCCTCTCTCATTTCTTTGTAACAAGTCTCTACTTGTCACCTACACCAAGTCATTCTCTTGGTATACTTCCTTGGTTTTTTGCACAAAACCTCTTTTGAGCACTCCTTCTCCTCATATTCCAACGCTGTCAGGATTTTGTAACGAATGCTCACCTATCCCTCTCTGTTTGAGAATTATGCTATTCTCTTTTTCTCTACAGCAATCTCCTTTGCTGGATTTTCCACTAACACAAATTCTCCTCCCTTTACACAGTCTGTTGTTATGTGTTGGATGCTATCATTCTCTTCAGTGTGAAACTAATTCAAATTAGAAAAAATATTAAAATATAACTCATACCTGATAGATATTCCAGTGAATTTATCTCCTTAAGATTTCCTTGGCTAGGACAATAAACATGTTGCTTTACTTTTCACTGTTTGCAATTTAGTTCCTCTTTCAACTAATTTCCTTTTCCGTAGTGTGTCTTGAATGAAATATCTGAAGTCTCCATTACCCGCAACATTTTAGTCTTCTTCTCTGCATAAACTCTTTTTTGTTCTGTTCTCCTAACGACCAATTCCTTTCATATCATAACCTCATGTATCTGGATCAATTACCAATACAAACTCTATACATACAGAGAATAAAATTCAATCCTTGAAAAAAAACTCCAAAGAGCGCTAATCTCTCTCTAACACCAAAAATGATGCAGCCAAAACTGCATTTTAATATAACCCCATGGACCCTATGGTTTATGGGCCCAAATATTAAATTCCCCTTTTCATTACACAACAGATTACTCTTATCAAGAATTATTTACATACATATGCTAGCAATCAACATCGCTTACTTTAAACAGACTATACATACCCGAATCCTTTACTGCACACGGAACAGAGTCTCAGTCCCACAACCTTCAACCAATCAGGGCTCATTGCATCTCAGCAAACTTAACTCCTTACCGATAACACTAAACCATAAAACTTGTGGTATGCACTCTTGTGATACACTGACATGTGTTTGCCTCTCGTCGTGTCGCACCTTTCATCCCTTATTGCATCGCAAACAAAATATCATACTTTGCGATGTCTTCGCATTAAACTTTAATTTCTCTGATGTGCAATATTTCGATGCACCAGCCATCTGATCTAATCGTAACCGTCCATTCCTCCTTCTCGCCCCGGTTCTAAAACCTCTGAGTTTTTAAGAAAACATGTTGTTGGAGCCCTACGCGACCCAACGTTGCTCCATGCTCCTTTGTGCAACAACTCATCAATACACTTACGTAACTATAAGATATGCTTATTTCTACTCGTTTTCAGACATTGACATTTCCTTGGCTATACAATCTACTAATTTAATACAAAGAACCTCAATCCACTCTTAAATCTTAATAGCAGTTCTATTTAAACAACACATCATGCTACAATTTACACAGTTACACAGGATTTATAAACCACGCTTAAACAAATCAAAATAAATACATAATTACTCGATCATTCTTGAATCTAATTCAATTACAATACTACAACCTCTGTGGATTGCATACACACAATTAAAATGACGTCTCTCTACCTCATCATACTCTCACTCTCTTAACTAGCCAAAATTGGCCAACCTCGAGCTAACCTCGAGCCAACCTCTAATATCGAACCAATCCCTCCAATCCTCTCTCTTTTTGTCTTCCCTGTTTTGTTTCAAAATTCTTACAAATATATACAAAAGGGATTAATGAACCAATTTCAGTTCAGATCCAACAATCTCTCAATATTTCCTAAAGCTTCTCTCAATTCCACTTTTTACTCAACCAAATCCTACATTAAGGCTCTAGATCCCTAAAATCTTCACTCTTCCTAGGATTACTCAATCATCCCTAAGATCTCTAAAACTCACGAGATATTCTTCATTAATAAAATTACATTTAAATCTAACTAAATTAGGAAAATAACAAAATAATTAAGGGAACCCACTCCCTTTAGTAAATGTGTGATAAGACTCTTAAGTCTTATGAACTTTGAAGAATGCTCCTGCATCATTTTCCTTTACTTAACTTAACTCTTCATCAATTGCATGCATACAAGAGTACTTACTATTTCTATCAAGTGAAACAATTTTGATCTATGACAAAGTTGCGATCAATTAAAGTAAATGAAATAGGAAATTTGGTGATAGGTTTGGATGAATTGTGTGCTCTTATTATTTAAATTACTATACGAGACTAGAGTTCACTTGATTGTAATACATTTGAATATTTGACAATTGTTAGGCCAGTTAGGTTGTTGATTCTAAAAGATTACTTTCATTCATATCATTTTCATATTAGTTATGTTAAGGCATAATTGCATGGAATTATTATCTGTACATACTTCAATAAGTGTTAAACTTATGAATTTTAATAATTGTGGAATATAAAAAGTGAGGTGTAGTATATAATTACATAATTTCATATTGACAAAATTGATGACATGAAATGACTCAGATGCACCACAAACCTATAGTGATGAGCCATTTGGGCGAGCTAAGTTAGTCTCCGATGCCGGTGACTATAGGAGCATGGAAATGGTTTTTTAGGCTAAATTAAAGTATATACTAGAGGTACTCTTTCAACCTCCTTCACAATTTATCTATATATGTTTCTATTAAGTGAGGAAGATAAATCATATAATCATTATTCCCTAGTTTGAAATGATACCAATTACTAATATTACTTGGTTTCTTAAGAATGCATTCATGGTTTTAGCAGCATCTTAATACCTAACAGTAAATTAATATAAAATAATATTAAAACTGCATTTTGTATATATATATATAGAAAGTATATATATATATATATATATATATATATATATATATATATATATATATATATATATATATATATATATAATGGAGTAAAAAACAATTGAGAAAATATTTAACCTTTTTTTTATAGTTATATTGTATTTAATTTCTTGCAAATTTATATCAAAGTTTTAGTTGAAGTAATTTAAAAATGTTCACATATTTAAAAAAAAAAATAGTTCATGGAATGTAACTCAATTGACAATCACCTTGTTATGAAGTATTATGTAAAAACATAAGATTCAAAGTTCAAATCCCATTGAGAAAAAAATGATATTTTTATCTATTTATTTATTATATTTTTACAATGTGGTTTAATGAATAAGGAAAAAGATAATATAAAAGAAAGAAATTGGCATGATTAGATTTCATATGGTTTGAATATATATTTTCAAAAATAAAAGTATAATTATCCACTAGCCACTTATGAAATTTGAGTCCAAACTTCTGAAATGCTAATGGTTTTGTCTTAATTAATTGCTAACTGTCTTAAATGGGTTTCTTCTTCATTATTATTGTGTTAAGTAGTCATTGTCTTAAATATAAAGTTTTCTCTTAAAATATTTTGTCTCAAACTGCTTTTGCCTTAAAAATAAAGTTTTATCTTGAAATAGTTTTGTCTCAAATTGCTCTTGTTATAAATATAAAGTTTTGTCTTAAAATATTTTTGTCTAAAACTCTATTTGTCTTAAATACAAAGTTGCCTTAAAATATTTTTGTCTCATATTGTTAAATTTGTCTTAAATTTTATATTTAAAACAATTTAATTGATATTAAATTTTAATCTAAAATAACTAAAATAAAAAATGATTTTTTAAGACAAAATATTTTTTTGTGTTTAAAAATGTCTTAAAATACTATTAGTGTAGTAAGTTGTGTTCATCCCATTTAATTATGTAACAAAACATATCCCATCATAACATGATGTGACGAGTGTTTGCCTAGCAGTTGTCCTATGAATGTATGCGATATGGAAATCCTTCTAAAGGCTTTGATCAACACCCTTATCTTTTTTTTCCCAGCTAGAGAGCTCAGAAGTCTCCATAGTATATCTTTCGTTTGCTCGTTTTATTAGAAGCCTAAGATATCATCTAGTCATAGCCATTTGGCACAAAATAAGACTCCCCAGATTTCCCATAATGTTGGAAATTCCGCTAGAGTATTTGTTCCTTTGCCACTAAACCAATTGACGCAAAAAAAACATGATGTTTTCTGGTTTCCTCTCCACATGGATTCTATATTCCTTATAGTATAAGGAAATATAAACACATATTCTCCTAACATCTTGCTAAAAAAATGCTGGTCTTCCTTGCCCAATGCAATGTCCTGTGATTCTTGTACTCCACAAACCATTTCCATAAACTTACCCCAACATCTGTCCTATCCCAATTTCCTCTGATATTCAGCAAGTAAAGACTTTATGTTTATAATTCCAATAAACTCAACACAAATTCCAACCCTAAAAAAACTCCAAAACATAAAAACAAACATCCAACTTACTGCTCTGAAATCCAACTTACTCCTTAAGCCTTGTGTTTTGTTTTCTTGTATAGAGCTTTGTCAGCGGGCTTGGTGGTCGTTTTTCAAAAGTAAAAGCATCCAGTTCGTAGTTTGATGCATGGCTACCAAATTCGGCCGAATCGGCCCAAAAATACGAAAATTGGATGCTTCAGTTTGATATGGTGATTAATAAGATAGTTTTGATAAGGTAAGATAATAGTAGGTTAACCAAATGTTGTTTGTTAAAATCGGATTTTTTAGTTTATTTAGATAAATTTAGATAATATAATTATATGATTTTAATGTCTTATTTTTTTAGATGAATTTAAATGTAGTAAATAAATTTAATAGTGGTTTTCAAGCTTTTGTGGTTTTTGTTGATAAAACGATTACGATCCAGAAATGAATGAAGAATGAAAGAAGGTCGGAAAAGGTATAAATAATGAAGAGTTGAGATGATGAGAAGATGAGAAGAGCCTACAGACTCTATAATTTATTTTAAAAAAGAAAATCTAAAGTTTTATATAAATTAATTCTAATTTAAATAATAAATATTTAAATTTTTATTAATTTAATAATAAATATTTATTTTAAATAATAGGTATTTTAAGAAAAAAAAATTAATAATAAATATTTTTAAGAATTTTAAAATTGTGTCATTTTTAATAAATATTTATATTTAATATTTATTTAATTATCAAACTCTAAATCACTACAATATTCTATTTTATTTTAATGGTTACTTAAAATAACAAACAAAAAGGAAATATAATCTTTATCTGCATACCATATTTGTACCATTTGTTTGGGAATTCTGTTTTAGAAAATTTGGTACCATCAGCACTGCATTTGATATGCATTTATTTCCTCATTTCTTCTCAATCTTGAGAAAATTCGAGGACTTTAAATAATAATATACAACCAATATTTTTGGCTATTATAAGTGATGGTAATATTATCGTTTTTCAAATTTTTTAAGTAACAATTAAAATAAAATAGAATGTTGTAGTAATTTAGAGATTGATAATTAAATAAATATTAAATATAAATATTTATTAAAAATGACAAAAATTTAAAATTTTTAAAAATATTTATTATTAAAATATTTTTTTTAAATATTTATTATTTAAAATAAATATTTATTATTTAAAATATTTATTATTAAATTAATAAAAATTGTAAATATTTATTATTTAAATTAGAATTAATTTATATAAAATCTTTGAAATAAATTTTAAATAAATTATAGAGTTTTCTCATCTTCTCATCATGTCAGCCCTTCACTTAATATATTTTTCATTTAATATATTTTTACTTTCTCATTTTTATTTATTAAATGATAGAAAATAAATTTGATACACAAGATATATATATATAATTTTAAAAATTTGAAAAATAATAAACTTGAATAGATGTAAGAGGTATATTACATAATTTTTCCAGTCTTAGATTTTAAAGAGATCGAATTGAATTCAAACTTCATAACCATGATTTAATAACAATATGTCCATCATCCTTATTTTTATTTTTATGGAAGATTTTATATTATTAAAAATATAAGAACAAAATTAAAATTTGATAACCAAATTTTAAATCATTCCAAAATTTATAATATAAATATTACATCTGCTATCTAATTAAGCTCAGGTCAATTCTCACATGAAGAAGAGACACATTCATGGTTGCCCGATGATGCTCGTTGGAGATTCCTTATTATTGAAGGAGAGTCTCATTAGAATTGACCCGTTCAGGTGAGTCTTATAGATTCGTTTGTGCAGGTGAGTTGCTAAGTCTAACTGCAGCTTAGTCTTAGATTAATTGTCAATCTCTTATTTTTTGGAAACATGTACAATTGGATTATAAATTTGTTAAACTATTAAATTTAATGAACTATTTTGATTTCAAATTCTTATTGCAGAAACCATTAACTTGAAAATTATTAAAAAAAATACTAAGCACAATTTAAATAATTAAACTGAACATCATAAATAATATTATGTACTTCACAGCAAAAGTAAATAAATCAAATCAATTCCATGGATTAGTTTAAGAAGTTAAATCATTTAAAAGATTATATACACTCCACTAAAAGATTATATACACTCCACTCAATAGGTTAGTTGAAACCATTCCTTATTCTAAACCATATTGAGGAAAATGAGTTTTTACAATTTAAGTGTTTTAGAAGTTTAAAAATTCTCGAATTTATGACTTTGTATTAAGGAAAATGAGTTTTTACAATTTAAGTGTTTTGGAAGTTTAATAGTTCTTGAATTTATGAATTTGTGTTTTAAACTTAAATTATTTAGGAAACCTATTTCTACAATTTGAATTTGATATCTTAAAAGCTTTCTAATTAAACAATGTCATATTATAGGATTAAATTTATATATTAAAAAACTCATTTTATATAATTAAAAAAATATAGTTTCAACTAAATTCCAAACAAAAACTACAAAAATACATAATAATTAAACAATGTCATATTATTAAAAATTTATTTTTAATTTATAAATATAACAAAAATTTTATTTTAAATAATAAAAAGTTATAATTTCACTTAAAATATAATTGGCGAGATTTCTAAAAACACTTTAAAACATAATAATTAATTAGATAATAGTACACTTTATATAGTAACCTAAATTATTTAGGAAACTTATTTCTACAATTTGATTTTGATATCTTAAAAGTTTTAGAATTATTAAATTTATATATTAAAAAATTCATTTTATATAATAAAAAAAAATATATACTTTCAACTAAATTTCAAATAAAAACTACAAAAATACATAATAATTAAACAATGTTATATTATTAAAAAAATATTTTTAATTTATAAATATAATAAAAAAATTATTTTAAATAATAAAAAGTTATAATTTCACTTAAAATATAATTGGCCAAATTTCTAAAAGCACTTTAAAACATAATAATTAATTAGATAATATTTCTAAAAGCACTTTAAAACATAATAATTAATTAGATAATAGTATACTTGATATAGTAACCTAAATTATTTAGAAAAATTATTTCTACAATTTGAATTTGATATCTTAAAAATTTTCTAATTATTAAATTTATATATTAAAAAAGTCATTTTATATAATAAAAAATATATATTTTCAACTAAATTCCAAACAAAAACTACAAAAATACATAATAATTAAACAATGTCATATTATAGGATTAAATTTATATATTAAAAAACTCATTTTATATAATAAAAAAAATATACTTTCAACTAAATTCCAAACAAAAACTACAAAAATACATAATAATTAGACAATGTTATATTAGTAAAAATTTATTTTTAATTTATAAATATAATAAAATATTTATTTTAAATAATAAAAAGTTATAATTTCACTTAAAACTTAGTTGGCATTTCTAAAAACACTTAAAAACATAATAATTATTTAGATAATACTATACTTTATATAGTAACCTAAATTATTTAGGAAACTTATTTCTACAATTTAAATTTGATATCTTAAAAGTTTTCTAATTTTCAAATTTATATATTAAAAAACTCATTTTATATAATAAAAAAAATATACTTTCAACTAAATTTCAAACAAAAACTACAAAAATACATAATAATTAAACAATGTCATATTATAAGATTAAATTTATATATTAAAAAAACTCATTTTAAATAATAAAAAATATACTTTCAACTACATTCCAAACAAAAACTACCAAGATACATAATAATTAAACAATGTCATATTATATGATTAAATTTATATATTAAAAAACTCATTTTATATAATAAAAAATATATATACTTTCAACTAAATTTCAAACAAAAACTACAAATATACATAATAATTAAACAATGTCATTTTATAGGATTAAATTTATATATTAAAAAACTCATTTTATATCATAAAAAAATATATATTTTCAACTAAATTCCAAACAAAAACTACAAAAATACATAATAATTAAACAATGTCATATTATAGGAGTTGTTTATGGAAGGTTAAAATTGGTTGGAATTAGGGCAAATAAAAATTTAAGAAATCTTGCAGTAGCATTGTTTGAATCATGTTTTTGTGATAGAAATGGGTTCAGCACCATAAAAAATCTCTACCCGATTTTCTTAAAATCTTACAGAAATTTCCATAATTTTCGAGAAAAAAAAACAATCTAATATGGCTATTTTATACATCCATCTACTTTGCTGGTAATATTTACATTGTGTTCTAGGTTTGATGGCAATAAGTCAGCCATCTTTGTCTCTAGTAACGATTTGTTAATATTAGAAATATTAAATTCATAAGGAATTTTAGTTTTATGATTCATAAATTGTGATTAAAATCATCTTGTTCTGATAATAAACCACGCTAGCTGGTTCGAAAGGCACTACTTTGATATGATTTCCACGGAAAAATTTTAATCAGATTTTTTTTTTTCAAAATCTATAAATAAATACTCACATGAAAGTGACACATTCATGACTGCCTGAGTATGATGGTTGAGGAGTCCTTATTCATTCAGGTGAGTCTTGTTCCGATTGATTCCCTGAGTATGATGGTTGAGGAGTCCTTATTCATTCAGGTGAGTCTTGTTCCGATTGATTCCCTGAGTATGATGGTTGAGGAGTCCTTATTCATTCAGGTGAGTCTTGTTCCGATTGATTCGTTCCAGTGAGTCTTATCGGATTCATTTGTGCAGATGGGCTGCTAAGTTTAACTAGAGGACGTGTGGTCCAAATCTGATGGTCTAATTCGGAGGACGATTATTTAAGTACGAATAAAAAAAAGGGTGGAAATCTTATGGTACAATTCTGAGCAGAACTATATAGTGAAGACAGCTTTTCTCGACGAAAAAGGACAAATGGAAGCCAGATTTATTACGTATCGCATCTACTTATTTGTGTGAACGACCTAATGGCGGACGTCAGCGAAGCTTTCATTTCGATTTCGCTTTCGATGAGTCAACGTTGAATGAAAGTTGGGAACGTTGCGCGAATGATAAATATCTTCTCTCTCATTCTCTCTTCTACGCTCTCGGCCTGAACATTCATAGTACAACGATCATGGAACCGGACTCTTTGCGCGATTCACTTCTTGAGGAGAGGAAGGGACATGGCAGCCAAAATTGGACATCGTTCTGTGAGGAATCAAAGAAACTATGGAGGATCGCGGGGCCTGAAACATTCACTCGTCTTGCTTTGTATGGGATGAATGTTGTCACTGTGGCGGTTGTGGGGAAAGTCTTGGGCGACTTGGAATTAGCTGCCATCTCCATTGCTTCTACTGTAGTGGTCGGATTCAATTATGGATTGCTAGTAAGCTTCCACAATGTTTTTTTTTTTTTCAGTGATTGCTATATTAGGTTTTTTTAATGATGAAATAGGTAAATGGTAACTAGTTAGAGTAATATGGGCAGAGTTAAAGATTAAATCTAATTGCCCGAATATATTCAATAAATTATAACACCAAAAATATAAATAACAAATCATAACCTAAATGTACCAAAGTTTATAACTTAATAAGAGCTAAACTCTATGTGTGGAAGCCTACTCCTGAAGCCAAGCCAACTATTATTTTAATTCCTTTTAATAACAAGCGATGGATGATGGATGGTAGGTTTAAAGGACTGGTTCATTACAGAGGCAAGTAATGGAAACTTTGAGTGCCCCAATGAAAGGATTTCATATATAGTATTGCTGATCTAGTTGTGACTGTATTTTGAAATGGCAGCTAGGGATGGGAAGTGCCATGGCAACCTTGTGCGGCCAAGCTTACGGTTCTAAGCAATACCATATGCTGGGAATATATATGCAACGCTCCTGGATTGTGATCTTTATTATTGCAGTCCTCCTCCTACCAATTTACATTTTTGCTACCCCCATTTTGAAACTGTTGGGACAGCCAGATGATATTGCTGAATTAACGGGATCAGTTTCTATCTGGTTAATTCCTCAGCATTTCGCTTATGTTTTCATGTTTCCAACTCAGAGATTCTTGCAGAGTCAGTTGAAAAACATGGTCAGTGCATGGATCACTGGAGCCACATTGGTGCTTCATATTTTTCTAACCTGGCTCTTTATAGTTAAATTGCATATGGGACTTATCGGAGCAGCTATGACATTGAATATAGCAACGTGGCTGCCTCCGATTTGCCAGTTTTTTTATATTATCTGTGGACGTTGTCCCAAGACATGGACTGGACTAACAAGAGAAGCATTCCAGGATCTGTGGCCTTACATTAAATTATCTTTCGGATCTGGTGTGATGCTATGGTAATTAGTTGGACATATCTCGATCTTGAAACTATTCTTAGTCAATGTAATTTTTAGTTTTATAAAGTTTAGTTCAGAACAAGGAGCTGACGTTCGTTTTCCTATCAAACAGTATAGAAAATTGGTATTACAGAGTATTGATCATCTTGACAGGGCATCTATCAGATACAGAAGTTGCAGTCGACTCCCTTTCAATCTGGTAAAACATGTTTTCAGTTGTTTTATATTTTAAAGAAAAATACTGTAAAACTCGTGTATTTTAACATATTTGAGTTTTCATGTCATTTCTTACAGCTTGAACGTCAACAATTGGGAGATGATGATACCATTGGGATTTTTAGTAGCAACATCGTAAGTTGATGTTCACCATGCTAGTATTTCGAATGGTACCAGATAGGGTTGCGTTATGCCTCGATTAATTTGTAGTTTGTTAATGCAGCATAAGGGTTGCCAATGAGCTAGGGTCTGGAAATGGAAAAGGAGCTAAATTTGCAATGATTGTCTCTGTAAGTACTTCAAGTGCGATAGGAATTGTCTTTTGGGTTCTCGTTCTTGCGCTGGGCCAGGATTTCGCTAAGGTGTTTACGAGCAGTATAATCATCATAAACGCGGTTTCTAAATTGGCAATTTTGCTGGCATTTACTATCCTTCTTAACAGTGTTCAGCCTGTACTTTCAGGTATGTGTGAGTGTTCCTGTTATTCCTTTTCGAGAAAAGCCATATCTCTTATGTTTGGACTCTATTGCACGGTGTAATACATAGTTTGTATGAATAGGAAAAAAAACACATTCATCGTTCATTTGGAACAATTCATTGTCATTTTATAATTAAGGAATATAATGCATCGCTGTAATATGCCTTAAGAAAAAAAATAGTGCTACTGTTGTAATATGCTTAAAATAAGACAACACCATTATAACAAATTTAATATATAAAAGCCCTCCCAATTAAACATGCGCATAAAGCTGCATTGTATTTGAAACAAACCTATATAAAATCCACCAACATCTGTTTTATTAATATCTTGCCCACATCTTACAACCATTGATCCGTCAGCTCCAATTTCAATGTTGGATGCTGCAATATGTGTTCTCCTTTCCAGGTGGCATCCTTTCATATAGATCTTTTTATCGTATCAAATATTTGTGGATGATTATGCTTAGAAGCTTTCTTTCTCGAACCTCCAACACCTTCTTCAGAACTAGTTGAAAGTGGCCCTCCTCATCTAGTGGTGGTAATTCTTATGATAATATTATGTTTACTCCTAATGCTTTCTTCAAACAGGAGAAATGAAAGATGTTATGAATTTTGCTCTTTGCAGGAAGCTCTAGCTCATATGCCACTTTTCCTATTTTCCGAATAACCCGATAGGCCCCATAAAATCGTGGCTTTAATTTTTCCGCCCCCTTCTTCTTCAAGGTAGATTGTCTATACAGCGCAAGCTGAACATAAGCCACATCTCCCACTTCGAAACTCCTTTCTATCCTTTGACGCATATAAGTTCTGGCGATTCTGTGCCATCTTCAAATTGTCTTTAAGGGCTCTCAGAATATCCTAACACCCCTGGATCCAATCCTTTGCCAACAGTTCTCTACTATCTCCAAATGTGGTATCTGCAAAAGATAGTGCCTCATATCCATACAAGGCTCGAAAAGGTGACATCCCTATGGACATGTGATAAGTAGTGTTATAGCAGTATTCTTGTAAGTACAACCACTTAGTCCATGCTCATTGTTGTCCAGTGACATAATCTCGTATGTAACCTTCCACCCATTTATTCACTGCTTATGTCTATCCATTTGTCTACGAGTGATAGCTATTACTAGGGGTGAGTTATGTTCCACCCAACCTGAATAAATCTTGCCAGGATGCTCCCATGAATCTGTTGTCATAGTCACTCACAATGATTTTGGGAAAGCCATGTAGACAGATTACCCCCTAGAAGAATATTTCTGCTATTTGAGATGCAGAAATTTTGGAGGGGATTGCAAAGAAGTGAGCGTATTTACTATCCTTCTTAACACTATAGATTAAACAATGTTAAGAAGGATAGTAAATGATAGATTTGATCATTATAATAGGTAATATCATTGAAAACTCTATATAGGATGTCTGATGACTGTCCGTCAAGGATCTCAAAAGCTGACTGATTCTTTGAGTATTCCACCAAAAGATGGGACTTCCAGTCATCCACAATATCTATGAGAGAGAAGGTAACTGGTCTCCTTGACAAGGCATCTGCAACTGCATTGTTTTTTCCATTGACATATTCAATCTCAAAATCATAGGCTTGTTCTTACTGACCCATTTTTGATGCCTTTCATTTAACCCCTTCTGATCCAGGAAGTATCTGAGACTATTGTGATCAGTTTTGACTTTGACCGGGTTCCCCACTAGATATGGATGAAACTTGGCGAGTGCATGCATAATAGCCAACATTTCTTTGTCATAAATGGAGTAAGAGCGTTCATAATCTTGCAAATTTCTACTCTCCAAAGAAATGGGATGATAGTTTTGTGTTATGGTAGCCCTGATTCCTTCCCCGGAAGCATCGCACTCCTATACAAAGGGTTGAGAGAAGTTTGGCAAGGCTAGAATTGGACACGAACTCATGAATTCCTTCATCAGCTCAAAAGTCTCCTTGGTTGTCTCCGTCCATACGAAGGCTCCTCTTTTTGTCAAGTTAGTAAGAGGGGCTTCTAGTTGTGAATATCCCTTCACAAATATTTTGTAATAAGTACAAATACCCAAGAAGCTCCTTAACGCTATTAAATTTTTGGGAGTTGACCAATTGAGAATGACTTCAATCTTCTCTTGGTGGACCTTGATAACCTGGCCCCCGATGATGTGACCCAGATATAACATTTCCACCATCCCAAACTCACATTTGGAGATTTTGGCATAAAATTGTTGTGCCTCTAATATTCCCAAGACCTCATCCAATTGTTGCAGATGCTTTTCCCATGTTTGGCTTAAGATCAGGATGTCTTCGAAGAAGATCAACACAAACTTGCGTAGTTGATTGTTGAATACATGGTTCATACATGGCTGGAATGTCGCAGGGGCGTTGGCCAAACCAAAAGGCATCACTAGGAACTCATAATGTCCATAGTGGCATCTAAAAGTTGTTTTTGGAATGTCTTGATCACGAACCCTGATCTAGTGATACTGTGAGTGAAGGTCAATCTTTGAGAAGTACTTGGCTCCCTTCAACTCATCCATCAATTTGTCAATCCTGGGGATAGGATATTGATTTTTAATGGTCTTCTTATTGAGTGCTCGATAATCTATACATATCCTCAGGGACCCATCCTTTTTCTTGACCAAGACTACAGACGAAGAAAAAGGGCTCAAGCTTGGCTGAATGTGTCCTAATGCCAACAACTCTTGTATTTCTTTTCTATCTCATCCTTGTATGATTGAGGTGCCTGTAAGGGGTAGTGATGACAGCTTGGACCCCTTCCTCTAGTTAGATGACGTGCTCAAATCCCCTATCAGGTGGTCGTCCCGGGGGTATATCTTTAAAGACCTTCTGGTATTTTTGCAATAGTGCCATAATATCCGGGGACTACTCCCTGTGTTGTTATACTGGTTTCTTCTCCATGATTCGATGCTCTACTGCCTATACAATATCCCCATGTCAAAGGTCCGCCTCCATCCGATTGGATGTCACAACCTTGGCACGATATGCATGCATTCCTCTCAACATCACCTTTTTACAATCTGGTCCTGTGAGTGCAAAATCCAAGTCTTGGTAGTTCACTGTATGAGTTCCGATAGAATATAGCCATTTTACCCCCAACACTACATGAGAGTCTGGGAAGTCTACAACAAAGAAGTTATCTGTAACTGTGTATTTTCCCATTTCTAGGCTCATGTTAGTAACTATCTTAGTGCATGGCATGTGGTTGTGCTCTTTCTTTCTAGGAATAAAAACTGTAAAGCCTTCAAATTTTTCAGTAGCTATTCCCCTTCTCACGACGAATTTCGCATCGATGAAGTTGTGGGAGGCCCCACCATCAATTAGCATAGTAACCTTTTGTCCTTGTATGGTTATCCCTAATCCAGAGGGTGTGATATCTTGGGACCCCTGTAAGAGAAGAAATGACTCCTTCCTAGATTTCTTCCTATATTGCCCCCATGCCTTGTGATTCCCCTTGATCTAGCTCTCGATGCTCTTCCTCATATTCTCTTATTGGCAATATGATGCTGAGTGTTGTCCTTGATGGCAACCCACTTGATGAAGATGATGGCAACCTACTTAATGAAGTTGTTCTTGATGAGCTTGTGAATGATATACATCTGATGTATCTACAATCAATATAGAAGGTACAGAAGAAAGAATTTCCAGAATGGGCCAGAACAGTGATGAAAAGTGTATGTCACAAGGAATACGCGAGTTTGTCTAGGGGAAGTCACGTATGCACGCGGGAAATAACGTACCAAGTCGCGTATGCTCAATTGCGCTCTAAATATGTAAAACCAGGGGTTACTACGATGGTATTGACCCATTGTATTGAGCGCTGGATTGTCTATTTGATCCTGTCCAGGAATACCATCGAAAGTGATGTGGTTTTGAATCATGGTATTGTTGAAGGCTAAATCTATATAAGGAGAAGAAAATCATTGTGCAGGGGGGTGCAAGTGTCTGGGCTTTAATGAATACTTCACTTTGAAGTATATCTGCATGGTTGAACTCTACTCTTGATTGATAGATCTGAATCTATGATGCATCTATGAACATGGTGAAGGTTAAATATCTTTAGATCTAGAAATGGTGAATCTCTTGGATGATCTGAAAGTAAGTGATGAAGACCTGGCACAAATCTGCTGAAGAACTTGAAGAAATCTGGGTAAGTTCATAGATCTGATCTGTTGTGCAAAGTTTATCTTTTACAGATCTATACGCAGGTTCAGTTCGTGAAAAGTGCGTATATACGCGGATCTGTTTCAAAAAAGTCACGTATGGACAGTTAGGGTTATTCTGGTAAATGCACAGATGTATACGCGGGTTCACTTCATAAAAAGCGCGTATATATGCGGGTTTGATTAAATAAAAGTGTGTATGATATCTGATCTCATGGTTGCTCAAGGTTGAATGTGTTTCTACATATTTATTCTGAAGTCTGGGTTATCTCTGATATTCTGGTTACAGTGGTTTCACAGTTCTGTTTGATGCATTGGGGAAAGGTTGTTTATTGACAAGTAAAGGGTTGTGTTGGAGCTATTTGATCCAATTGATGAACGTGGTCTGCAGTGGATCTGAGGGTTGAAACCTTCAGTCTGATCGTAGAAGCTTTCTGCCAGTAGAGGCTGGTGCTAATATCAGGGGGTAGTAGCTCCCTTCCAGGTGAGGCTGGTAAACGAGAGCAGGGGGTTGTTGCTCCCTTCTAGGAGAGGCTGGTAAACGAGAGAAGGTTGTAGCATTCTGCAGGTGGATGCCTGCGTACTGGTATGAGTCTGCACCAGTACATGTTGTAAGAAGTTTTTTTAATAATAAAATTGAAGACTAAGACAACGGCAGCGGTGGTTTTCTCCCGAATTGGGTTTCCACCTAAAAATCCTGGTGTTCATGTGTGGTTGCTTATGTGTGATGATTATTCTGTTCTTCCTACACTTGTTTACTGTTTTCTAAATATCTGATGAATGAGTAATGCAATGGTCTAAGTCAAGAACTAAATGCATAATTAGATCACTGGATATACGCGAGTTCTGTAAAGGATATCCGCGTATATACGCGGGTTTGCTTCAGGAAAGTTGCGTATGGTTTTTAAGGAAGAAATATCAAAGTTTTATTGTCTGCACTAAATACTGATTCACCTCCCCCCCCTCTCAGTATTTTTCCCAACATCTCTTTCTAAAAATACTTCAATATAGTGGTCCATCCCCTTAGTACACCGATGTCTTGGTACCCAAGGTCCCTGACAAGAGAAGCATAGCCTTCTCCTTCTGAGATCTTTCCTCGTCTTATCATCCAGCTTCCCTTTACCAAATGGCTCCCATTGTTGCTCCTTAACTCCCTTCCATTTCTAAGGAATAGAAAATTTGGGTAGAATTTATTCTTGGGTACTACATCCTGCATTTCCCTTGCACGGTTAATTGCATCTTGCAAGTGGCAGGTTGGTAGGCCCTAACCCAACCTCGTAGGGGTTCTAACAACCCTTCTATAAATAACATGACCAACTGGGTCATGGAGAGGTCGGTGACCATTACTGCAAGCCTCTGGAATTCTGCAACATAAGATTCAAGGCTCCATGTGTGTTGGAGCCGGGTTAGCTCCTTGAAGTACATCTCAGGATCCTTCTTATCAAATATTTCTATTAACCTCTGTGTGAATTCTATATAAGAGATGATGTTGGCATGTCCTAGATTGGTCATGCCATGTTTCCACCATTCATGTGCTTCTCCATCAAGATGAAGTATGGTGTATTTGATGTCATCCGTCTCTTGCATGGAATTGAGCTGGAAATATGTATCAAGTTTCTGTACTCATGACCGTGCAGAACACTTCAACAATCCATCAAAATAAGGAAGAGTTACATTTCCCATAGACTTCTGCAAATCCACGTTTGACTGATGGCCCCCATATGTGGTTGCACTCCTTTGTTGTTTGCTTCTCATGTAGTAAAATTCATTAAAAGTCATTAAGGGTCAGGGTCTCTTTCATCCATGCACTAACTATTTTTGCAATTGGTGAAGGGCATTCTTGCTCCCTCAAGGAGTCATCCAAAAATGGAGGCATGGTTGGTCGGATGAAATGGCTGCTCCGAGTGTTGACATGTTCGTGTGATGGACCGCTGCTACAAATATTGACATACTCATGCAGTGGATTATCATCCCCACCTGAATGGGAACCTCCTTCCCCATTATTGCTTTGCACATTAGGTTGTCCGATATGTACTTTAAGGAGCTCCATGATGTTGTTCTAAGTGTGAGTGATTTTTTGTAGAGCATCTTCAAATTTGGTATTTTCGTGATCACCCATTGGTTTTTCTTCCCCTTGGTCCTCTTCATTTTTCCGTTGACTCCTAGCCTTTTTTTCTTCCTAATTGACATGACAGTAATACCCTTTTGCTTCTCCTTCCTTGGGTACCACTATAATATGCCTTACGAAAAAAGAATGTTAATATTGTAATATGCTTAAAATAAGACAATACCATTATAACAAACTTAATATATAAAATCCCTCCCAATTAAACATGCACATAAAACTGCATTGTACACCACTAAACGCCAATCATCATATTTGAAACAAACCCATATAAAATCCACCAACATCAGTTTTATTAATATCTGGCCCACACATTACAACCATTGATCTGTCAGCGCACTGATACATCCACGTCAATCATGACCCTGGGCTCTGCAAAATGCATGGTGCTGCAGCGGCTCCACAGTGAGGAGTTGCGTTGCAGGTGGGAGCCAAGCGTCCTTGGCCAGGGGGTTTCGCTCCTCCAAAAACAGTTGGTTCCCGCGATGAGGTTGCCGCGGTGCGCATAGGAAAACTCCATTGCAGGACTCGCCTGTCTGCTCACCCTCTACATGCTCACCAAGTCGCTCCAGAAACCCTCTTCATGACGCTCCAGTGATCTCATTCTCATGTTGGCGGTGTAACTAGTAAATGGAAGAGATAATAAATTCTTCATCATTGCACGAACTCCACCCAGATGTGGGTTGACAGTGCCCCCACGACTTCAATATGCCTATGATCTGCAGATCACGTTGAATAGCCCTTCACTTTCTGTCTTCCGCTTCAAGATCAGAACACAGGGCCTTCTTTCGATACCCTGACAGTTTGATGGCCATGCGAGTGAGACAGATGGCTTGACCTGTGGTTGGGGCTCTTTTGTGTTTCGCTGGTCGTGTGATGCCTGGACTCTGGCCTGCAATCCAAATATAACCGTGAATACTTGCAAACCCAATATCCCAAGCAAATAATAGTAGAGGCATAAAACTCCTAACAAGAATAAACCAGTTAGGGTGATTCTGAACACCACGGAAACTGGATTTGCCTACTAAGGTGAGATCGGATCCCACCGAAGGGAGGGTGAGGATCTCACCTGAAAATCCTCCTGTGAAAACTCGCCAAAAAGACTAAATTCCATGAATTGCTCTCCGTCCTCCTCCTTTTATAGTTGGGTCGCTTGGAAGAAATCATGGACAATACTCGTGGTAAAAACAAACCAAAAAGAAAAACCATGGGCTAATACCACTTATTTATTAATTTATTTGTTAATCTACTACTATTATGATTTGTTCCAACAGATTAAATAGTTGGAAATATTACAACCACTTAGATATTTTGTTGGGAGCATCAAAATGTCAGGTTTTCTATGATTATAAAAAAAATATTGAAATGTGAAAGTAACATGTTCCCTATTTCAAACTTAATATAGTTATAAAATTCCCCCAATCGAGGTGCCATGAAGGTAAGATGTTCAGAGGTCGGTGCCACGTGGGGGCGTGCACCTGACCATCCATCATAGCTAATAAAAGCGTCGCAGTAGGCTAGTACTTGGCACGTTTCATCATAATGGTAGTTAAGGAAAGCATAGGTGGCCAGCAACGCATGTCAGAAAAGACTGGAAAAGCACGCCGAGAATGGAGAAGGGTAACACATAAAACTCCAAGGCAGAGAGGTAATGTTAACAGTCGACAGTTTGAAGATTTGCAAGACGAAGCAGAGGGAGTTCTGGAGCAACGCTGTCGTCCGGTTAAGTGGTATGTAATGGCCTTCATTACCCTAGTATATCAATTCTTTGTCCTAACCATTGAAGACGAAGTTGATGGTTCCATTGAATTTTGCATATTGGTTTGTTTCTATAATGGGTTATCTTTCCAGTTGGGTAGGGTCCTTAGTTCTTCTGGTTTTAATGCAATTGAAGGGCTGGACATACTTCATGTCTTGGAAATCAAACCTTGCTTTAGAAGGCCCTCCATAGGAAACTCTTTGTTTTGTTCCAAGTCTAATTTCGAAGCTCAAGTTAGCTTGTATCTCTGCGACAGCTTCAAAACTAGAATTTGGTAAATTTGCATGGCCTAAGTATAGGAAACTCTCTGTGTTGGTCCAAGTTTAATTTCGTAGATAAATTTAGGCTACATAATGGAAATCTTTTTAAGGCTGATACTGTGATAAAGGCACTTGGTTTGAGTATAATTTTATTTTACTTATGTTGCATGAAAATTCATTTCATAAGGTCTCACTCTTGGGTTAACATTAATGAAAATGGCGTTCAGGTTGATAAACAGGTCTGTAAGTCAAGTAATAACAGTCTCCAAACCCTCCGTCTACCCTCGCAGTTTCAATTGAACCTCATCCTTCACTGTCAAAATTGGTCCAGTTGTAATTTGTGTTGCGGATGTCGAGTTTTACTTTGTTTGCAGAACTATCCAAGTCGTAATTGGTATTTCATAATAGATTTCTACTGTAATGGAAAAATGCAAATTCCTTTATGTAAAAGGTCTCTGTAGTTGACAGTCTTATACACCCTTCTATTTGCTTGACAACGAATGAGTCTACACCATTTACTATCGGAGTAGAAGAGTCCAATGCTCGTCAGAACTATTTTACTAATTTTTCTTTGCCATATACAGGATTACCTTACACTCTTAAAGGGGAATCATTCTGTCAAGTTACCATGGAAAAAGTTCAACCTGGGAAATGAAAAGGAATAGGGAAAGGAAAGCAGAAACAAACAATTCAGAGGGCAAAAGCAAGCGAGGTAGGAAAAGTCATAAAGAAGCTCTGGAAAATATATCTGATCTTTATGAACCTGGCAACCCAGTTCAAATCCGTAATACCATTCATGGATGGGAAATAGAGAGTTCCTATGATGAGGAAGACATCAAACAATAGGAGGCCACCTTGGACTTCCTTTGTTACCCGGGGAATACAAGAGGAAGGGTATCTCTGTTCCATCAATCTGTAAAACTTATTGGAAATTCAAATGTGTCTTGGCAAAGGCCATGACAAGTATGCAGGAAACTGGAGGTAACCTAGCAGTGGTGTCAGAATTACAGCAGATTAAACAGGATATCCAAGAAATTTCCATGTCTCAGTACAATGTTGTAGCAATAATTGGGAGGATCGAATGTCAACTTCAAGGAATGCAACAAAGTAGAGATGCTAGAATCCACTGCAAAGGACCTGGCTCCAATAGATTCTTTTTATGGGTGATATTTTCTTTTTATATTTTTAAATGATTTTTGCGGAAAACTTTAATAGTTGTTGTTTAAAATGTAGCTTTTATGGACATAGTAAAGTAGTGCTAGTGGCAAGTAGAAGGAAAAGGCAATTTCAATATTGGATGGCATTTAATTCCCTCAATTGGCCAACAGACCTGGTTTCCTTAGGCAAGTTGAGGTTATGACATGCATCAGTAACTGTATAGAAACTTATTTTTTGATTAATAGAAAATAGAAAAGCTCTACCAAATTCACAAAAAAGAAATATAGTTATAAAATTCAAACAAAGAACATGTCACTTTGTCTTTTCCATGATCTCAAGTCCGAAATAAAAAAACAAAAAAACAATTCACTGATCTCTTTCACTTAAATTTAATATACATGTTATTTAATGACAATATATGATCCAGATGTGGATCATTTAATTGCTATTATTATTATCAGTGACCAAATTTCTCAATAATTTAAATTTTTTAAATAAACATGGTACATATTTCAATGTAATATTTGATAAATATTTGTCTAGGTAAAAATTAGGGTGTGTTTTCCAGCTTACATAAGATGTTGTGATTAAGATTTTACCATTTGTAACCAAGATTGGATCGTCTAGGACAATATTTACACTTTTAAGTCGTTATCATTCTCAATCTCTCCATGAAATTTGAATAAGTAACTTAATGATTATTCAAGTCAACATAAATCCATTAATAATCACCACCTCTAAGTTAATGATCCATTTACCCACCAGTACGCTAGGGTTAATGGTCCATTAACCTATTTAAAAATAAAAAGGTGATCAGTCAGCCAGTTGCCCTCTTAGCTGATTTGACAATATTGGTTGAAATTGGTATTTAGCAACCATTGCTCCTGCAGTTTCATTTCATTTGATGCAAATCAATGTCATCAAACATTTCTTAGGTTTATCTTCCCCTTTATTTTTATAGCTAAACGTGTATTTCTTGTTTGACATGATTTTCAGGAGTAGCAGTTGGATTAGGATGGCAAGCTTATGTTGCGTGGATCAACATTGGTTGTTACTACGTCTTTGGAATACCGTTAGGCGTGCTACTTGGCTGGGTATTCAATTTAAGTGTTTCGGTGAGTAGGCTTTCTTTTCATTTGTGTCCCAACATTGGAGGAAATGTTCAACATAGTGAAGAGACAATATTGCCAATAACAAACGGAATTTACACTGCAGGGAATATGGGCAGGAATGATATGTGGGACAGCATTGCAGACTATCATACTTGGTTATATTATATATCGATGTGATTGGGAACGAGAGGTGAAAAAAAGAAAAAATGGAATACTAAGATGAAATCAATAGTTGGTTACTGATGATAGTTAGTTACTAATAGTGATTATAACTGTTTAATTTGCAGGCAAGTAAAGCTATTGATCATGTTAATATATGGTCTTCCAATGATCCTACTCAAATCACATCCCAGAACGTGAGTAAAACACATTTCAATTATTTGAGCATTATTAATGTGTCATTTGAATCGTTTAATCTTGGCAGCTTATGTTTGACATTTCGTTTTGACAGTGCATAGCATGAAGGTGGTTTTCGTCCCTAGATAAGACTTAGAGGTGGTTGAGAGATTGAAATCTTGCTCATTAAATATGACAGTGTTCCATGATGTAAGTATTTTGAATGGCCACATTTGGTGTCACATGAAAAAATTTAACAGAGTTCTTCCTCCAATATTGGAAATAATTACGCCCTTCTCTATCATGTCACCGACAAACAGTGTTGGAAATAATTACGCCCTTCTCTATCATGTCACCTACAGAACTCCTCACCGCTCACTGTCACCGCCATGACCTGCTCATATCGCCATCGCCATGTCTTGTTGAGTTTTGAAGGGGCAACACCCTTTGATTCACTGGAACTCGAAGAGGCAAAACTGATTTTTTAAATATATGTAACCGAGTTGATTTTTGTATAAATTGAAGTGATGGACAGTCTTGATGTATGGTAGGAGTTGTAATGCAGCTGAAACTACTTTTTTGTTTCATTATTCTTTAAAGGACACATTCTTATCAATGCTTGACGAGTTGTAACTCTTTTTCAGCTTTGCCGTTTCTATGTTATGCGTAGTTGTAGTTGCCTGTTGTTATTATGTTTTTCTGTGTGTACTCATTGACCTTCAATTGGTATCAGAGCCATGGTAGTGAGGTCTGACTAAAAGGATTATCTGCATTCGAGTAGTTCTGTTCTTGTTGTGCTCTATTTCCGATACAGGAAGTATTACAATTGTTTTTCATTGTTGGGTTGTGAAGGTGAAGGTAAAAGAGTTGAATGTTTCCCTATTGTTTTCTGTTAAATGCAATGCAACTAAGGTTGAAATTGTGCCTATAACATCACGGAAATAGTGTGATTTGCTGGTTAAATTGAGATTGATTTGCATATGAAATTATAATATTCCAATTGTTGGTGTTGATTCAAATGTGAAATAAGTTGTTGTACGTTTTCTGCAAGAGTGATATGCTATATGTGGAATTGATTGTTGTTTGGCTCATTAAGCACTTTGAGTGAAAAGCTACTTCAAATTGAATCAATTGTTTCAAATCAGCTGAGATTGCACTCATGTTCGAATTGTTTGAGTTGTTCGAAAAGGTCCTCGTTGAAACCCATGGTGAGTCAAATCAGTCTGCTGGATTATGTTTTGAAGGGAGAGGCCTGGTGCAATATTTATAGTTTCTCACAAATTCTGTTTGTTGCACAATATATGATCATGGAAGATTGAACAGTTGCATCATTGTTAGAAGTTGTGTGTTGAGTGCAATTTGTGTGAAACCAAGCTAGGATAAAGACTCGGAGAGTGTCTGCTTCACACAAATTGTTGTTTGCCTGCTTCTTGAATATTTCTGTTGAGTTGTGAAACAACTATCTTTGTGTTTGAAGGTCATCCAAGGAGTATATGTAAATCCCCAACCGAAGTGTGCAAGGATAGAATAGTGGATTGGCCATTGTTGTTTGAGCTGTGGATAGATCCACAGTCTTGGAATTGAAGGGTGAAAATGTTGTGCCATGCGTGAAGGAGTGTAGATGTTGCGCGAAGACATCAGAAACAAAATTTGAAGTTTTGGTGTCTGCGATGATCATGATTCAAAGAATAGTGAGTGAGGGTAGCAGCCCAAACTTGTTCTTGATGTGGAAAGACTTTTAAGCTACCACTCAAGTCAAAGGTTTAAAAGTTTTTATTTATTTAAGATTAAAAGTAATTTTTTAAAATTCATTTGTGGGCAAGATATCAAAAGATTATGAAACATTTAATCAAAGTTTGCGTGAATATTTGAAGGGCTTCTTTAAAGGAGTTTATTAAGTTTGGAGTTTATTAAAGGTTGCGTGAATATTTGAAGGGTTTCTTCGAATAGTTGAAGGAGTTTATTAAGTGTGAAATGTTTGGTGATAAAGTTTGAAAAGTGTATGTTGCATGGTTTATAAAGAATTTTGTGTGAAGATATTTTAAAAGGAGAATTATAAAAAATAGAGGTTTTTAATTGAAAAGTGTTGAGGTCTTTGTAAAGTCTTTGTTTACAAAACTTATTTGGTCTTTTGTCAAGCATGAAAGTGTAAGTCTTTTTTCAAGAATGAAAGTGTTTTGGGAGAAGTTTTTGCCTTAGGTTGACACATATTGAAAATCATATTTTTTTTCGTGGGTGATATGGAAGATAGTAACTTGTAGTCGGGTAAACAACTATAAGACTGAAGGAAATACTGTGGTCATGGGTCACAAAGCAAGACTGAAGAAGATTAAGAAAATGAATCAAAACGAAGAGACAAGGATCATTGCCATGTTTAGATAGGTTCAAGCTGGAGCCAAGGAACTAATACGTCTAGTAGAATACGGAGAAGAGATTGAGGGTGAATGGTGTCGGTTTGATCTTCTACCACCACCTATGTTTATTGGTAAACATTTTGATTGTTGGGTTAATAGAATGCTAAATTTTCTTCAAGCTAAAGACTTAATTGAATACCTGTCTAATAACCCATATGATGAAGTATACGATGCCTTAGCATTGGACTTTATCAAACAGGGATTGGATGAGATGTTTTTCTGCAAGGTAGAAAAAGCTACAACTTCCATGGAAGCATGAAAGATCCTGGAAGCAGAATTTGGTGCAAGGGGGAGTAATTAAGTCGAGGATCGTAGCGTCGTACAACCTGTTGAAGCAATGTTTGAAGATGAAATTGAAGATGTATATGTAGTAGAAAATTTACAGAAAGAGGAAGATTTTGGTGAATTTCACTTGAAAGTGGATCACAATATTGATGGTGTGTTACCATCAGGAGTTGATTTTGGCATAGATAATGTTGCGAGTGGTGAAGAAATTGATTTAGTAGATCCAGCAATTGAAATTTTTGATGTTAAATTTGATGAAGACAAATGTACTAGTGATGTGTGGTTGCAGATGGTGCAACATAAACATCTTATTGATACATTGTTATTTGGTGATAGAAACCAACTTGTGCATGGAAATTATGTGGAAGAAAACTTGTTTGCAGAAGAAAATGTGAAGAATCTAGATTATGAGGCATCGATAGAGTCAAAGAAGGAAGAAGAGAAGAAAGCTCTCATTCCAAAGAAGAATAAACAAAACCAATATGGTTATGAAGATGTTTTTCCATGTAAACGTAACATTGATTTTGTGCATGTAGATGTTAGAATAAACTGAGAAGAAACAACAAATATGAAGAAGAATTAAAATTTCTTAAAGCATGGCTTGAAACACCATGTGTTGATGATGTCCACATAGAAGTTACAGCAATGAATTTTGAAGACAACATGAACGATGTTGAAAATGAAAATGTAAATGCAATTTTTATGTATTGGAGTCCTGAAGAGATAAAATTTTATTATGAACTTATGTTTCAGAAAATTGATAATCAAAACATTAATGATAAAGAACAAACTATAGAACATGAGATGTGGTAGAAATCCACATACGAACATATATTTTGAGAGTTAAAGGACATCCATGGACAACCTGAAATGATTTTCTATGTTTTTATGATAAACAAAGTTTTAACTATGGAAGAGTTGCAACATCAAACGAAGAAACTGAAATTTGGAATCTACCACAAAAAGGAAAAGATGAAGCGGTTCAGAGGATACAGGATATGGAATAAACGGAAAAATAAATCCATCCCAATATTAGATGTCAAAGTTTTTGACTCATTGTAAACCTAGCTGAGACTTAGACCACAAGGCATGTTTAAGTTATGTTAAGTCATGGTTAAGTTGTCGGTCGTAATTAAGGGGGAGTGTTGGAATTAATTACACCATTTTCTATCATGTCACCGACAGACCTCCTCACCACTCCCTGTCACCACCATGACCTACTCATACTCGAATAGGTGCCACCGCCATTTCTTGTTGAGTTTCGAAGGGGCAGCACCTCCTGGATTCATTGCACTCGAAGATGCAAAACTTATTTTTTAAATATATGTAACCGAATTAATTTTTTTATAAATTGAGATGATGCAGAGTCTTAATGTATGATAGGAGTTGTAATGCACTTGAATCTGCTTTATTTTTTCGTTATTCTATAAACAATGTATTCTTATCAATGGTTTACGAGTTGTAACTCTTCTTGAGCTTTGTCGTTTCTCTATTATGCGTAGCCGTAGCTGCCTGTTGTTATTATGTTTTTTCGCTGTGTACTCTGTAAACTTTATCCATGTCATTTGGACAAAATGTTCATCACGGTGCAATTTGTATTTCTAATACATCTAAAAATTCTTTTAACCCTTCAAATTTTTAAGATGAAATGTTAGACACAAATTCTAAAGCTGTGTAGAAACCATCATGTGCTTGAGTTTTGAAATTCCCACTCTGACTTGTCTAAGTTGAAAATTGTATCAAAAGATATTTTCCATTAGGATAAAAGATCATAATACTCAATGTTATAATGGGATGTGCAATGAAACATGTAGGGTTTTAAAAGAAAAAATACAAAATTATTAAACATATTTGAAATGCAACTTAAATTTAATGAATAAAAACAGAAAATGGTTTGAAACGATTATTACAATCGAGTTTTCAATATGAAAAGATTCTACATGTATAAAATAGAAAAGTTACTCATATAAAAAATGATCATCCTCTTTATTTTTCAATAATGTTTAATGTTTTAGACACCATGCATTCACAATTTGTTTATGTGTTGGGAAACTATTATATTTAAGTTGGGCAGCTAAAACATAACTTGTAAATAAATTTTAATTGGAGAAAATAATAGCAAATAAATAAAATCGCAGAATAATTAAATAAATAAATTGACACACTATTTTAATGGTAAAACCCCTTATGAGGGAAACATCCATGGGCCAATGATAATAGGTATTTTTATTATTAAAGAGAGATTTACAAGAGGGAAACATCCATAGGCTAATTATAATAGATAATTTTATTATTCAAGGGAGATTTACAACAACCAACTCATAGACATACATTATCCAACCATTCAACCCACTCTCCATTTGTTTTTTTGTTCTCTTATGGCCTCTTCAGGCTTACATGGATAAATAGAAACCTGTCAGATTTTTTTAGTCTGTCCACAAATTAAAGCAACTTATTTTGGCTATTATCCCAAAAAAACATAGGGAAATAGTTCCAACTTCTAATAACCTCCACCTTGACAAAAATTTAACTGATAGATTATGCCCAAATTATTCATCACCTTTCTTACAAGCCAAGAGAAGCTAGGCACCATTTCAACTTCTTTAACAAAACTGATTTTGAGAACATATCTGCACAGTTTTTTTTTGTATGGAATTTTCCTGTTTCCTAGTCTCTCAGGCTTTACCACAACCCACAGTCCAAATCAAGGGTCACTAGGCCCTAAAACGAGACATACTCTTCAATATTTAACATATACCCAAAACTCGAGGTTCTTAGGCCGGATGGAGAGAAAACCACCTCTAGGCTTTACCATGTATATTGTCATTCATCGGTCAAGTATTCCTAAGCCTACCGAGGCAACACACTATCCAGATTTACCGCAACTCACTGTTTGGTTCAGGGGCTAGTAGGCCATGTGTTATATCAATTTGGAAATCCACCCTACTGAGCTTTGAATCCATTCGATAATCCAACTAAACAAAAACATGAGAACTCTGCAACACCATGGCTATTCGAAAATGGAAAGGCTAGGCTAAGAATAATGTCACAACCAACAAAAGCCCATGCCAAGATAGAAAATAACCACATGCAATACCATGCATGCCAAATCTAGCAAGGAAAATACACATGTAATTAGATGCCTTCCAGGAACCCCGATGTAGCTTCTTGATTCATGATACTCCTTGTTAGATTCCTCCTTTTTCCTGCTTTCTTTCCTTTCTTTCTCCAATGCAAAAATGCTCAAAAAACGCTAAGTGTCCAAGAGAGAGAGAGAGAGAATAATGAGAGAGCTCCAAAAAATTCACTGACAAAATGTACCAATTGATCCTGAGAAGCCTTTCTATATAAGATGCCTCTATTTTCTTCATTTTCCATTATTTTCCTTCATTTTCCTGCTCACATGCAACCTCTGTGACTTTTCATCTCTCTTTTCTCCTAATTTCCATTATTTTAATACACAAATGTGCCAAAAATGCCATTTTTTATTTCCAATTCCTTTTCCCTTGCATTTTCCAATTTCCTTAGCCATAATAAACCAAATGAATACCCACTAGGATGCTTTTCCCAACATTTAGCTTGGAATAATTGTCCCATCAACCGTGGTTATTATTTTTAACTTTTGTTACATGGAATTTTTAGCGGGGTTGTTAATATTCCAACATATCCATTTTCCCAAAATAACCTTCTACATAAGATTTATCTCCATGTGAATCTTCATATTTAAGTTGTTTTTAATTTATTTGTGAATCAATCCCACATCTATTTCTCTTCACACCCAGATTTATTTCTCTTCACACCTTGAATTCTACACTCAACATGGTAAAGAATATTGCACCATATTATCCTTCAATTAGGTAAGAGGGATATATTTCCGTAATGTGAGTTAGTGAAATTCATGGAAGTATTAGGTAAGAGAGATATATTTCCCTAATATGAGTTAGTGAAAGTCATGGAAGTATTAGGTAAGAGGGATATATTTCCCTAATACGAGTTAGTGAAATTCATGGAAGTATTCCTTGCACACCTTTCAATGTAAATTTGAAATGAATTTAAGAAGCTCAATATTCAAGGTATAAGGTAGCAACTAAGATTAATCAATTTTCTTTTCATTTTTGAAAAAAGATATACCTTTATCAATTAACTTCCAATTATGATTTTTACTTATATTTAAGATGATGGTATGTGATGAATATATGTTTAAGTAAATGTCATTCATAACTAAAAGATTCATGATATAAGACTAGAAATGTCATGTATATTGAAACCAATTGGAAGGATAAGAAGAACGGTAACTAAAAGGGAGAAAGACTTGTTTTATGGGGATAATGTTAATATATTTCCTAATAGGATGAGAACTTTGATTCATTGACAGTGCATCATTGGTTTTCAAATTTAACTCTTGAGAAAAATCTCAAGAATATAATCTAGATTACTAGATTGTGAAATTATGGGTGTCCCTCAGAAACATTTTGTTTTAGAGAACTACTCTCATTGTGTGATCTATGCTTTGACACAAATTCCAAAAAATTTAGGTTGTTGTTGAAGTGAAGAACCTATTTCTTTACACAATTTTTTTTAGAAGAATTTTATGGTTGTTCGACCCAAAAAAAAAAATGCCTTAAAAATTCCAAAGGATGATTATTTTCGTCACTCTTAGGGCAGTGATTTGAATTTAATAAGAGATTTCATGATTTAGTCTACTCAAATACTTGTTAATTTCATATAAAATGATGTCTATTTGTTATAATATCCCTATCAAATTTTCATGGTTGATGGTGCATGATTCAAAATTTCACATACCTATATTATTTATCTACATTCTATACTTCTCTTATAAGAAGGAAACAATGCTCAACAATGCAAAAGTTGGATTCACACTTATATTGAGGAAGAGGTTGGGGGGGGTGGGTTTGGAAATAGTAAGAGGGGGGTGAATCAATATTTCTTTTCAATTGTTAATTATTGCCAGTTAGATTCTTCACAATTAAAGACATAGAGGTGTATAATAATGATATTAAGGATTAATAAGAAATTCAATCCCCTTTTGTAATAATAGTATACAGTAAATGAGTGAAGGGCACCAACCTGTTGCCAAGCACCAACTTGGACTTTGGTGAGGCTCCGACCTCTAGGGCTTTGACCCTATACTTCTCAAGGCTCCAACCTTGTGTTTACAGGCACCAACCCCTAGGACACCAATCCTTCAACTTTTAATAAATAGAATGAATAAGTAACTTACATCAGTTTCTCCACAAGTTTGTTCCAGACTTCCAATTTGTTCACTAAATATTCTTTACTGTAAAAAACTCCACTGTCAAACCACTAACTGCTCCACTATCCAATATCTTCAAGTTTTTAACTTGTACAAGCCTCCAGCTATCACTTTAGGCTTTACTGTTGACTGTTCATGCCTCCACTAGATGTCCACAGAAAAAATTCTGATCACTGAAATGATGATGAACCACAGTTATGTGATCATTCCATAGTTGTATCACCAAAAATTTATTACATCGAGCTTTCCACAGTTATATCTCCAATCCTCCAGAGATTTGTCCTATCCGAGATCCAAATAAGCACTGTTCAACACCACCAATGTGTTCTGTCCGAGCTCAGAAGAAACACTGATTTACACTTTAGGTTCACTGTTCCGAAATTCGATGGTGAGGTCTCAAGTTTTATAACCCTGGTCAAGTGACTTTCCGAGATATATAACAAAATTATGAGGTATGGAGGGTGTAATTAATAGGTCCAAGCCCTTATTTCACTGGTCCGAAGCTCTGTCCTGTAGTCTTTAAAAACAAGCCATAGTAGGTCTACTTTTCTTCACAAGGTTCTGAACCACTATTTGACAGATCACTGCACTGCAATAGGAAGACCGAGCCACTACCAAACACATTTTCTGTATGAAGTCCTAGCCACACCAAAGAGAGCCACTGTGAGCCACTGCAGAATCACTATAGGTAGTCCGAGCCACTCCAGAATCACTGTAGGAGGTTCAAGTCACTAAAGATGATCCACCAACAAAGAATAACTTACCATTTATATACTTCCTTTCCTTTGTGCTTATAAATTCACGAGATGTGAATTAAATGTCATATTTTTTGTGCTTGATGTCCGAATAATTGTTGAAAAATGAGGAACTGAAATGTATATACATAGGAATTTTATCCTATAAAGATGAAGAGACATGTCTTAAGGATTAGGCCGACATGAGTGTGAAGTGTAGGTCGGCTAGATAAAGAAATCGATATCTCTTCAACCACTAGGAGTTTGAGGGAAAGTAAGAGCTCGTTGGAAAGAGGGAAAAATACTCTTTATTATGGTCTAGGATTGATTGTGAAAGGATGCCTCCAAGGTGTCTAAATTTATTTTTCTTTGTGACTATTCATGAACTTTTAGTGCAGAAGGTGATTGGGACAATAAGAGATCATTAGAGCTTCTTTATCATGGCGTGTCTTCCATGTCATCATGATAGTATAGCATCATGCCATCATATGATAGTGCACATGTATTTCATCATATGTCATAGTGCAACATCTATCAATTTTCCATTAAGAGATCTCATCAAGAGAGCTTATATTCCATCAATGACAATTATTGACCAATAATCTCCCCCTTTGTCATTGATGGAAATATTATAGAATTATCTCTCCATTTGAAATAAATGGAAAATGGGGTGCCCAAGTACTTCCCCTGTCATGTTGTTCCCCCTAACATACTGTACCCCTGACATGCTGCTTGATTTAATGTGATGCAAGAGCAATGACCCCAATTTTTTCGGTGAAGATACTCAAATGCTTCTCGTGGAAGGGGTTTTGTAAAGATATCTGCAATTTTCTCTTTTGTATTGACGTATTCCAACCTGATATTGTGTTCAAAAACTTGTTCATGGAGAAAGTGGTATTTGATTGGAATATATTTGGTTCTTGAGTGCATCACTGGATTCTTTGAAAGACTGATGGCGCTAGTATTGTCACAAAAAATAGTAATTGGTTGCTTAGTTTCTATGTTGACATCCTTCAAGGCTTCCTTCATCCACAGAATTTGTGTACAACAATTAGCAAAAACTATGTATTTGGCTTCAACTATAGAAAGGAATATAGACAATTGTTTTTTTCTCAGCCAAGATACAAGACAATCTCCCATAAAGAATGCATTTCCACTAGTGCTTTTTCGATCATCCACGCTTCTGGCCCATTCAACGTCAGAATAAGTTGTCACAATAAGAGTTGAACTCTTAGGATACCAAAGATCGAAATAATTTGTTCCTTTCAGATATTTGAGAATTCTTTTCACAACTGCTAGATGGGATTGTTTAGGACTTGACTGAAATCTTGCTACCATTCCTACTTCTTTCATAATATCTGGTCTTGTAGCAGTTAAGTATAGGAGATCTCCAATTATTGACCTGTAAAGAGTTGCATATATTTTGGGGGTATCATTGTCTTTGCTTAATTTACAATCTGTGGTCATTGGTGTGCTCATAGGTGCACAATCTTCCATCCCATATCTTTTAAGCATGTCTTTAAGATATTTTGCTTAAGATATAAACATGCCTGTAGAAGTTTGAGATATTTGTAGCCCAAGAAAGTAAGACAACTAACCAATCATTGACATCTTGAATTTTCTAGACATATTTACAGCAAATTCATGGCTCGTTTCTTCATCATTGCTAGCAAAGATTAGATCATCGACGTAAACAAGAGTGATCAGAAGTTTTTCCTTGTCCATCTTCATGTAGAGATTGCTACCTGCCACTCCTTTTTTGAAACCTTATTGTTGCAGATAGTGATCCAAATTTGCATACCATGCTCTAGGGGCTTATTTTAATCCATACAAGGCCTTTTTTAGTTTGCATACAAGGTCTTTTCCTTCAGCAAGATCAAATCCTTCTGGTTTCTCCATGTAAACTTCCTCCTTGAGATCTCCATTCAGGAATGTTGATTTTACATACATTTGATAAACCTTGAATCCTTTTTAGCAAGTAAATGCTAAGAACATTCTTATGGCTTCCATTCAAGTTACTAGTGCAAATGTTTCTTCGAAGTCAGTTCCTTCGATTTGCGAGTATCCTCTGCAGACAAGTCTGGCTTTATTTTTGATGATTTTTCCATCTTCATTCATCTTTTTTTTGAATACCCATTTTGTTCCAATTATATTTTTATCTTTTGGGCGAGGTACCAGGTCCCAAGTCTCATTTTTTTCGATTTGAGACATTTCTTCTTCCAAGGCCTTTATCCAATAAGGATCTTTGCTTGCTTGAGAAAAAAATTCAGGTTCTATTAAAGATAATAGAGCCACATCATCTTTTCTAGGAGTGCTTATCATCCTTCTTCGAGTTTGGATTCCTTCATCTATATTTCAGATGACCTGTTCTTCTGGATGATATCTTTGAACAAACTTGATCTTGGAGGGAGTTTGTGAAGATTCATTTTGAGGTTCACTTTGAGGCTCTTCATTCTCCTCTTCTTTTTCAGGTTCTTCTTCTTCACTTTCAAAGAAAGGCTCAACTTCATGATCTTCAACTCCTTGTTTTGGAAGGCCTTCATCAATCTTCACATCAATGCTTTCCACTATTCTTCATAGATGATAGTTGTAACATTTGTAAAATTTGCTCCTAGTGGAGTATCCAAGAAATATTCCTTCGTCAACTCTAGAATCAAATTATCCTGGTGAGTCATCATTTATTTTTATGAAACATTTGCTTCCAAAAACCCTGAAATATTTTACTAAAGCAGGTCTTCCTTTCCATAATTGATAAGGAGTCTTTTCATTATTTGGTCTTAGTTCAGTTCGATTTAAGGTATAAATTGAGGTGCCAAATGCTTCTCTCCAAAATTTTGGTTGCAAATGGGCTGCTAGTAGCGTTGTCCTTGCCATTTCTTGAATGGTTCTGTTCCTTCTTTAAACTACTCCATTTTGCTGGGGTGTCCTAGTAGTGGAGAGTTCTCTTTTGATTCCATGTTCTTTACAGAATTCATCAAACTATTTTGAGGTGAATTCTCCTTCTCTATCCGTTCTAAGACATTTAATCTTAGAGTCTTTATCATTCTCAATAAGAGCCTTAATATTTTTAAAACATTCAAATGCTTTGGATTTATATTTTATGAAATATATCCACATCATTCTAGTATAGTCATCAACAAATAGAGCAAAGTACATTTCACCTTGAAGAGCTGGAGTTCTAGTTGGCCCACACAAATCTACATGAATGATTTCCAAAGGTTTTGTTGTTGACAACTCCTTAGTTTTGTGGCTAGTTCTGGTATGCTTTCCATGTTGGCATGGGCCACATACAACTTGATTTGGTTTGCACATCTTTGGAATATCCCTTATTGCATTAATTTTGCTGATGTTGACTAGGTTATCAAAACTTGTATGCCCCAATCGCTTGTGCCATAACCAAATTTCATCTTTTTGACTTAAGTAACATTTATCTTCTTGGATTCTACTGAGTATGTAAACATTATTTGGTGTTCCTACTCCTTTCGCCACAAGTTCTCCCAAGGACGAGTCTCTTATTTCACATTTTTTTGTACTAAAGACAACATTATGTCCTTGGTCACAAATCTGGCTAACACTTAAGATATTGTGTTTGAGCCCTTCTACTAGCAAGGTATTTTGAGCCTTTCCTAGTCCATTGACTAGGGAAGCAATTCCTTTTCCAGTGATTTTATCGGATCCACTTCCAAAAGATACATTTCCATTTTTCTTGTTCAATGAGATAAAATTCTTTTGGTCACCTGCCATATGTCTTGAGCATCCACTATCCCCAAAACAATGATTTTCTTCACTATGAGCACATAGAGCTAGGCCACATTTATCAGTTTTGAGATTTATGTTTTTAGCTTTCTCCCTTTTGAGAGGACAATTTTGTTCATTATGATCATAATTTTCACATAATGAGCAAGACAAATCCAACTTAGCCAAGGGATAAAAAGAATTGTAAGTTTTGATTTGTCCTTGCTCTTTAGGACCATGTAGTTGGCTTGTTTGGTTTTTCAATCTGGGTGCTTCATTCTTATGAGCCTTGCAATGGTTAGCTTGATGCCCAAAGTTTTTACAATTGTAACAATACCCAAGAAAAATAGTTTGATACTTGTTGTAGTATCCAACATTATTCCTTGGAATTGCTCTTTCTTCAAAACTTGGTTTTGAGATGGGACTTTTTTCCTGACGAGATGACTTTTCTTCTTTAGGATGGTGAGAGAGTACATTAGCATAGCTTCTGGCATTATACTTTGTACTTGATTATTCTCCTTTGAAACCAATTCCAGACTTGTCGTGTTGAGGTTTTTGAGTATTAAGAATGTTTTCAAGAGTTAGAGAGCTTTGCCAACTCCTTTTGACTTGCTCTAATTCCTTTCTTAGAGATACTATTTCAGCTTCACGTTTTTCACAGATATCATCTTTCTCTTTTAGCTTAATGTTCAAGAAGTCTTCCCTTCTTTTTGCTTCCTCTCTTTCTATTTTGAGAGAAATTGTCTTCTTTTGTAGATTCTCATTTTCTTCAATGGCATTCATCAGAAAACTATCCATGTTTCTTTCATCTTCCAGTTCTGAGTCATCATCATTTGTAAATGCCTGAATAACATTTCTTTGCTTCCAACATAATCACTTTCCTCAGCTGATTCATCATTTCTTTCTTTGGGATGACACATATTTCTGGTTGATTTCTTTTTGATGACTACAAATTCATCTTCATTGGACTCATCTTGTTTGGAGAAGAAGTTATTCTTATTAAACCCTTTCTTTTTGTACATCATCCTTTTAGAGTCCTTTTCATCATCACTATCATGTTTATGGGGACATTTTGCAGCGTAATGACCTATTATTCCACAATTGAAACAAATAAGAGGGTACTTACCTTTTAGCTTGGATCCCCTTTTCAGTCTTCGTACAAATTGAGCTAATTCATTTTCAATATCAGATTGTTGCAATTCCATCCTTTTCCTTCTTTTGTGGATCTTGAGGCTTTGAAGGCTGCTTCTTTGAAATTTGGACTTCCTTTCCTCATCTCATAGGCAATGAGAATTCCATGGAGTTCATCCATCTTGAGAGTATCTATATCCTTCATTTCTTCTATGGCACTTACTTTGGAGTCAAATATGTCAGGAATCAATCTCGGGATTTTTTGAACAATGGTGCTTTCTTCAATATTTTCTCCTAGTCCTCTAAGAGAGTTAACCACTTCAGCTACTCAGAGGAAATATGATGCAATATCTTCTTCATCATCCATTTTTAGACTCTTGAATTTTCTTCTATAGGTTTGAAGCTTTGCCTTCTTGACTTTGGAGTCGCCATCATATAGAGAAACCAACTTATCCCATACTTCTTTGGCTGAGTCACAGTTCATGAATTTCGTAAATTCGGAATCGATAATTCCACTAGTGATGGAATTTAAAGCTTTGGCATTAGAAATGTAGGCTTTTCTTTCATCTTTATTAGTTGGAAGATTGGCGGGAGCTTTGTACCCATCTAGAAAAGAGTGCCATACTTTAGGACCAAGAGACACTAGATAGTAGGACATCCTCTTTTTCCAAAAACCAAAATTCATTCCATCAAATATAGGTAGTTCCCTGTTGCTTCCATGTTCTTCATTGTGCCTAAGAATCCCTCTTCCAGCTGTTAGGCTGATATTGAAGAAGCTGGCTCTGATACCAATTGTTGGAAATACTGAGAGGGGGGTGAATCAGTGTTTCTTTTCAATTGTTAATTATTGCTAGTTAGATTCTTCACAATTAAAGACAGAGAGGTGTATAATAATGATATTAAGGATTAATAAGAACTTCAATCCCTTTTTTTAATAATAGTATACAATAGATGAGTGAAGGGCACCAACCCTTTTAATGAAACAAGCACCAACCTGTTACCAAGCACCAACTTGGACTTTGGTGAGGCTTCGACCTCTAGGGCTTCAACCCTATACTTCTCAAGGCTCCCCTTGTGTTTATAGGCACCAACCCCTAGGAAACCAATCCTTCAACTTTTATTAAATAGAATGAATAAGTAACTTACATCAGTTTCTCCACAAGTCTGTTCCAGACTTCCAATTTGTTCACTAAATATTCTTTACTGTCCAAAACTCCACTGTCAAACCACTAACTGCTCCATTGTCCAAGATCTTCAAGTTTTTAACTTGCACAAGCCTCCAACTATCACTTCAGGCTTTATTGTTGATTTTTCATGCCTCCACTAGCTGTCCACAGAAAAAACTCCGATCACTGAAATGATGATGAACCACAGTTATGTGATCATTCCACAGTTGTATCACCACAAATTTATTACACCGAGCTTTCCACAGTTGTATCTCCAATCCTCCATAGATTTGTCCTATCCGAGATCCAAAGAAGCATTGGTCAACACCACTGATGTGTTCTGTATGAACTTAGAAGAAACACTGATTTACACTTCAGGTTCACTGTTTCGAAATTCGGTGGTGAGGTATGAAGTTTTATAACCCTGTTCAAGTGACTGTCCGAGCTATATAACACAATTATGAGGTATGGAGGGTGTAATTAACAGGTCCAAGCCCTTATTGCACTGGTCTGAAGCTCTGTCCTATAGTCTTTAAAAACGAGCCACAGTAGGTCTTCTTTTCTTCACAAGGTTTTGAACCACTATTTGATAGATCACTGCACTGCAATAGGAAGACTGAGCCACTAACAAATAGATTTTATGTAGGAAGTTTGAGCCACACCAAAGATAGCCATTGTGAGCCACTACAGAATCACTGTAGGTAGTTCGAGCCACTCCAGAATCACTGTAGGAGGTCCGAGTCACTAAAGATGATCCACCAACGAGGAATAACCTACCATTTATATGCTTCTTTTCCTTTGTGCTTATAAATTCACGAGATGTGAATTAAATGTCATCTGTTGTGTGCTTGATGACTGAATAATTGTTGAAAAATGAGGAACTGAAATGTATATATATAGGAATTTTATGCTAGAAATATGAATAGACATGTCTTAAGGATTAGGCTGACATGAGTGTGAAGTGTAGGTCGGCTAGAAAAAAAAATAGGGATATATAATATTAAAAAATCGATATCTCTTCAACCACTAGGAGTTTGAGGGAAAGTAAGAGCTCGCTGGAAAGAGGGAAAAATCCTCTTTAATATGGTCTAGGATTGATTGTGAAAGGATGCCTCCAAGGTGTCTAAATGTATTTTTATTTGTGACTGTTCATGAAATTTTAGTGCAGAAGGTGATTGGGACAGTAAGAGATCATTAGAGCTTCTTCATCATGGTGTGTCTTCCATGTCATCATGATTGTATAGCATCATGCCATCATATGATAGTGCACATGTATGTCATCATATGTCATAGTGTGGCATCTATCAATTTTCCATTAAGAGAGCTCATCAAGAGAGCTTATATTCCATCAATGAAAATTATTGACCAATAGGGGGGTGACTTGTGAATCAATATAATACAATTTATTACTGTTTTAAACATATATGAATCATAAAAAAAACAATATCACATATGGAACACAAGATATAAATGAAAATTTATCTATAACAATTTTTTATAGGAACCAACCTATTCACACAAACCTTGTAGGCACCAAACTCCTATTAAAAACTTTTTAAGCACAAACCTATAAGAGGTAACAATCCCTCATTATTACATGATTTGTAGGCACCAGCCTATAGGAGACACCAATCCTCTACATTGTAATATACGTAGGCACAAACCTATAATAGACATCGATCCCCTCTGCTATAAGATTTGTAGGAACTAACATACAATATACAACAATCCTCTTTGTTGCAAATATTTGTAGGCAACAACCTACTTTACTAGGTCTACTTCCTACTTTTACCCTCACTAGGTTTTTTACTTACTTCTTCCCTCACTTGGACCACTTGCTGCTTCTTCCTTAAAAGATAAGGTATCCAAACCATACATCAAGAAAAATGTTTTGTATCTAAACAATATTTGCAACGATATTTATCTTGTAATATTTATCTTAGATATTTGTAGTCTCCCCTTGTCTTTGAGATGAATGATAAAAATATTTCCAACAATCTCCCGCTAACTTTGGCATTATTAGTATCCCTAAATTTGATGCTAATTAAAATACAATATTCAACAATTCCTTTCCCGCCTGGTTATTGATGGAAACCTCAAACATTTGTTCATTGTTGCAATACAACTCCCTTTTTCTATAAACTCTACTTTCTGCAAGTTCTCCCTATTTGAAATATATACACCTTTGACATAAATTGAAAAGGGCCACTCACCATGAGTTTATGATTTATTTTATTGATTATTTTGGGGATATATCACTCTTAACTTCTACCCTAGACATTCAAACTTTTCTCTAGGAAGAGATTTAGTAAATATATATGAAACTTTTTTCTTGGTAGAAATGTATTCCATCTCAACATTTTCTTCATTTACCTATTGTCTTAGAAAGTTTACTTGATGGGAATGTGTTTTCTCTTTGAATGCATCATAGGGTTATTTCAAATGTTGATTGTACTTGTAATATGACAGAAAATTGATATTGGTTGATCAAATTTTCCCCCAATATCCTTCATAGTATGGTTCATCCAAGGAATTTAGGTACAAAATGGTGTTGTTGCAATGTATTCAATGAAGATTTAAATGTATTTAATTACAACTTTATATAGGGAGATTAAGGTTTGCTTCTTTCTTAACCATGATACTAAATAATTTACTTGAAAAAATGCTCGTCCGCTTGTACTTTTCTTTTAATATAAACATCATGCCAAATATTCTTTTGTATATGATGTTAAAATAAAGTCTTATATTCTTATATAACATAGGAAAAAGTTTAGAGTTCCCTTCAAGCTTCTAAATATTATATCTTAACCTCTTTCACATTTGTATCCTTTGGTGCATAATGAAGTCTTGTAGGCAACCCCACCGCTTTCCTAATATTTAGTCTCGATGTCGCCAAATATAGTAAGTTACCAATCATTGACCTGTACATAATTTTATTTGCATAAGTGGATTCATCATCTCTTCTCAATTTCCATTTTGTGACCATGGGTGTGTTAATAGGTGCATAATTTTCCATCCCAAATTTCTTCAAAATTTTCTTAATTTTTGGAAGGTGAATATGCCTTTACTAGATTTAACAACCTACCAACCTAGAAATAATGACAATTCTCCTGACATGGACATTTCAAATTATTTATACATTTCTTCTGCAAAACTTTGTTCATTGTATTAGCATCACCTCTAAAAATAATATTATCTACATACACCACAATGATTAACATAATTTCATTATCTATTTTGTTATAAATATTTCTATCTCTCACTACTATTTTAAATTCTTGATGATGTAGATACTTGTCAACCCTAGAGTACTAAGCCTTAACGTCTTTCTTTAGACCATATATTTCTTTCTTCAATTTTCACATATCATTTTGGTTTTTGGATTGTTGATATCCTACAAGCTTTTCAACATACACCTCTTCTTCTAAATTTCCATTGTGAAAATCTACTTTAACACCTATTTAATAAACTTTGAAGTTTTTGAAGCTTACATTCCAGTCTTGAAAAGAGAGCAAATGTTTCCTCAAAATGAACACCTTCAACTTGAGAATATCCTTTGCACACCAATATAGCCTTATTTATCACTACTTTTTCATATTCATTAAACTTGTCAATGAAGACCCATTTGATACCAATAACTGTGAAAATTTCGCTACCCGAAATCCTACTGCAACAACTGATGAGAATTCTTCTATTTCTTAATTACTTGAACAAATTATTTACTGTATTCTACGATAAATACTGAAACCCATACCCTACAACCTTCACAAAGTTAAACTGCGGAAAATAAATGTGTTGAAACAAGACATAAGCAAGAATAAATCATAGACACATGACACCATTATTTTTGGACCAATCTCCCTGGAAAAATCGAATGCAAGAAAATGTGTAACACAACTAAGGGTTTGTTTATATGCAGTAATTCTGAATACAATCTGGGATGCCTTGCTAGCCATCCTCATAGAGAATCTGATTGAAAATGAGCTACTTAGATTACCTCAAATTGACAATCGAAACCCAAACTGGCCAAACCTCGAACTGACAAACCCTCCACTGCCTCTGCGTAGTCTATGCATCACTTTGCATGGGAACTATGTCACTGTTTCTTACTAGATCTTATGCTGGATGGACCTGATCTTCTGGCCCTTTCCGGTCTCACAGCTCGGATCTCTGAAACTGGATCTCATTGATCCTTAGGTGAATCACGTATCTCCTCAAGGCTGTTGTGTTGTCTGTGCAGGGTCTTTGCAGCTTCTACGCTGCCTATCGACATACTACTTTATGTCTCATATGTGGTGTATTCCTAGCTCAGGAAAATATCCAAATGGAAATTATTCTTGCCCCTCTCTACGAGAATCCTCTTGACTGATATTCTACCTCAGAACTGCTCAATAAATAATTTTGATCTCTCGATTCTTTCCCCGTCTCCATGTGTCTTCCAAATGATCCATCAATTCCTTCTTATAATCTTTCATTCAAAATTCAACGGTCAAGATTAAATCTTTAATCAACATCTAAGATTAATCTTGACTTGATCTTCTTATTTTTCTGGAAGATTCACAATTTATTTTATTAATACCCTTCAATTATTTTAATTTCCTAAGTTTAGACTTAGGGTCCCATTAAAAATAATTAATTGTTTTAATAAAACACACTCTGAGTGGAATTTTCAAAAACGATTTCTGGGTTCTTTGGAATATATTTTTCTAAGCCTATCTAAAAATTTTGAGACTTAGAGAACATCCGATGCTACCATAATTAAACACTCATCTTAGTGAGGAATGTGCTCTAGCAATACAACCAGCTGAAGTACTGCTCTGATTCTGCAACATATCCCTCTATGCCGTTGATGTCTGACATTGTTGCCCATCAATACTTCGCTGCTACATCCTTGTTGTTGTTGACCTTTCCTAATGTTGCCAACTGCCACTACACTGCAACTCTGTTTCTTATTGCAGCTGAAAAACATCCAAAATATGAACTAAGTGTTTAGTAGGATACATCTCATACTGAATATATGACTACTAATAGTATTTGCGTTGTCCCTTTGAAGCCTCTGCATTGCTGCTGACTCTCCAGTATGCCTTCCTGCACTACTACCATATCTTCTCTATGATGCTCAAACTCTGGCGCTCTCTAGCCACTGCACTATCACTTCCGCACTCCTCTGCATTTTTGAGAAATGATTTACCTTTATCAATTAAATTCCAATTATGATATTTACATGTATTTAAGAATATGGTATGTGATGAATATATGTTTAAGTAAACTCCATTCATAACTAAAATCTTCATTATATAAGACTAGAAATGTCATGTATATCGAAACCAATTGGAAGGATAAGAAGAACGGTAACTAAAATGGAGAAAGTGGTGTTTTGTAGGGATAGTGCTAATATATTTCCTAATAGGACAAGAAATCTAATTCATTGATAATGCATCATTGGTTTTCAGATTTAACTCTTGAACAAAATCTCAAGAATAGAATCTAGATTACTAGATTGTGAAATTTTGGATGTCCTTTTCTTTTAGAGAACTATTCTCATCGTGTGATCTATGCTTTGAAACAAAGTCCAAACGATTTAGGTTGTTTTTTAAGTTAAGAACCTATTTCTTTACACAAAAAAAATTTAGAATAATTTTATGGTTGGCCGAGCCAAAAAAAAATGCCTTAAACTTCATAAGGATGATTATTTTCATCACTCTTAGGGTGGTGTTTTGAATTTACTAAGAGAGTTGATGATTTAGTCTACCCAAATACTTGGTAGTTTCATATAAAATGACGTCTCTTTGTTATAATAGCCCTATCAAATTTATGTTATTTATTTTCATGGTTGATGGTGCATGATTCAAAAATTCACATACCTATATTATTTATATGCATTCTATACTTCTCTTATAAGAAGGAAACCATGCTCAACAATGAAAAGGTTGGATTCACACTTGTATTGAGGAAGAGGTTGGGGGGAGGGGTGTGGGGGGACAAATGGTAAATCAATATAATACAATTTATTACTGTTTTAAACATATATGAATCGTAAAAAAAACAATATCACATATGGAACACAAGATATAAATGAAAATTTATTTATAAAATTTATTTATAGGAACCGACCTATTGACACAAACCTTGTAGGCACCAAACTCATGTTAAAAACTTTGTAAGCACCAACCTATAAGAGATAAAAATCCCTCATTATTACATGATTTGTAGGCACCAACCTATATGAGACACCAATTCTCTATATTGTAAGATATTTTAGGCACAAACCTATAATAGACACCAATCCCCTCTCCTATCATATTTTTAGGAACTAACATACAATATACAACAATCCTTTTTGTTGCAAATATTTGTAGGAAAAAACCTACTTCACTAGGTTTACTTCCTACTTTTACCCTCACTAGGTTTGTTAGTTACTTCTTCCCTCACTTGGAACACTTGCTGCTTTTGTCTTCAAAGGTAAGTTATCCAAACCATTCATCAAGAAACATATTGTGTATCTAAACAATATTTGCAACAATATTCATCTTATAATATTTAACTTAGATATTTGTAGTCTCCCCTTGTCTTTGAGATAAATGATAAAATATTTCCAACAATATCCCCATAACTTTGGAATTCTTAGTATCCCAATAAATTTGATGCCCATGACCATACAATATTCAACAATTCCTTTCCCCCCTTATCATTGATGGGAACCTCAAACATTTATTCATTGTTGCAATAAAACTCCCTTTGTCTATAAACTCTACTTTCTGCAAGTTCTCCCTATTTGAAATATACCCACCTTTGAAATCCATTGCAAAGGGCTACTCACCATGAGTTTTTGATTTCATTTATTGATTATTTTGGGGAGACATCACTCTTAAATTCTACCTAGACATTCAAATGTTTCTCTAGGAAGAGATTTATTAAAGATAACTTAAACTTGTTTCTAGGTAGAAATTTATTCCATCTTAACATTTTCTTCATCTACCTATTGTCTTATAAAGTTTTACTTGATGGGAATGTGTTCTTTATTTGAATGCATCATAGGGTTCTTTCAAATGTTGATTTTACTTGTACTATGACAGAAAATTGATATTAGTTGATCAAATTTTTCCCCAATATCCTTCATAGTATGATTCATCCAAGGAATTTAAGTACAAAATGATGTTGTTGCAATGTATTCAATGACGATTGAAATGTATTAAATTGCAACTGTATATAGGGATATTAAGGTTTGATTATTTATTAACCATGGTACTAAATAATTTACTTGAAAAAATTCTCGTTCGCTTGTACTTTTATTTTAATATAAACTTCATGCCAAATATTCATTTGTATATGATGTTAAAGTAAAGTCTTTTATTCTTATATAACATCGGGAAAAGTCTAGAGTGCCCTTCAAGCTTCTAAATATTATATCTTAAGCTCTTTCACATTCATCTCCTTTGGCGCATAATGAAGTCTTGTAGTCAACCCCACCACTTTCCTAATATTTAGTCTTGATGTCACCAAATATAGTAAGTTACCAATCATTGAACTGTACATAATTTTATTTCCATAAGGGGATTCATCATCTCTACTCAATTTTAATTTTGTGACCATGGGTGTGTTAAAATGTGCATAATTTTCCATCCGAAATTTCTTCAAAATTTCCTTAATATATTTAGTTTGGAAGATGAATATGCCTTTACTAGATTTAACGACCTACAGACCTAGAAATAATGACAATTATCTTGACATGGACATTTCAAATTATTTATACTTTTCTTCAGAATTTTTTTTTCTCATTGTATTAGCATCACCTCTAAAAATAATATCATTTACATAAACCATAATGATTAGCGTAATTTCATTATCTATTTTTCTAAAAAGGTTTCTATATCTCACTACTATTTTAAATCCTTGATGTTGTAGATACTTGTCAAGTCTTTAGTACTAAGCCTTGACATCTTTCTTTAGAGCATATATTTCTTTCTTCAATTTTCAGATATCATTTTGATTTTTGGATTGTTGATATCCTAAAATTTATTCAACATACACCTCTTATTCTAAATTTCCATTGTGAAAAATCTACTTTCACACCTATTTAATAAAATTTGAAGTTTTTGAAGCTTGCATTCCAGTCTTGCAAAGAGAGCAAAGGTTTCTTCAAAATGAAAGCATTCAACTTGAGCATATCCTTTGCACACCAATCCAACCTTATTTATCACTACTTTTTCATATTCATTCAACTTGTCAATGAAGACCCATTTGGTACTAATAACTGTGAAAATTCTGCTACCCAAAATCCTACTGCAACAATTGATGAGAATTCTTCTATTTCTTAATTACTTGAACAAATTATTTATTGTATTCTACGATAAACACTAAAAAACATATCCTAAAACCTTCACAAAGTTAAACCGTGGAAAATAAATGTGCAAAAACAAGGTTTGAGCAAGAATAAATTTTAGACACATGACACTGTTATTTTTGGATCAATCTCCCTAGAAAAACCGAATGCGGGAAAACTAGTGGAACAACTGAGTGTTTGTTTATTATGTAGTAATTCTGAATACAATTTGGAATGCCTTGCTAGCCATCCTAACAGAGAATCTAATTGAAAATGAGCTATTTATATTACATCACATTGATAATTCAAACCAAAACTAACCAAACCCATAATTGACAAGCCCTCCACTACCTCAGTGCAGACTCTGTGTCACTCTACATGGGGACTATGTCACTATTGCTTGTTGGATCTTCTATTGGTTTGATCTGAAATTATGGCCCATTCTGGTCTCACATCTCGATTCTCTGATACTGGATCTGAATTAGCCTCAGTTGAATCACGGATCTCCTCAAGGTTGTTGTGTTGTCTCTGCTGGCTCTACGCAACTTCTATGCTGCCTCTCGACGTACTGCTCTATGTCTCCTTTGTGGTGTTTTCCCAGCTCAAGAAAATATCCAACCAAAAATTATCCTTGACCATCTTTGCGAGAATCCTCTTGATCGATCTTCTCCTTGAGCATTGTTCAATAAATAATTTAGATCTATGGATTCTTTCTCCGTCTCGATGTGTCTTCCAAATGATCCATCAATTCCTTCTTATAATCTTCTCGTTCAAACTTCAACGGTCGAGATTAAATCATTAATTAATGACTTAGATTAATCTTGACTTGATATTCGTATTTTTCTAGAAGATTCACACTATATTTTATTAATACCCTTTAATTATTATAATTTCCTAAGTTTAGAGTTAAGGTCCCATTAAAAATAATTAATTATTTTAATAAAGCACACTCCGTGTGGAATTTTGAAAAACGATTTCTGGGATATTTGGAATTCATCTGTCTAAGCCTCTCTACAAATTTTGATACTTAGAAAACCTCTGATGCTACCCCAAATAAACACTTATCTTAACGAGGAATGTGCTCTAGCAATACAACTAGCTGAAGTATTGCTTTGATTCTGCAACACCTCCCTTTGTGCTGGTGATGTATGACAATGTTGCACATCAATACTGCGTTGCGACATCCATGATATTTTTTACCCTGCCTACTGTTGGCAAATGACACTGCACTGTAACTCTGTTGCTTACTGCAATTGAAAAACATCCAAAATCTGAACTAAGTGTTTAGTAGGATGCATCACGTACTCAATATATGAATCCTCCTAATATCTGTGTTGTCCCTTTGAAGCCTTTGCATTGTTGTTCACTATGCACTACTGCCAACTCTACTTTGTGATGCTCAAACTCTGGCGCTTCCTAGCCAATTCACTATCACTTTGGCACTCCTCTGCATCAACTGAACCTTGTTGATCCTGCTACTTCTGATTTGGGCTCCTATAACAAGGTGATGATCCGAGAGGTGGACTCATCAAGGATCCTGCCCAATCTACAGTTCTGCTGAACTAAATCTCCATATCACCCCAATGCTCCCCTGGATATATATGGGAAATCATCATGAATTCCTCCTCCTCTATCTTCGCAGTTGCAGCATGCGGACCATGCTTCTCATATTTTTCCTTCCTATTAAGAGGACACCATTTGGCATAATGTTCCATCTCGCCACACTGGAAGCACTTGATATTAGAGATGTACTTCTTTCGTCTTCGCTTCTCCTACTGCCTGTTTTATTCAAGGGTTGGATTCTCCTCCTCCTCCTTGGGCTTTGACCCACTGCTACTGCCATCGAGTTTTCACTTGAGTAGATCTCTCCTCATCCCTTGCTAAATATCTCCCCACATTTCTTCCCAGCCCGATAACTTTTCTCTGCCCAATATGCTCTAGAAAAATACCTAATAGTCTTCGAAAACTGAATTTAGGGCCATTCTGATAATCTCTGTGGCCTCAGGAGTTGCTCCCATAGCTGCCAAATGATATTAGTTCTCCTAAAATCTAGATAGTACAAGATCAATGCACTCTCCCTTATGCATCATGGTAGTCTACATATTCTCCTCCAAAAAACTCTTCCTCTGCTCAAAAGACCCCTGATATTGCATGGCCAATGCATCCCATATTTCCTTGGCTATCCCTCTACCAGAAATGTGTGAAACAATATGATCCTTCACTCCTTCAATGATCAACCATTTGGCTTTATCCATATTCTTCTTGAAGGCTCTCAATGGTGTGACATCTACCAGTTCAACCAATGTATTGTTGATAAAGGTCTTGAGGTCATGTTCATCTAGAATGAAGGAGATCCTTGTCTTCCAGATTACGTATTTGGAGGCACCCTCCAACCGGTCCTAATCACGCAAACCACTGGTTTCCATCTCACCCAATGAATTTTGATTTTCTGCCTCTAACCCTCTACGCAACTAGTTATGCACTCCCTGCTGGAGCATGCCAAATAACTCACGAAATTTGTTTTTTCTTCATGGGAAATCAGAGTTTCTTGGGCAAGAAACTCATTGAGGTCAGAAGTCCCCAAATGTGTCTTCAACTACTTTCTTCTAACGCTTTATGCGCCAGCAATTACTGCTACACAAAAACTGCTTCCCACTAGCTTGTTGATCTGCGTTGATCTGTTGCACTCCTCCCACTACCTCTGAAAAAATTCAAAATAGAAAATACTACCTCTCTATCGGCTCATTCGGAGAGAGGTTTCCTTCCAAATATAGCCCTCCTAGCTTGGACTTCACAATCACTGGGCATATCGATCACCTGCTTATGCAACTCTTTGATCTCTGACTTTTTCTTCAACGCTAGATCTACTGGATCTGCTCTCTAACTCCTCCTGCACTGCTAAAAAAGCTCTGATACCATGTGAAAATTTCGCTGCCCAGAATCCTACTACACGAACTGATGACCATTCTTCTATTTGTTAATAACTTGAACAAAATATTTATTTTGTTCTACGGTAAACACGGAAACCCATACACTAAAACCTTCAAAAAATTAAACTGGAAAAAACTAAATGTGTAGAAACAAGATCTGAGCAAGAATATATTATAGACACATGAAAATATTATTTTTAGACCAATGTCCCTGGAGAAACCCAATGCGTGAAAATTGGTGCAACAACTGATGGTTTGTTTATTTTGTAGTAATTTTGAAAAAAATATGGGATACCTTGCTAGCCATTCTCGTAGAGAATCTGACTGATAAAGAACTAGTGATATTACCTTAGACTAACACTAGAAACCAAAACTGACAAGCCCTCCACTACCTATGTGTAGTCTCTACGTCACTCTACGTGGGGACTGCGTCACTATTGCTTGTTGGCTCTTCTGCTGGCTGGGATCTTCTGGCCCCTTTCAGTTTCACACCATGACTCTCTGGCACTGGATCTTATTGATCCCCAGCGAAACCATGGATCTTCTCAAGGCTTTTGTGCTGCCTCTGCTGATTCTGCCTAGGATCTGCATATTTTCTACGCTACCTCTTTGTGTACTGCTCTCTGTCTCCTCTACAGTGTATTCCTAGCTAAGGAAAATATCCAAGCGGAAATTATCCCTACCCCTCTCTACAAGAATCCTCTTAATCAATCTTCTCCCTAAGCACTACTCACTAAATAATTTTGATCTCTGGATCCTTTCTCCATCTCGATGTTTCTTCTAAATGATCCATCAAGTCCTTATTATAATCTTCTCGTTGAGACTTCAACGATCGAGATTAAATAGTTAATCAACGACTAAGATTAATCTTGATTTGATCTCCGTATTTTTCGAGAAGATTCACACTCTGTTTTATTAATACCCTTTAATTATTTTAGTTTCCTAAGTTTTGACATAGGGTCCCATTAAAAATAATTAATTATTTTAATCAAGCAAACTACGAGTGGAATTTTCAAAACTGATTCCTGGGTTCTTTGGAATACATGTGTCTAGGCCTCCCTGCAAATTTTGAGACTTAGGGCACATCCGATGCTACCCGAAATCAACAATAACATTATTTTCTTTTAGTTAGGCATATGTTCCCATGTATCATCTTTCTCAGTCGGATTCAACACTTCTTTCATAGCGCTAACCTAATGCTTATATTCACTATGTTGGGAAAAATTATTGGGTCATATTTTGGATATCAAAGAAAAATTGGCATGATTTGGTATAATTTTTAATTTCCTTCTATTTTAGACTCAAGAATTTTTATTAATTAAAGTATGATTTTTTGGATATTTTTCAGTAGATATCTAGATGGAGTATTTAAATGTTGATATATTTCTTCCTTCTCTCCTTCTTCTTCCTTATGTTCTTCCTCCTCCTCTTCTTCTTTTTCCTTTTCTTTCCCTTTGTTGAGTGTCTTCTCTAGAACTCCCTTTGCTCTTAAATTTTCTTCTTGAGATAATGCTCCATTGACTTTTACATCAATTCTCTCTACCACTTCGTGTAGTCTTTTCTTGTAAAATTTGTAGCCCTTGCTTCTAGATGCGCACCTGAGGAATATTCCTTCATTTGTTGTGGAACCAAACTTGCGTAAATTCTATTTACTTATCTGTATGTAATACTCGTTTCCAAGTACTCTGAAATATTTGACTATATCTAGTCTATCATTTCATAATTCATGAGAAGTCTTAGTGTTGTTCACACTAGTTTGAGTTCTATTTAGAATGTAGAGTGTTGTACTAATTACCTCTCCTTAAAAGTTGTTAGGTAATTTTGCTTCATTGAGCATTGTTTTTTATATTTATTGATGTTGTTAATTATGTAAACATAAAAAAAAATTAAATAAAATTAAATAAAATAAAAAATTAATAACTATTTTCAGGAAGTGTAAACGTTTTTTTAAGCTTTGCTCTAAAAAAAGAGAGTTTTTTAGGGTAAGATATTTGATTCTTTTCTGTGATCTAGAATTATAATGAAGGTATATCAGTAATTATTTACAATAAATTCTCAACTTTGTTTTTATCAAAATGTAAAATTTGAGTATAAATTTATTAACCTATTAAATTTAATGATTTATTTCAATTTAAATTCTTACTTCACATACAATTACATTAAAATAATTAAATACAATTTAAATTATTGAACTGAAGAATATAAATAGTGTATTTTATAGCACAAGTAAATAAATCAAGTCAATTCAATGGATTAGTTGAACCCAACTAGTATCCTCAATTATATTGGAAGTTAAATCATTTAAAAGATTATATATACTCAATCCAATTGATTGATGTAAATAAGAAATTGATTTTCTATAATTTGAATTCATTTGAATTCATATATGTAGTAGAAAATTAATTTTAAACAATAAAAAAATCATGATTTAACTAAAATATAATTAGTCAATTTCCTATTAAAAATTCCAAAACATCTACTAATTACACAATATTATATTTTTTACAATGTCACAAATTATATAGGAAATTGATTTTTTACAATTTGAGTGTCTTAAATTTTATTGTTGAATTCATATATGTAGTAGAAAACTCATTTTAAACCCTAAATATAAAATTCAAATTGGATTCCATAAGGAATAAATTGGACACTATAAAATCCAATATAAGAAAAATTCCAGAGTGTACATTTTAAAAATGTTAACAATTTTTTTCATAATTACAAAAAATTGAAATGAAGTAAGATTATATTTAAAACTTTAAAGAAATTTCATTAATTTTTTCCCTCGCAATTTATGTTTACTTATGTCCAATATTAACCTTTTCTGTGTATTTAAGATGATCTAGAAATAATAAGAGACATAAGATTATCTATAAATAATAAGAATCAAAATTCTTGAAATTTATTTCTATTACAGATCGTGAAAACAAGTAAAATCTAATAATATGACCAACAAAAATTCAAATCTATTACTGTACTCATCTCGTCCATATTTATTCAAACAATAAATGTGTGTAGATTAATTATTGTGATAAAAAACAAAAAATGAACTCAACTGAAATTCCACATCAATAAGAAACTGAACCCTTTCAATCAAATTCCAAACAATAATCCACAAAAAAAACTCCTCCAATTAAAACGAACTCCTTATCTATCACTACTTTTGCATATTCATTCAACTTGTCAATGAAGACCAATTTGGTACCAATAACTGTGAAAATTCCACTACCCAGAATCCTACTGCAGCAACTGATGAGAATTATTCTATTTCTTAATTACTTGAACAAATTATTTATTGTATTATATGACAAACACTGAAACCCATACCATATAGCCTTAACAAAGTTTAACTGCGGAAAATAAATGTGCGTTAACAAGATCTAAGCAAGAATAAATCATAGACACATGACACCATTATTTTTGGACCAATCTCTTCGGAAAAACAGAATCTGGGAAAACTAGTGCAATAGATGAGGGTTTGTTTATATGCAATAACTCTGAATACAATTTGGGATGCCTTGCTAGCCATCCTCATAGATAATCTCATTGACAATAAGCTAGTGAGATTACCTCAAATTGACAATCGAAACCAAAACTAGCCAAACCTCGAACTGATAAGCCCTCCACTGCCTCTGCGCAGTCTCTGCGTCACTCTACATGGGGACTGTGTCACTGTTGCTTGCTGGATCTTATGCTGGCTGGATCTTATCTTCTGGCCCCTTCTGGTCTTATACCTCGGCTCTCCGACACTGGATCTGATTGATCCTTAGCTGAATCATGGATCTCCTCAAGGCTGTTGTGTTGTCTCTACTAGCACTACGTAGCTTCTACGTTGCCTCTTGATGTACTTCTCTGTGTTTCATCTACGGTGTATTCCCGGCTCAAGAAAATCTCCAGCCGATAATTATCCTTGCCCCTCTCTGCGAGAATCCTCTTGCTTGATCTTCTCCTTGATCACTGCTCAATAAAGAATTTCAATCTCTGGATTCTTTCCCCATCTTGACGTGTCTTGCAAATGATCCATCAATTCCTTCTTATAATCTTCTCGTTCAGACTTCAATGGTCGAGATTAAATTATTAATCAATGGCTAAGATTAATATTGATTTTCACCTTTTTCTAGAAGATTCACACTCTTTTTTATTAATACCTTTTAATTATTTTGATTTCCTAAGTTTAGACTTAGGGTCCCATTAAAAATAGTTAACTATTTTAATAAAACACACTCCCAATGGAATTTTCAAAAGAAAGTTATGGTTTCTTTAGAATATATCTGTCTAATCCTCCCTACAAAATTTGAGACTTAGAGAAAATCTGATGCTACTCCAAATAAACATTCATATTAGCGAGGAATGTGCTCTAACAATACAACCAACTGAAGTATTGCTCTGATTCTGCAACATCTCCCTCTGCGTTGCTGATGTCTGACACTACTACCCATTAATACTACACTACTACATCCATGTTTCTGTTGACCCTACCTATTGTTGCCAACTGCCACTGAACTGAAACTATGTTGCTTACTGCAACTAAAAAACATCCAAAATCTGATCTAAGTTTTCAATAGAATGCATCTCGTACTTAATATAGGACTGTTGCTAGTATTTGCATTGTCCCTTTGAAGCCTCTACGTTGTTGTTGAATTTGCACTGTGCCTTCTTGAACTGTTGCGAACTTTGCTATGTGATACTCAAACTCTGGCGTGCTCTAGCCACTGCAATATCACTTTTGCACTCCTCTGCATCAACTAAACCTTGTTCATCGTGCTACTTATGATTTTGGCTCTTGTAGCAAGGTAATGATCCGAGAGGTGGACTCGTCAAGGATCTTGCCCAATCTACAGTTTTGTTGAACTAGAGCTCCATATCACCCCAACGCTCCCTTGGCGATATATGGGAAATCATTGTGAATTCCTCCTCTTCTATCTTTGCAGATAGAGCCTACAGATCATGCTTCTCATCATTTTATTTCCTCTTGAGAGGACATTGTATGGCGTAATGTCCCATCTCTCCACACTAGAAGCACTTGATATTAGAGATGTCCTTCTTTTGTCTATGCTTCTCCTACTTCCGCTTTAATGCAAGGGTTGCATTCTCCTCCTCCTCCTCCTTGGGCTTTGACCCACTGCTACTTCTGCCATCAAGTTTGTGCTTGAGTAGATCTCTCCTCATCTCTTCTTGCTGAAGAGTTTCCCACATTGCTTCCCAGCCTGGTAACTTCTCTCTGCCCAGGATGCTCTGGAAAAATACCTAATATTCTTAGGAAACTAAATTTAGGGTCAGTCTGACCATCTCTATGGCCTCAGGAACTTCTCCCATAGCTGCGAGGTGATCTCAGTTCTCCTAAAGTCTAGATAGGAAAGGATCAATGTGCTCTCCCTTCTAAATCCAGGTAGTATGCAACTTCTACTCCAAAAAAATATTCTTCTACTTGAAAGACCCCTGATATAGCATGGCCAATGCATCCCACATTTCCTTGGTTGTCCCTTTGATAGAAATGTGTGAAACAATACGATCCTTCACTCCATAAAGGATCAATAGTTTGTCTTTAGCCATATTCTTCTTGAAGGCTCTCAATGGTGCGACATCTACTGGTTCAACAAATGTACTGTTAATAAAGTTCTTGAGGTTATGCTTATCTATAATGAAGGAGATCCTTGCCTTCCAGATTATGTAGTTGGAGGCACCCTCCAATCGGTACTGGTCATGCAACCCACTGGTTACCATCTCACCGAATCAATTTCAATTATTTGCCTCTAACCCTCTGCGTAGATGGATTTACACACTCCCTGATGGTGCATGTGAATTAATTCACGAAATCTATTGTTTCTTCATGGTAAATGAGAGTTTCTTGGGCATGAAACTCACTAAGCTCACAAACCCACAAATGTGTCTTCAACTAATTTCTTCACCAGCAATCACCGCTACACAGAAACAACTTCCCACTACCTTGTTGATATGCGTTGATCTACTATGCTTCTCCCACTACCTCTAACAAACTACAAACTAGAAAATCCTACCTCTCTGTTGGCTTACTTAGGGAGAGATTTCCTTGCAAAAGTAGCCTTCCTGGCTTGTACTGCACAATCACTCGGGATATCAATCTGCTGCTTCTGCAGCTCTTTGATCTCTGACTTTTTCTTCAATGCTGGATCTACTAGATTTTCTCTCTTTCTCCTCCTTCACTGCTTAATAAGCTCTGATACCATGTGAAAATTCCACTACCCGTAATCCTACTGCAAGAACAGATGAGAATTCTTCTATTTGTTAATTACTTGAAGAAATTATTTTTTCTATGGTAAACACTGAAACCCATACACTACAACCTTCAGAAAATTAAACAGTGGAAAATAAATGTGTGGAAACAAGGTCTGAGCAAGAATAAATCATAGACACATGACATTGTTATTTTTGCAACAATGCCCCCGGAAAAACCCTAGGTGGGAAAATCAGTGCAACAACAGAGGGTTTGTTTGTTATGTAGAAATTATGAATTCAATATGGGATGCCTTGCTGGCCATCCTCACGTAGAATCTGACCGATAAAGAGCTAGTGAGATTACCTCACATAGAAATTGGAAACCCAAACTAAAAAACCCTCCATTGCCTCTATGTAGTCTCTACGTCGCTCTACGTGGGGACTGCATCACTGTTACATGTTGGCTCTTCTGCTAGCTAGATCTAATATTCTGGCCCCTTTTGGTCTCACACTGCGGCTCTCAGGCACTGGATCTGACTCATCCTCAGCTGAATCACGAATCTCCTCAAGGTTTTTGCGTTGCCTCTACTAGCTCTATGTAGGATCTGCATAGCTGCTACCCTACCTCTTTGCATAGTTCTCTCTGTCTCCTCTGCAGTGTATTCCCGGCTCAGGAAAATCTCCAAGTGGAAATTATCCCCGCACCTCTCTGTGAGAATCCTCTTAATCGATCTTCTCCCTGAGCACTTCTTACTAAATAATTTCGATCTCTGGATTATTTCTCCATCTCGATGTGTCTTCCAAATGATCCATCAATTCCTTCTTATAATCTTCTCGTTAAGAATTCAACGGCTGAGATTAAATCATTAATCAAAGTTTAATATTAATATTGACTTGATCTCTGTTTTTTTTCTAGAAGTTTCACACTCTATCGTTAATACCCTTTATTTATTTTAGTTTCCTAAATTTAGACTTAGGGTCCCATTAAAAATAATTAATTATTTTAATCAAACACACTCCGAGAGGAATTTCCAAAAATGATTTCTAGGTTCTTTGGAATACATGTGTCTAGGCCTCCCTGCAAATTTTGAGACTTAGAGCACATCTGATGCTACCCGAAATCAACAATAACATTATTTTCTTTTAGTTAGATATATTTTCCCATGTATCATCTTTCTTAGTCTGATTCAACACTTCTTTCATAGAACTAACCCAATGTTTATCTTCACTATCTTGGGAAAAATTATTGCGTTATATTTTGGATAGCAAAGAAAAATTGGCATGATTTGGTATAATTGTTAATTTCTTTCTATTTTGGACTCATGAATTTTTGTTACTTAAGGTATGATTTTTTGGATGATTTTTTAGTAGATATCTCGATGGAGTATTTGGATGTTGATATATTTCTTCCTTCTCTACTTATTCTTCCTTCTCCTCCTCTTCTTCTTCCTTTTCTTTCACTTTGCTGAGTGTCTGCTCTAGAAATCCCTTTCCTCTTGAATTTTAATGCTTCATTGACTTTTACATCAATTCTCTCTACCACTTTTTGTAGTCTTTTGTTGTGAAATTTGTAGCCCTTGCTTCTAGATGCACACCTGAGGAATACTCTTTCATTTGTTGTGGAACCAAACTTGCCTAAATTGTCTTTACTTATCTTTATGTAATACTTGTTTCCATGTACTTTGAAATATTTGACTATAACTGGTCTACCATCCCATAATTCATGAGAAGTTTGGTCTACCATCCCATAATTCATGAGAAGTATTGGCATTGTTCAGACTAGTTTGAATAGATGAGTTCTATTCAGAATGTAGAGTGTTGTACTAACTACCTCTGCTTAAAAGTTGTTAAGTAATTTTGCTTCATTGAGCATTTTTTTTCTTATTTATAAATATCATCAATTATGAAGAAAGAAAACAAAAGACAAAACAAAAAAACAAAAAAAAAAAAAACTATTCTCTCAAGATTTCCATTCTAAGATATTTGATTATTACATCTAGAAATTATAATGAATCTATACTAATAATTATTTACAATAAATTCTGATTTTTTTTTATTAAAATGTGAAATTTGAATATAAATGTGTTCAACTATTAAATTTAATAATTTATTTAAATTTAAAATTCTTACTTCACATACAATTTACATTAAAATAATTAAATACAATTTAAATTATTTAACTCAAGAATATAAATAATGTATTTTATAAAAATATAAAAAAGTCAACTAAACTTAGAAATGCAATTGCGATGTAATTTATAGAACAAGTAAGTAAATCGAGTCAATTCAATGGATTAGTTGAACCCAACTAGTATCCTAAATTATATTGGAAGTTAAATCATTTAAAAGATTATATATACTCAATTCAATGGATTGGTGTATATAAGAAATTGATTTTCTATAATTTGAATTCGTACATGTAGTAGAAAAATAATTTTAAACAACAAAAAATAATGATTTAACAAAAATATAATTAGTCAACTTTTTACTTAAAAATTCCAAAACATAGATAATATTATATTTTTTAATATGTTATAAATTATATAGGAGATTGATTTTCTACAATTTGGGTGTCTTAAATTTATTTTGTATGGTTGAATTCATAAAAATTGGACACTGTAAAATCCATTATAAGGAAAATTCTAGTGTGCATTTTAAAAATGCTAACATTTTTTCGTAATTAAAAAACATTGAAATAAAGTAAGATTATATTCAAAATTTTAAAGAAATTTTATTAAATTTTTCCCTATAATTTATGTTTACTTATATCCAATGTTAACTTTTCCTTTATAATAAAGAGAGTCTAGAAATAATAAGAGACATAAGATAATCTAGAAATAGTAAGAAACAAAATGCTTTAACCTTTCTTTTCTAATAAAGAGAGTCTAGAAATAATAAGAGACATAAGATAATTTAGAAATAGTAAAAAACAAAATGCTTGAAATTTATTTCTATTATAGATTGTGAAGACAAGTAAAATCTAATAATATGACCAGCAAAAACTCAAACCTATTACTTATTTATCTCATCCATATTTATTCAATACTAAATGTGTGCAGATTAATCAATGTGATAAAGCACAAAAAAAACTCAAATAAAATTCCATATCAATAAAAAACCGAACATCAAATTCCAAACAATAATTCATCAAACTAATTCCTCAAATCAAATTCCACAACAGTAATCATTATCTTCCACATTGTAATCACTATCATCCAAACAATCGTACTTCCAATATACTGGTATTCTTTACACCATTATAGTATGGAACTTTATATTTTTTTAATTTCTATTTTCCTCTTTATAATGTTATAGTATCTTTAATTGCTATCTTCCTCTTTAGCATATTAATAGGAAATTTATTTTTTTTAATGCTATTTTTTAAATATAATTTTTTTCTAAAAATTTTAGTGATTTTTTCTTTAATAATTATTTTATTAATTAAAAACTCTAACCAAAAAATATATTTAATAATTTTTAATTCTTTTCTTTTAATACTCTAAAACTTTGTAACTATGTTTTAAACAATAAAAAAATTATATTTTTCTAAAAATAATTCACCAAATTCTTACCAAAGAACTCCAAAACATGCTAAATTCTTGCAAGAAACTCCAAAACACAATATTATATTTTATATAATGTCTTATGGTTGAAGAGTCCCTATTCATTCATGTGAGTCTTATTATTAGGATTGATTCGTTCCAGTGAGTCTTATCACACTCATTCGTGCAGGTGAGTTGCTAAGTCTAACTACAACTGAGTCTTAGATTTATGCATCTGTGTGACTTTCATTAGTGGGTCCACACTGGGGCCAATCTTATTACCTACGCATCTACTCATTCATGTGAATGACCGAATGGCAGGTGTCAGTGAACCCCGTCATTAGATTTTGCTTTCTAGGGGAATATTCTGGTCATTTCGCTTTCCACAGTCGTAACCATAGTTACTAAGTTCGAATTCTGATACCATACCATAAAAATTGATGATATTAAACCCTGTGCGGCCAAGCTTATGGTGCTAAGCAATACTAGATGCTGGGAATATATATGCAGCGCCCTTGGATAGTACTATTTTTTGTTGTAGTCCTCCTCCTACCAATTTATATATTTTCCCCCATTTTGAAGTTGTTGGGAAAGGAAGATGATATTGTTGAACTATCTATCTGGTTCATTCCTCAGAAATTCGCTTTTTTTCCATGTTTCCAACTCAGAGATACATGCAGAGTCAGTTGAAAAACATGGTCATTGTACAGATCGTTGGAGCCGCATTGGTGCTTCATATTTTTGTAAGCTGGCTCTTCATCATTAAATTGCATATGGGACTTATCGGAGCAGCTATGACATTAAATTTTAAAAAGTGGTTGTCTCTGGTTTACCAGTTTGTTTATACTATCTGTGGAGGGTGTCCCCAGACACGGACTAGACTATCAAGAGAAGCAGTCCAGGATCTGTTGTAAGACACACAACACACAAACTGGAAACAAACTTCAACAATATATTAATGAATGTCTCAAGGAATGATGTACAATGTATACACATATAAATACATCAAGAAAATGTTGAATCAGTTCCCTAGGTTTCTTCGACTCTAATAAACGATTATCTAACACAAAATAACCCAAGGATTAGTTGCCTAACATTCCCCCCTTAATCCGAAGGGATATACCAAAGTCCAAGAATGAGAGCTCAGAATGCAGAAATGCATCTCAGCCAAGAGCTGAATGTCTTTCGGAAATGGTTTTCAAGGATGACCATAAACTGAAAATGGGAGAATTCAATGTCTCAACCAACACTAATTCTGGAACCTACATAGCAGTTCTCAGAAGAAAAAAAAATGTGGTTTTAAGATGACCACAAACTCCAAAACTGTCACAACAGTTCCTCGAACAAAATCAATCAACTAAGGTTGTGGCTCAGGATGTGGATCACTGACTCAGGCTTGCTTGACATATTGAACTCGAACCTATAACAGACCCACCAAAAAATCCCCCCTTGTCGGATACAAGGTGAGAAATATTCCGCATCACTGCAAGACTCGTCACTCTCGAACAAATTATTGGACATGATCTGTAGATCTTCTTGGCTGCTTTTGTCCATTCCCAAGAAGCAATCCATCCAAAACTTAGCTTCTCTCTTGCAGTGCTCTTCCTTTTGGAACATCTATTTAACTCATGATTTCGCTTTCCACAATGCTCGCATGGGTGAGATCAAAACAATGATCTTTCATATGTCCAACTCTGTTACATTGTTGGCATTTATCAACTTTTTCTAGAACCACACCATCCAGAAAACCTGCACGTCGAAATTTTATAGGTTTAGCAAAATCTGGAATGTGAAAAAATACATCACTGCTATAACCAAGACCTGTTCTGTGTTTATTGTGTGTCATCTCTTCCCATGGTCTTATAACAGGTTTCACATTAGCACTTCTAACTGCGTCCAAAGTTTCACCTGAAAGCACTTCATTTCTTTGATCATTATTCTTTGACTGATGATCAGACTCAAACAAATTTTTGTTCTAAACAACACTAGTTTAGAATCACAAGTTTTCTTTTGAAATTCGTCTCACTGTAACTGCGACTCTAACTCCAAGAATTCAATTTTGCTTTTAGCATTTTGCAAACATGATTGGATTTCAGAGAGCATGTATTTGCTGACTTGGACATCGTTACGGATAGTAGATAGCATTAAATCACTTAATAATTGTACTAAATCATTTAGTTTGGCCATTTTTTCTGGTGCAATATCAAAGTAAACTTGCAATCAACTCAGAAAGAAAGGGTTCGATTACCACTGAAAATGCACCCAATACAAACTTTTCAATGAATTAACTGAGTGTCGGGTTCAACCGATCATGCACCCATCAATAATACAAATCATAACATGTAACAGACAACTTCAAAACTTCAAAACCTTCGTCTACTGGGAGCAATACCAACGAGCCAAGCTCCCAACAAGCCAACAAAAATATCTACACTGCATATTCTACACTCCAACCACCCTTTGAATATGTCAATTTTCTTATCCCTCCAACAAAATGCTCTGACCATATAATGAGTAACTTCAAAGTTTTATTTTAAATAAACTTCATTAAATCTTGATGCCAAAGTAATGTGTAACTAACTCTGCCCAACATACTCTTTAGAGAAAATTCCAATAATTTTAACATGTCAACTTCTTGATTTAGAAGAGATAAAATATAAAATTAATCTTGAAACTTCCAAATAATACCTTGAAATTGTGGCTTAGCTGGAGCAATAACCTTCACTGCAACTTCAATTTCATCACATATCCCAAATATCCATATATCCCAAAACAATCAATAAACCTCATTTCGAAAACATATTGATAATGTATAACAACCCTTATGCTTTCCCACTCTTCGAATTTGAGCTAGCATCAAATACTTATTATCTCATTATTAGCATGAAAAAAGTTTTCTTATAATTTTGTACCGGCACTTGGGAAATGCACTAATAGTGATAGGCACGATACTTCAATTTTGCAACTGATTTAGAGGCAGGCTAGAAGAAGTGTGCTCAATGAAACTTGATTTACAACAATAAAAAAAACCGGGTAGTGGCCCATCTAAATTACATTCTCCTACACCCAAACGACACAAAGCCACCAGTAATGGCCGTGCAACTATAGGATGGTCCATGGGCTACAACGATAATGCAATTTTCACTGAAATTGCTACAGAAGATAATCCAATTTTCACTGAAATTGCTACAAAAGATTTAGCACGTCTTGCTAATTGTAAAATTCATCTGGCCACTTTTGTTGCCACACAAGAAAACTTGTAATTATTTTACCATTCTTCGCTATAATAAATTATCAAGTATCAATTGATAGTCTGTGTGTGCATCATACTCTTCAAAAATTTACTCAAAACAATGTGCATAGTTTCACTTGCAAAGGCAGAAAAAACAAGGCTCATACCACAATCTCCACTAATTGAAAATACAATATTGGAATAGAAATAACGATTTTAACCCTTGGAAGTCGATGGATGGTTTCATAACTTGTCCAACATCAAACCCTTCAGCGCAGTTCAATATCCAGATCAATAATTCTGGTATACCCCATCGCATTGCCGAACTCTCCTATGGCCTCTCACCTTTCATCTCTGGTATTGGATTTATTTCAATCAAACTGCAGGCATCTTTGCACCTATCATCTTCGATATGAGAAAGTGTTTGGATAAATATCGTAGGGGTTGTCTATTCCAGAAATAACGTCTCACTCCTACCAGTGTTGTCCATTAAAAAATAATCAAAGATTGTCGTAACAGCACTTCCACTATGCCAGATAAGGTAAGACATAAATTGATGCCAATTAAGTACGAAAAAATTATCCCAAGATGGAGTGTGAGAGTTTTACATACTACGTGGGCTTCATAGGCAAATCTCTTGGATTATTTACAGCCATAGATTCATCGTCAACGGGTTTAAATAAGTATGGTCTCTGCTACCACATCGCTCATAAAATATATCTCCACATTCAAGCAACATAGAGGCAAAGAAGTAGAAACGAGATCAAAAGAATAAAAATGTGCAGTTTGCAGAGGGTATAAAAAATATGCTAGTGGATACAATCCACGACTCCATACCTTATTTATTTATCATCAACAGTCCATTGAAAAACCCAATACCACCAAGTTCACTGGTCGCTATTGAAACCGTTAACCTTTGTTTAACCATCAAAATTGCATTCTCTGCTAACGAAATTATTTGGATAACTCGAACCCCTTGGCCTCTTTCACACAGAGCCTGGTTATCACATAATGCACAAAAACCTTGGACTGACACATGCAAACTCCAGTGCTCATGAAGAGCCACAAAACTAGTGGCACATTTCAATTACTAGTCAGATGAACAACCTCGCTCTGATACCATTGTAAGATACACAACACACAAATTGGAAACATACTTCAACAATATATTAATGAATGTCTCAACAATATATTAATGAATGTCTCAAGGAATGATGTACAATGTATACACATATAAATACATCAAGAAGCTGTTGAATCAGTTCCCTAACACAAACTAATTACCTAACACAAATTAACCCAAGAATTAGTTGCCTAACCTCTGTAGCCTTACTTCAAATTACATATCGCATTGGTATGATGCTATGGTTAGTTGCACACATTTTCATCATGAAACTATTCTTAATCAATGCAATTTTTAGATTTTTGAAGTTTAATTCAGAGCAAGGAACTGACATTCGTTTTCTTATCAACCAGTTTAGAAAGTTGGTATTACAGAGTATTGATCCTCTTGACAGGGCATCTACCAGATGCAGAAGTTGCAGTCGATTCCCTTTCAATCTGGTAAAACATGTTTTCATTTTTATATTATTTTAGAATAAAGAAAATTACTGAGAAAATCATATATTTTAACATATTTGAGTTTTCATGTCATTTCTTACAGCATGAACATCAACAGTTGATGATGATACCATTTGGATTTTTAGCGGCAACAAGGCATGTGCACCATGCTAATATTTGGAATGGATAAGCGTATTTCCGAATTTTCAAGGGTTGCGTTATGCCTCGATTAATTTGTAGTTTGTTAATGCAGCATAAGGGTTGGCAATGAGCTAGGGGCTGGAAATGGAAAAGGAGCAAAATTTTGCAGTGATTGTTTCTGCAAGTACTTCAAGTGCCATAGGAATTGTCTTTTGGGTTCCTATTCCTGTGTTGCGCGAGGATTTCGGTCAGGTGTTTACCAGCAGTGAAATCATCATAAACGCGGTTTCTAAATTGGCAATTTTGCTGGCATTTATTGTTGTTCTTAACAGTGTTCAGCCTGTACTCTAAGGTAACTGTTTTTTTAAACAGTGTGACTGTTACTCTTATTTCTTTTTGAGAAAAGCCATATTCTATGGCGCGGTGAAATATATAGTTGGCATGAATAGGAAAAAACACACACAACATTCCACATTCGTTTAGAACCATTCATTGTCATTTTATAATTAAGGAATATTATCCATTGATCAGGTATTTTGTTGCCAATATTAAAATTTGACATAGTTATAAAATTCAAAATAACAGATTCCTTATTTCAAATTTGTTATAGTTATAAAATTCAAACAGGCATGTAAAAAAAAATAAACAATTCTGATATTCATTAATATTAGAATGTAAATTTTTGTGATTTATAAGATAATTCTTCCAATTAATTACATTTTAGTATGTTTCAAACTATTAAATATGTTTCATACTTAAATGTGATATATCATAATAACTTAGTATGAAGTCCTAATAATACCACACTAAATAGTTCAAAACCATTCAACCTCAAATATTGGAATGTGATTTGCAAAAAAAAAAAATTATTGATCTCTTTAATTTAAATTTAATTTACAAGTTATTTAATGAGAATATATGATGCAGACCTTGATCATTTAATTGTAATCATTACAGGCAACCTGATATTAGAGTATGTAACATATAGGCTATGTTTCCAGCTGACGTAAGATGTGATTAAGATTTTACCATTTGTGATCAAAATTATGTGAGGTTTGAGCTTAGATACTCTGGGACACTATTTACATTAGCCCCTTAGCTGATTTGAAAATATTGCTTGAAATCGATATGTAGCCACCATTATCAACCAACCATTACTATTGCAGTTTGATTTTATTTGATGCAAATGAATGTCATGAAACTTTTCTTAGGGTTATCTTTCTCTTTATTTTCACAAGTAGCCATTGGATCACGATGGCAAGCTTATAAAATTTCAAGGAGAGTAGAATATGAGATAAAACAAGAGGCTCTCGAGGTGAGTAATGTGGAGCACTCAACACATATTTTATTTATTCAATCAAAATCTCATATATATAAACTTAGGTGGTTTGAACCACTCCTTAAATAATAGGATCTAGGACTTAAATAGAGGATCTCAATCCTAACCAAATAAATTAATAGATTTCTCCAGTAATTCCCACACTCCCCTTAATAGAGAAATTCACCCAAAATCATATTTCTCCTTCATTGGCTTATTATATGCCTGCTGGTCTCAGTCTCAGCTAGTCTTACAATCATACTTGATAACTGAGCTTTCATTTTTGTTTTCTTGCTAAAGAGTCCATGCTTGTTCATTTGTCGGTGAAGTTTCATCTTCACTTTTCTTGCCATAATATAGTGGTGGAGCTTATCCTTCTTCTTGCGTTTTCTGCACCAAAGGTGGTGTTATCAATAAGCTGGAACCAAGTTGGGTTGTTCAATTGTCAACCTAGCACAACTATTTCAAACCACTTTGGATTTGAAGTTAGCCCTTCCAATCAGAGAGGGCACTCTCAAAGGAAAAATGAAGTACTCAAGATAAAACTTTTATTTGCAGATGACTAAATCTTTTTGTGTTTTAAGTGATTTTGCAGGTGGAAGAGTGTATGAAGGCTACCATTGGGCATGGAATCAGCTAAGCGACTTCAGTTACTAGCAAATGTATCCATGGAAACTAAGGCAAATGGGCTTAAAATATAACTTTTACAACAAAAATATAGTACATGAAGGAAATTGGAGCATACAAATTATGAATTCCAAATGATCATAACACTATGATGCTGATAAAAATATAAAAAATAGAGAGACACAAACACATAAGCTCCCAAAGGATCTCAAGTTTTGAAAGACAACTGTTGCAAACTGTATATTAGATTGGTAGAGAAAATTTGCATAATAGCCTTATCATTACATTCCTCCACCCCTTCAAACTCAAAAACTCCCTCATTTATAGAGTGAGGTCTCAGACAATGGTCTGCCACCTGGGTCAGCCTCAAATTCCTACTTAAGAGACCTATCCCTAATAGAATTACATCACTTGGAGACTTCCTAGGGATACTTTTCTATTTGGCAGAGTTTGAATACAAAAGGGCACTTCTTTCGTTAAATAGCTTAACAAACTCTTTTAATAACCCTTATCAAATGCAACCAACTAATATTCTGAATGTGCTGGATTTTTGATGTGTCATCATGCCACGTGGATGTTGATATGGACCTCCACCAAGTCAAATTTAAAAATTTCTACACAAATCTGGCTAGGAAATATTCTGTAAAATAGGCCTCAAAGATGGGTGCATATTTTCCCAAACCTGATGGTTGTTAAAAAACTGAGAGAGGTTTTGGTAGATGGGCTCATTATTAAGAAAAACCTCCTTTAAATTTCCAAAATTCCTTTCCATTTGGTCATAAAGTGAGCTTGAAGTTTACTGCTAAAACAATCATTTCGAGAACTTCCGTAGTGCACTTTTGTAGAAAACTCCAAAATCCACCTTTTGCATAATATTTGACCTTTCTGACTACTGGAGGGTCTTCCTTGGGGCTAATGAGGTAAAAAAATGCTCTAATCCACCCTTGTTCTGAAATTTTTGCTGAAGTTTACCCTCAAAGAAACCTACAACACTTTCGTAGCAAAATCTCGTCTTTCAGCTTTGGACTTGCTACCAAAGTACCTAGTTTACTGATAATTTTTGACTTCTTCCTTTTTTCACCTTCAAAACACTACTAAAGTCTGTACATGCCTGGTATGATAATATAAGACAAAATATGGTCCAAAAATGTGTTTTCTTACCATCTTTCATGGAGTAACATCATCATTTTGCACAACCATTTTAAGACCCTTTTTCTTCAATTCGGTTTGTAACGTTTTTATCAAACCAAACTGACATGATGAGGTGTTCACCAACTAATACACTAGAGTTAAAATCTTCTAAACATGAGTTGAGATGATGAGTTTTCCAATTGATGAGCTTCCATCATGATGAGTCGTCATCCATATGGAGTTTGACTGCTGAGCTACCCCCTTGAACAAGTGGCACAATAATATTCATGCTCTTATTTTATGATTCATCCACCTTTTCAGTGCATTGATTGCTCAAAAACAAATAACGATGGAAGAAAAACAGAGTACGGGGACCTTCGTAGAAAATCTTGACTTGTTTACACTGAATTTGCTGCGGAAGTTGGTAAAAGTGTGAAATTCACTCTAATGACCAGATTAATTCATGCACAAAGATTTTTTTTTTCTTTGAAAATGACACCTCTTAAATTAATGATGACCTCTCAAAGTCACCAAAATATCCCTACACATATGGATGTTTTTTGAAAATTACAAACTTAAAAGATCGTATTCAACCCTAAGTAACTTACCCTAATTGACTCAGGACCAACCTAATGGTTATCACGGATAACAATGGCTCCAATGGGGATGATGCACCCTTGTGGTGCAACAAAGAACTCGTAGACCACATGCCTATTCATTGGGCATTTTACAAATCGAAGACTGCAACTTTCAAACTGACTTTTTCTCTTAAAACCAAACTGACATTCAAACTGAAACTATATAAAATGATAATGATAACTACGACTGAAAACCATGCTGCAAACTAAAGATGCTATTGCTGAAAACTAGATGCTCAAACCTCTGAGCTTATTTATGTATATACCAATCTACCCTAAGCTGAAAATCAGATGTTCGTTTCAAGAAATATGAAACCTCCAATATAGTTAGTCCAAAAGCTAATCCAACACCTGTTCTTCTTGACTATTCATAAGTGGACCATATATTGGCAACTAAGAACAAAAATTGAATCCATAACCTGTACTTATAAATGAAATAAACTCCACCTTCACTGATGATTGAAATAGGCTTACCAAAGGATCTTGATAACCATGAAAAATGTCCTCTTTTGATGAAAGCAACAAATTAGCAAAAGGATACTTGAAAACACTGAAAGGTATCCTGTCGTGATGATCCAAAGGAAACTCTTCATTCATAACTACAATTTGTCTCTGTTTTATGCCTTCATTTTCAACATCATTCTTAAGACAATACTCTGACTCTTCATGAAAATCATCAATGGGAGAAACCATATCATATGCTACATGGATGTTTAAAATTAAATTCTCATGATTACAATAAGAACTTCATGTATATCATCATGCAAAAATAATTTTTTTTTATCATTTAAATTTGTAACAAGACATTTTGGGAAAACAACTTGTGGCTCAAAAGGTTGTTGATTATTTTATATAAGTGTTTCCTTATGACAATCTTAAAGCATACTCAAGGAATCAACCTCCTCCTCATGATTAAAAGAGACATGTTTCACATAAAATTCTCCTTGCTCCTGCCCATTTTCATGTTGCTAAACATTCAACTCTTTGTTCTCAATATGATCGGAAAGTTTTTCATATGCTTGGGGATTATCTAAAAGTGAACTTTCATCACATGTTACCTCATTGTTCAAAATTTTCATGCATGTATTTTCAAAAACCTAATCTTGAGGAGTTTCTTCTTGACATAAAATCTCAGAAAAGGAATGGGTTGAAAATCAATTTAAATTATTTGGCTCATACCTTTGACTACATATAGATTTACAAGGTTGTGAATCCTCATAAATTTCATGTAATATGACTTGACTGTCAAATTCATAATCCATTTCATCTTCAACTAAAGAAGAGACATCTGCTTGTTGGAAAATTTCTTGATCATCATGATAACTAGCTTCTGAAGAAAATTCATAAAGTGCCTTTAATATATCCTCATCATCCATACATTCTACATCATCATCAATAATTTTAATACATTGAAACAATGGTGATGAAGTATTGAAACAGTATTACAACAGTATTGAAACAATGGTGATGAAGTATGAGACTTCCCATAATGTCCAAAAAATATTCTATGGAAATCTTTAAGAGAACACAAGCTTCCTGATTTCAACCCTTCATACCATACTCTAGCTTTTTCTTCTAGGGTAGACATCTTCATGGGACAATCCTAAGGAAACTCAACCCTCAGTATACATACATGTATATGGAACTTAATCAAATGCAGACCAACAACATATTTCTTTTCATCTTTGAACATAGGAAGATGGATTGACCAATCAACACAAGTCATAAGATTTGGAAAACCATAGATGTGAGATCGATTTGTAGGAGCATACCTGATATTTATTCTTGCAGTAGATCTCATCTTGGAACTTATTCAATCTATTGATCTTCAAGCAGTGGAGTCACCATGAAGCTATGAATTTCTGAATTCTTCAATAATGGATTCGCCAAGGTAGAAGTACAACCTTGAATATTTATGATCTCCTGTTACCTTCAAGAGCTCAATTACTTTGATTGGAATCAATTACCCATGATAATGTAGCTTCGAAGTCCCAGAAGATGCACCAAAATGTTATCACTAGGCTGGAACCAAGTTGGTTTGTTCAATTTTCAACTTAGCACAACTATTTCAAACCACTTTGGATTGGAAGTTAGCCCTTCTAATCAGAGAAGGCTCTCTCAAAGGAAAAATGAAGTACTCAAGGTAAAAAATTTATTTGCAGATGGCTAAATATTTTTGTGTTTTAAGTGATTTTTCAGGTGGAAGAATGTATGAAGGCTACCATTGGGCATGGAGTCAGCTAAGGTACATCAATTACTAGCAAATGCATCCATGGAAACTAAGGGAAATGAGATTAAGAGATAACTTTTACAGCAAAAACATAGTACATGAAGGAAATTGGACATAAAATTATGAATTCAAAGTGGTCATAATACTATGATGCTGACAACAATATAAAAAATACAAAGGCACAGAACATAAGCTCCAAAAGAATCTCAAGTTTTGAAATACAGCTATTGAAAACTGTATATTAGCTTTGTAGAGAAAAAATACATAATAGCCTTCTCTTTACATTCTTGCAACCCTTGAAACTCAAAAAATCCCTAATTTATAGAGTGAGTTATCATACAATGGTATTCCACTTAGGCCAACCTCGAATTCCTACTTAAAATACCTATTCCTAATCGAATTACATGATTTGGAGACTTCCTAGGAATATTTTTCTGTTTGGAAGAGTTTGAATACAAAAGGGACTCTTCCTTCATTAAATAGCTCAACAAATTATTTTAATAACCCTCATAAAATGCAACCAACTGATATTATGAATGTGTTGGACTACTGATGTGTCATCATGCCATGTGGATGCTGAGTTGGACCTCCACCAAGTCGAATTTTAAAATTTCTTCACAAATCTGGCTTGGACAAATTATGTAAAATGTGCCTCAAAGATGAGTAAGTATTTTCCAAACACTGATGGATGTGCAAACAATTAGAGAGGTTTTTGTAGATGGGTTTGTGCAAAAGTAAAACCTCCTTCATATTTCCAAAATTACTTTCCATTTGGTGAGACAATGAGCTTGAAGTTGACTGCTAAAACAGTCATTTTTAGAACGTTCGTATCGCACTTTCATAGCAAACTCCAAAATCCACCTTTTGTATAATCTTCGACATTTCTGACTACTGGAGGGTATTCCTTGGGGCTAATGAGGTAAACACATGCTCTACTCCATCCTTGTTCTGAAATTTTTGCTGAAGTTTACCCTCAAAGAAACCTACAACACTTTTGTAGTAAAATCTCGTCTTTAGGCTTGGGACTTCCTATGAAAGTACCTAGTTTACTGATATTTTTCACCTTCTTCCTTTTTTCACATCCAAAACACTACTAAAGCCTATACATTCTTGGTATGATAGTATAAGACAAAATATGGTCCAAAAATTTGTTGCCTTACCATCTTTCATGAAGTAACATCATTATTTTTCACAACCATTTTAAGAACCTTTTTCTTCAATTCAGTTTGCATCATTTTTATCAAATCAAACTAAAATGTTGACATATTGGCCAACTGATACACTAGAGTTAAAACCTTGTAAACCTGAGTTGAGATGGTGAGTTGTCCAATTGATGAGTTGGCATCATGATGAGCTGTTAGGCATATGGAGTTGCTGAGTTGCTCCCTTGAACAAGTGGCACAATAATATTCGTGCTCTTATTTGATGATTCATCCACCTTTTCACTGCATTGACTTCTCAAAAACATCAAAAACATATAATGATGGAAGCAAAATAGAGTACAAGAACTTTCGTAGCAAATCCTGACCTGTTTACACTAAATTTGTTGAAGAAGTTGGGAAAAGTGTCAAATTCACTCTAATGACTAGATTAACTCATGCACAAAGATTTGTTTGGATTTTTCTTTGACAATGACACCTTTTACACTAATGATGACCTCTCAAATTCACGAAAAGACCACCACACATATGAATGTTTTTTGAAAATTACAAATTTAAAAGATCCTATTCAACCATAAGTAACTTACCCTAATTGACTCAAGACCAACCTAATGGTTATCATGGATAACAGATGGAACACTTGAAATATTAATCTCCACTTTCTTGATCTTGATTGCAAACTAACATTCTTTGTATTAAATGCTGCAATTTCTTGGCACTTGTAGTTGTCCTTAATGTTTGCAATTTCTTCTTCATGCCTGCCAATATATGCATACTTAAAAACAATGTTAGATTCACAAATAGAACCATATTGGCTCTTATCATTATACTTCTTTAAGTGAAATTTAATTTCTTCATATTTCTTTGCTGACGTAGTTTGTTGATGTATGCCTTCAACCTCTTTAATCAATTTTGTTGCTGCAAACATGTTGTCTTGCATTTGATATGTATATGGAGATAATCTTTCCTTCTCATCGAACAACAACTCATCAATAAGATGCTTTTAATGCATCATATTGATCCACTCGTCATGAGATGCATAGTTCTCATCAAATTTGACTTCATAGGTCTCTACATTAGGGAAGATTTCTTCATAAAAAATTTCAAATTCGACAACAATGGTTGTTTCTTCATCATCACATGTTTCAATTTCAAGTACAGGAACAAATTCATCATCTATCATTGCATCTTCAATGTTGCCATATTCAGTTTCATAATCAGTTATGAGATTGAAATCACAATCATCATTTTCAAGAGAAATACCTTCATCATATTTTCCCTCCTTCAAATTGTACTTCATTTCTAAAATATCCCACAAAAATATTCATTTTGAATCTTACCATATTCATGTAGTATACTGAACATTATGTTTTCATTTAATGCAGATGTTGTAATATGTAGTTCTGATGCATCTCTACTCATATCATGGTTTGATTTAACAAAATAATCTTCAACATAATTTAGTAAATCTACCTTCCATAATATTTCTTTCATTTCAGTTTCCCAGCTTTCATAATTCATACCTGAAAAAGAGGGTAGAATTGGCATTATCCTCTTAAGGATTTCATCAAATTCCAAATCTAAATTATGGTCCTTGACTTGATTAGCTTCCGCTCCATCAGTGTTAACCTTTTACTCCTCACAAAATTCAGCTGAAAAATATATTGTATATAACTCTTGATGCTTTCTCCTCATTTTTTTTTTCAGTTTTCTTCGAGACTGTTTCAGTCTCCTTTGTTGACCCATTACTGAATACACCATCGAATCAACAATTCATGGCTCTTCTCTGTGCATATTTTCACAAAACTCTACACTGATCCATAGTTCTCGAGGAAGCTCCACATAGGCACCACTATAGAAACATACACAACGTAATAGTAAACAACATGCAACCTCAGTCACGACAACAATGCCCTTCCTGCTAGCTCTTCCACTCTCACAACAATAACTCCATCATTGGTTCACAATGGTCTCCTCTTCAACAGATGTGGCTTTCCTCTATATAATGATTAGGGGCTTGATTTTATGTTTAAAAATAAAAGTTCTCAGATTGACTCGAAACCTGAATGACTGTGTAGCGCTCGCCATTATGAATTTGGCACACTTTGTTTAATGAACAATGCTTTCTATATGCTCCCGAAAATGCGATCTGTTCTCTTTGCTAAACAGGTAAATTTAAAAAAAATGACAGTCAGATGCCCAGTCAGTAGTCCGTACTACTCACATGGCATGCTGACTATGCAGGGCCATTGTTTGTCATTTTCTGCAGGCGAATGGTAGGCTGCCAAGTGGCAGCATGGCACTGGTTCATATTTGTGGTGACGGGGTGAAGTTTTATTGGTTTGTTGTTTAAGCCAACCGGGTGAGGACACGTCGTGCACCTTGAGGCCACCACATTCCCCCCTAAGTTTTATTATGGTGTAAAATGTTTTTGTCAAGGTCTAGGTGGGGGTGTCGGGGTTCGACCCAACGACTTCCCACCACACAATGCAATGGCCTACTGTCTTGCCTACCACATTAGTTTTAACATGTATAGGACTCCGAGTATATTTGAATTAAGGTTTTTTATATGGTGGGAGTAAACTTGGGGCCAATCCCCAGTCCATAGAACCAACATGACACGACCACCGGTGGGAGCTCCAGACTAATTTAGAGGTTTGACCTTAAGCCACGTTTATTTAACGCTTAATCTAGATTACATGCATTAATCCAATGTTAAATATGGATTAAGTTAAGCACGCAGTTAGCACTTAAACTCCCTTAATTAGTGCACTAACTACCACTTAAATTTAATGACATTTTAATTGGCAGACCTCCAGATTTGGCTGAAACATCCAGTTCTAGTTACAATTAACTAGTTTAGGGCCTAAAATAGTGGGAAAAATTGAATAGGCCATAAATATTGTAATTTTCGACCAATTCACGCTCAAAAAGAGGCTAGATGACCATTTTGATCCATTCTAGACTCATTGGAGCAGCTTATAGGAGAAAAGAGCATTGTAAATAGTTCAATTTGACAATTTGAGCATAATATGGAGGCCCAAGCCATGGAAGCTGGACTAAGAAGATGTAGCCCATGAGTGGTGAACTCCTTCATCAAATACATGTGTTAATGTTCTATATGGTGTTATTTTGTACTTTATTTTATGTTGTTCATCTCTTTTTTTTTATGTTAAATTGCTCACTAAATTAACATGAAAAACACACATGGGACTTGAAAATCTGCAAGAAACCTTGAACCCTTAAGCACACATAAGACATTGAATTTTAATTTGAATGAGGAATTAGTATAGAAACAGTAATATACTCCATTCATATCATTTTTGGTATCAAATCTCAAGTCCTTTAGGTTTTGTTTTTGCAAGAAGGGATCTAATTGTTTGCAAGGTTTTCTCATGCTTACAAGGTTAAAACTCAAAAGAGGAGAAGAGAAGCTGGTTGAGAGACTTGCAGTTGGGCCAAGAGGAAGAAGGGTAAGGTTTCCAAAGTCTTCAACACTGGCACATCCTCAAGTTGAAGTTTAGTCTTCAGTGAGAATGTCTCATGAAGGAGAACCTATCATGACAAAAGATGAGAGAGCATTCAGGAAGGAATTCTTTGATATGACTAAGATGGTTAAAGTCATCTATGAGGAAAGGAATGTAAGGATGCAAGGAGAGATTTCAAGGCCTCCAAGAGGAGAGGGTTCTCCAGGTGGAGGAGGCCATGGAGATGGTGAGAAGCCACCATCCACTCCACCATAATCCTCGCCACCATCTTCACCTTCCTTATCATCATCTTCCACTACCACAACCCTTCCATCTGTTCATACACATACTTCCAAAGGAATTGTTAAATAACCCTTTATTGAAATTGAAGTTAAGTTTTAGCTTCCAATGTATAATGGCAAAGTGAATGCAGAGAAGATAAATAATTGGCTTTTTCAATCGGAGGTTTATTGCAGAATTCAGAATCTTCAAGAATATGACATAAATATTCAAGTGGCTTCCTTGATAATTGAGGGATCAACACTTGTATGGTGGGAATAAAAGACACAATAGGGGATTAAGAAACATGAAAATATCTCAATGTCTTAGTCAAATTTTATAGCTTCCATTAAAAGGAAATGCTATCCTCTAGCATACATGCAAAAAGATATTATGAGTTGGCAAAATTTTAGACAATTGAAAGGTTAAAGTGCGCAAGATTATACACATGAGTTTAGGATAAGAGCTCTTATGTTAGGAGTTGATTTGCATAGCCAAGAAACTTTTTTGAAGTACATAGGTGGATTGCATAGTTACCTGAAACATACCATCCTCATGTTTAATCCCACTAGTTTAGATGAGGTCTGTGTGCAAGCTAAACACCTTAAGGCAAGAGGGGAAAATGTACAAGATGAGGATAAAAAGAAACCATTCAAGGGTGGTGAAAAAGGAAAGGGTTTCAAGCGTAAAAAAAATAATAATGCATCCATTACGAAAGAAGGGGAGAAAACCAAATATATTCATTGTTCCAAAGAGGGTCATGATGAAGCCCAGTGTTGGAAACTTCATCCAGAATTGAGGCCTATGAAATTCAACAATAAGGGGAAACAAAAGACAATTGCTACCAAACAACGAGATCTTGGATTTGATTCAGGAGATGAGACTAAAATTTCAGCCATGGTCACAAAGGGAAAAGAAGACATAGCAAGTACTATTTCCTCAAATTTTCACAATAACACTCCAAATGAGGAAGTAATAATAGAGTTGTTTCATGTAAGAGTGATCTCAAAACATACAAAAATTGACACACTATTTTATAGTGGGTGTCAATCGAACTTAATCTCTGAAGACTTAGTTAAGAAGTTGAATCTTGAAACCTTACCTCATCATAAGACATACCCATTGGGTTGGATAACAAAATATACAAACTTACAGGTTACAATAAAATGCAATTTACGGTTTGCAATTACCACAAATTTTATTGCTGAAGTTGAGTTAGATGTTGTACCGCTTGACATATATGGAATTGTTTTGGGTAGCCCATATCTATATGATAGTAAATAAGTCTTCTATAGCCATGAGAACAAGTACCACTTGTTCAAATATGGGGTGGAATATATTGTGAGAGCTCATTGCGAAAAGTTAAACCTCTCTTTGGTTAATGCTGGGAAAATGAAGAGACTAGTAAACTCAATAAAAAAAATTGTGCTTCTTATGATTAAAAAAAAGAATGATAAGGATTTTGAAACTTTTGAAGGTTGTGATGATAGATTAAAATATAATTTGTTTGATGTAGTAACTCAACATGGCAAGATGTTTTAAGAGCCAAATGGGTTACCTCCCAAGAGCGAAATCCAACATGAGATACAGTTGCAGCAGGATGTTCCACTTCCTAACATTGTCATGTATCACATGTAGATAATGGAAAGTGCAGAAATCAAGAAGCAAATCCAAGGATTGTTGAACAAAGGTATCATTCATCCATCTACCTTGCCATGTCATTCACCGATTGTATTGGTGCCCAAGAAGGCTGGAACATGGCGCGTGTGTGTGTATTTTTGTGCACTCAAAAAAATCAAGATAAAGAATCGTTATCCACTCCCAAGGAGTGATTATTTTCTTGATCAATTGAGGCATGAAAAGTATTTCACTAAGTGAGATTTAAGAGGGTGTTATCATAAAGTTAGAATAGCTGAAGAGGATATATGGAAGACCGCATTTAAAACTAAACAAGGATTGTTTGATTGGCTTGTTATGCCTTTTAGTATTTGCAATGCTCCAACTACTTTCATGAGAGTGTTGAAAATGCAGCAAGATGATGGAGCTTAGTGAAATGAAGTCACCTTCACTAAGTGGGCCTGCAGGCAAATTCTGGCGCAAAGTCTATTTTTAGACTATGTCTATTTTTAGACATATGGAGCATGGTTCGGGGATTCCAGTTTGAGATTCTTGGAGCATTGGTCATGTTGGTCAAAATAGATGGGACTCTATTTTTGTGAACTATAGGTCGAAGAGGTCGAAGTCTATTTTTAGACTGCCTCTCCTAAAAATAGGGAAGTCAAATATTATTTACCCTTAATAATATTTGGACTATAAACAGCAGTTTACTCTCTTGGAGCACTTCAGTTCGAGCTACAGAAGTGGCTCATGAATCTGACAGAGGAATTACACTATTCCTAGGGTTTGATGGCATCATGCATGGTTGACTTTAGTTGGACTTCAGTGGCAGAAGTTTGGTGGAGTTAATGAGATAGCTAGTGGAGTTGTGTTCTGTTTATTTTAGTTAAACTAGTTGAGATTAGTTTAACTAGCTAATCAATTAGTTATGAGTGGAGTGAATTAAATATTATTTAATTCATTAATTAGTAACTCATTATTCAACTCAAGAACACATCAGTTCACTACAGTGCATGATCAGTTCAGTGGAGACCAGTGAAAAAGGTAGATGAAAGGGTGGAGTTAGCTATCAGTGGCGACATCAGTTGTGCATGAGATTTGCACCACACTTGGAGGAATTGCCCATGATGATTTCATTGTCAAGCCAAGGAGATTTGAACCTTGGATCTCTATATAGACAAGCCTGGATTGCGGAATAGAGGCAAGGCAATTGGCGGTGAGTTTTGAACCAGTAACCTGTTCAAAACTGAGCTAGTTTGTGTGTAACTTCATGAGAAAGTACTGAGTACTTGTGAGGAGTATTGTACTGAGTTTGTTACATGATTTATCCATTATAATATACACAATAGATGCGGGGTTTTCAGCTATAAGCTTTCCCCATACATACTGTGTTAATGTGTATGATGATTTGATGTGTTATCGCTTGATTTTATTTCCGCATGTTTGATGATCTGAGTGGAAGAGATTATGTGTTGCATATAAATTCTAATTGTATGTGATCAGGATAGTCTCGATTGATAATTAATTATTATTCAGCAAATTTATACATGGTATCGGAGCTATTGAAGCAGAGATTGATCATCACAGTGATTACAAACTTATTTCGGTAGACAGAGTCTGCATGCGGGCCAGGTAGCCTCCGGATTCATCTTTCTTCGGAAAGTGAAAGGTCTGGTAAATGCCCCTTGCAGTCGATCTCCGTGCTAGAAATAATTTGTTCTCACAGATCTAGAGCGGTTGAGCTTTGAGGTGGAATTCGAAATTTTGCAGCAGTTTTGTTTTCTTGGTGCCGGTGTTGAAAATTTCTTTCAACGGTTTGCAACTCGAATATGCTCTTGAAGGCAGTTCGAATTATGTTGCATGGAAGGATCGCATGGAAGCAGTATTAGAAGATAATGGTCTCAAGGAGTTCGTAGATACGGATGTCCAAAATCCCACTGATCCTGCTGAAGTCGATGCATGGCAAAAGAAGATGGCGAAGTGTCGAAGGATCCTGTTGGAGGGCGTCAAGGATCATATTGTATCCAGCCTGCATGGAAAGGCTTCCTCCATATTTAATGTGGAAATATTTGACGGATCTATTCCAGAGTAAGAGCAACCAAAGGAAGCTGGCGCTCAAAGATAAGCTCAGGAACATCAAGATGGAGAAGGGCGACAGTATCGCCAAATACCTCACGAAGTTCACTCAGTGCAGAGATGAGCTGGGAAGTGTGGGGGTGACTGTCGAAGACGAGGACATGGTCGACCTGGCTCTCCTTGGTATTCTGAAGGCTTGGCACTCATATCAAGATAGTGTCAATGGTCGGGAGAAGCTGCCGGGATGGGAGCGCCTTTGGGCGGATCTCATGCAGGAGGAGATAAGGAGGACTACTCGAGATGGATCTTCATCAAAGGGAGCTGATGAAGAAAACTGTGCTTTGGTTTCCAAAGCAAAGAAGGGGAAGGGTAAGAAAACTTCTCATTCTGGTGCAAAGGGAAAGAAGCAGGATATGGCGAAAGTGAAGTGTTTTCACTGCCATGATCACGGACATTATGCTACCAATTGTCCAAAGAAGAAGAAGAACAAGAAAGCGGGAAGATCTGCAGATGGAGAAGCTTTGGCTTCACAGTTCGAGCTTGAATTTTCACTGATTGCATGCTTGGTTTCAAGTGTGCTGGGATCGGTATGGTTCTTAGACAGCGGTGCGTCATTTCATATGACGGGAGATCGGGAGTTGTTCTCAGATCTGGAGGACAAAGATTTGGGTGTGCACATCGAGATGGGCGATGATGGTAGATACAGTGCGACTGGTATCGGTACCATATCCTTTCAGAGGGAGTCTGGTAAACCCTTTGTATTGAGGGATGTCATGCATGTACTTGGATTGAAGAAGAACTTGATCTCTGTGGCAATGTTGGAGGATAAGGGGTATGATGTGGTCTTCAGCGAAGGAAAAGCCTTCCTGCGCAGTAAGACTACTGGAGAGACCCGGAAGATAGGGGTTTGGACCAAGAACCTTTATCAGTTGCAGGTAGATGGCTGCGCAGCTATGGCATGCAAGGCGAGAGAAGTGGTGAGCCGAGATGATGAGGGCGAACTGTGGCACAAGAGATTGGGCCACCTTCACCATGGAGCTTTGAAGATTCTACAGCAGATTTCTACTGGGCTTCCTAAGGGCACCATTGCGCAGTCAGATCAGTGCAAGGGGTGTACTTTAGGGAAGTATGTGAAAGCCACCTTTCACGAGAAGGATAGTCGCGCCACGACGATCCTTGAGAGAGTTCACACAGACATGTGTGGTCCTTTCTCAGTTGCTTCGACAGCAAAGCACAAGTATTATGTGATCTTTGTTGATGATTTCTCTCGAAAGTGCTAGATCTTCTTCATGCAGAAGAAGAGCGATACATTCGCAAAGTTCTGTGAGTTTAAAGCACTGGTCGAGAAGGATTCAGGGAAGAAGGTGATTGCTCTACGGAGTGATAACGGTGGTGAATTCATCTCGGCTGAATTCAAGGAGTTCTGCAGTGCAAAAGGGATTCGAAGAGAGCTCATCGCACCCCATAACCCACAACAGAACGGGGTGGCTGAGCGGAAGAACAGAACGATCGTGGGTGCTGCACGGGCGATGTTGCATGATCAGGGCCTACCCCTTCACTTGTGGGCTGAGGCATGCAATACAGCATTGTATGTGCAGAACCATTGTCCTCACAAGGTTCTTGGCATGAGTACACCAGAGGAGGCTTATTCAGGCAAGAGGCCTCATATTTCCCATTTGCGGATTTTTGGTTCTCTTGTCTACTTGCATGTGACGAAGGATGCAAGAAGGAAGCTAGATCCAACCGCTGAGGTTGGAATATTTGTGGGGTACAGTGATACACCTCACAACTACCGGGTGTATTTGTCAGACAGTCGAAAGATTGTTGTGCGACGGGATATAAAATTTCAGGAGGAGAAAGCCATGTAGTGTTCGCTTGAGAGGGAGCTACACTTGCATGCAGATGAGGAGCTATTAGTTCCTAAGGAGGAGCTTCCGGATGTGGATCAGCCACAAGAGCAGGTTCAGGAGGTGGAAGAAACCACCCATGCAGTGCCAACCATCAGAGGGAGCATGCGCACTACAGAAGCTGAGCGACTGGCTCGAGATGCAGAGAAGGTTGTAGGACCACCTACAGCACAGCGCAGACATAGGCAGTCACCGGATCGGTACACTGGATACATGGCTCTTGTGAGTCAATGTGTTATGACGAAGCCATCCTCTTTTGAGGAAGCTATGGAGGAACCCACATGGGTTGATGCCATGATCGAAGAATATGATTCGATCGTCAGGAACAGTGCATGGGAGATTGGCCCAAGACCGGTGGGGAAATCAGTGGTGGGTTTGCGATGAATCTACAAGGTGAAGTAGGCAGCTGACGGGAGAGTGGAGAAGTACAAGGCGAGATTTTTCGCCCGTGGCTTTTCACAGATCGAGGGGATTGACTATGAGGAGACCTTTGCACCTGTCGCAAGGTACTCTTCCATACGGACAATCCTTTCTCTCTCAGCACAGATGGGGTGGCACATTCATCAGATGGATGTGAAGACTGCGTTCCTCAATGGAGTTATTGAGGAGGAGGTGTACATAGAGCAGCCTGAAGGTTTTGAGATCTTCAGCAGTGAGTCGCATGTGTGCCGACTCAAGAGAGCACTGTACGGGCTGAAGCAAGCACCTCGTGCTTGGTGCACTCGGATAGACAGCTACTTCACCGGGCTTGGATTCTCCAAGAGTGAGGCGGATCCTAACCTGTACCAGATTGTGGTGGAGGGGAAGCTGTTGATCATCGTACTGTATGTAGATGATCTGATTTTGACGGGTGATGAGCGGTTGATACTTTCATGCAAGGAGGATCTTGCACGAGAGTTTGAGATGAAGGACTTGGGCATCCTTCATTATTTCCTGGGATTGGATATTTGGCAGCGCAGTGGAGGACTGTTTGTTTCTCAGGGCAAGTATGCCCGGGAGATTCTGGAGAGGTTCAACATGCAAGGATGCAAGCCTGTTGACACTCCTCTTCCTGGTGGTTGGAGGAAGGAGGATGCTACTTCAGCGGAGGTAGTGGATGCCACTGTCTATCGACAGTTGGTGGGGTCGCTTATGTATCTGGTCAATACACGACCCGATATATGCTATGCAGTTAACCGGCTTTCGCAAGCTATGGTTAAGCCTACCAAGCTCTTTTGGAAGGCAGGCAAGCATGTATTGCGCTATATTAGAGGCACATCGGGATATGGTCTATGGTACAGACAGGAGGATGGAGCGAAGTTTTCTGGCTTCACTGATGCAGATTGGGCAGGGAGCCCAACGGACCGGAAGAGCACATCTGGAGGAGTTTTCAGCATTGGGTCGACAGCAGTTTCCTGGTACAGCAGGAAGCAGAGATCCGTGGCACTCAGTTCAGCAGAGGCCGAGTACATGGCAGCTAGCTTGGTTGCATGCGAGGCTATTTGGATGAGGAAGATCCTCGCAGGATTGTTCAGGTTGCATTTGGAGCCTACAGTGATCTACTGTGATAACCAGAGTTGCATTAAACTCTCGGCTAATTCAGTATTTCATGATAGGTCCAAACACATCGACATCAGGTACCATCATATCAGAGATTGTGTTCAGCGGAGAATCATGATGCTTTCATATGTTCCCACGGAGGATCGGGATGCCGACATCCTGACGAAGGCGCTCACCAGGAGCAAGTTCGAATTCCACAGAGGCAGGATAGGGGTTGCAGATAATCCATATCTTGCTGAGAGGGAGTGTTGAAAATGCGGCAGATGATGGAGCTTAGTGAAATGAAGTTGCCTTCACTAAGTGGGCCCGCAGGCAAATTCTGGCGCAAAGTCTATTTTTAGACTATGTCTATTTTTAGACATATGGAGCATGGTTCGAGGATTCCAGTTTGAGATTCTTGGAGCATTGGTCATGTTGGTAAAAATAGATGGGAATCTATTTTTGTGACCTATAGGTCGAAGAGGTCGAAGTCTATTTTTTAGACTGCCTCTCCTAAAAATAGGGAAGTCAAATATTATTTACCCTTAATAATATTTGGACTATAAACAACAGTTTATTCTCTTGGAGCACTTCAGTTCGAGCTACAGAAGTGGCTCATGCATCTGACAGAGGAATTGCGCTATTCCTAGGGTTTGACGGCATCATGCATGGTTGACTTCAGTTGGACTTCAGTGGTAGAAGTTTGGTGGAGTTAATGAGACAGCTAGTGGAGTTGTGTTCTGTTTATTTTAGTTAAACTAGTTGAGATTAGTTTAACTAGCTAATCAATTAGTTATGAGTGGAGTGAATTAAATATTATTTAATTCATTAATTAGTAACTCATTATTCAACTCAAGAACACATCAGTTCACTACAATGTATGATCAGTTCAGTGGAGACCAGTGAAAGAGGTAGATGAAAGGGTGGAGTTAGCTATCAGTGGCGACATCAGTTGTGCATGAGATTTGCACCACACTTGGAGGATTTGTCCATGAAAATTGCGCAGTCAAGCCAAGGAGATTCGAACCTCGGATCTCTATATAGACAGGCCTGGATTGCGCAATAGAGGCAAGGCAATTGGCGGTGAGTTTTGAACCAGTAACCTGTTCAAAACTGAGCTAGATTGTGGGTAACTGTATGAGAAAGTACCGAGTACTTGTGAGGAGTATTGTACTGAGTTTGTTACTTGATTTCTCCATTATAATATACACAATAGCTGCGGGGTTTTCAGCTATAAGCTTTCCCCATACATACTGTGTTAATGTGTATGATGATTTGATGTGTTATCGTTTGATTTTATTTCCGCATGTTTGATGATCTGAGTGGAAGAGATTATGTGTTGCATATAAATTCGAATTGTATGTGATTAGGATAGTCTCGGTGGATAATTAATTATTATTCAGCAAATTTCTACAAAGAGTTATGAATGATGTGTTAAGACCATTTCTAGATGATTTTGTCATTGTAGACGATATTTTGATATTCATCAAATCACTAGAGGAACATGTCATGCATGTGAACAAGGTGCTTGATGTATTGAGAAAAGAGAATTTGTTTTTGAAGATGTCGAAATGTGAGTTTGGTAAAACTTATTTAGTGTATTTCGGACATATTGTTGGAGGAGGTGAGTTGAAGATAGACCCCTCTAAATTTGAGGTCATTGTAAATTGGCATACTCCCAATTCAGTTGCAGAGGTAAGAAGTTTTCTAGGAGTAGCACAATATTGACAGATGTTCATTCCTAATTTTTCTTCTATTTTAGCTCTGTTACATGCATTGACGAGTGTTAATAAAGTATTCCAGTGGGGAGGAAATCATCAAAAATAATTTGATGCTTTGAAGAAAAATATCAATTCAACTCCAATATTAGCATTACCGGACTTGAGGTAGCCCTTTGAAATTCAGATAGATGCAAGTGACTATGCCATGGGTGCATTCCTCTTACAATATGGTAATCCTATTTGATTCCATTCAGAAATGTTTAATGGTGTAGTTGTAAATTATCCTACATATGATAAGGAGCTATATGCATTGGTACAAAGTGTGAAGAAATGGAAAAATTATTTGATGGTAAAGGAAACCATCATTCACATCGATCACCAACTATTGCAATAATTGCAATCATAAACCAAATTGCAACAGTCAAGGCACTTTCGATGGATGGAAATCTTGCAGAGATTCCATTTGGTTATCAAGTATAAGAAAGGTATATACAACAAGGTTGATTATATGCTTTCTAGGCCTATTATAAATGCATCTACTTTACTCAAGAATTCTTATGTTTTACATGAAAGTTACATTGAACAATATGTTGTTGACAATAAAATTTAAGATGTTTATGCAAACTTGAGTCAAGGTCGCCACATTGAGGAATTAGATTATCATTTTCATAACAACTTGTTGTATCATTTGGGCAAGCTTTGTATTCCATAGGGTGAGAGTGAATTTCATAAGGGAAGCACACACTCCTCTTACTGTAGGACATTTTGGTGTAAGAAAAACAATGGCAAATCTTCAGAGGTATTGTTATTGGCCTCATATGCTTGAAAGTGTGTCACGTTTATTCAAAGGTTTATCTTTATGTGCAGTTAGTAAGCCTAGTAATAGAAAGGTAGGATTGTACACACCACTTCTGGTTCCTTCATGTCCATGGGATAATATCTCTATAGATTTTGTAGTAGGTATTCCTTTGTCGAAAAGAAGTCATAATTATTTGTATGTAGTTGTGGATAGGTTCAACAAGATGTGTATTTTGATGACATGTAAAAAGCAAGTTACAGCTGAACCAACAACTCATATTTTGAGAGTGCAAACTTCTGTGATCCATAACAAATTAAAATATAAATCTTCCGGGAAATCACATAATAATTTTTCAGAACCGACGTGTTTCAAACTACCAACTGTAGTTCATCATCAGGATAATGAAAATTGGTTTTTATTTATATTTTTATTGTTGACTATTTTTAACGTTTGTATTTTCAAGGATTTTTGGTTTGTTTTATATTTTTATTTTTTTTAATCTTATTTTTTGACCGTTTTTAAGCTTTTTAACTTTTCTTGGGATGTGACTGTTGCTTCTCTCTTCATGGCATAAATGTATATGTCAAATCATCCAATTTTCATTATCCTGATGATGAACTACAGTTGGTAGTTCGAAACGCGTCGATTCTGAAAAATGATTATGTGATTTCCCGGAAGATTTATATTTTAACTCATATTTTCTTTCAAAATGTTTGGGTTCATTTTGGGTTGCCTAAATCTATTGTAAGTGATCGAGATTCCCAATTTTTTAGGAATTTTTGGTCAAGTTTGTGGGACTTGATGGACACTAAGTTGAAGAAGAGTACAATCTTTCATCTGCAAACAGATGGTCAGACCAAGGTGGGTAATAGAACAATCATTCATCTTCTAAGAGGATATTGAAGCAAACATCCTAAGTTGTGGGTTGAATAGTTGCATTACATTCAAATTGCTTACAACTGTGCAAAACATTCTTCTACTCAAACATCGCCATTTGAGGCATGTCTTGGTTACTTTCCAAAGTCACCATTGGATTTCATATTTGGGAAAGATGTAGCTATTAATGGACATAGCGACATAGATAAAGAAAATAAATTCATTTAGAAAATTCAGTTGATTCATCAAACAGTGCAAGAGAAACTACAGAAAAGTCAAGGAAAGTACAAGGCGAGGCATGAAAAACATTGAGTGGATCATAAGTTTCAAGTTGGTTATGAAGTTTTGCTTTACATTAGCAAGGAAAGGCTTCAAGGAAAAGGTAAAAATTTTAAACCAATCCATTATGGTTCTTTCAAAATTCTGGAAAAGATCGGTAACAATGCCTTAAAGCTTCATTTTCCTTCATACATGCAAATTTATTCAGTTGTTAATGTTGAAAATTTGAGATTGTACGAGCCTCCTTTGATTGAATATCAAGGAGATAATATTCAGCTGCCATCTATTGAATATTTTTCTCTAGATTTCTTTATTGATCTAAAACAAGACACCATACTTGACACGAGGACAAGGACATCGACAAGAGGAAGTGGCGACTATCTTCAAGTGGGGATTAAAGGAAAAAATCATTCAAAGGCCAAATGGATTGAGATTTGAAATGTGAGGGAACTATACCCTCACATTTTCAACAACTAAATATGATATTTTGGGGTCCAAAAGCTTCTAGTGTAGAGGAATGATCAGGGGCTCAGATTTATTCTCAATAATAAAACTTTTCAGATTGGCTCAAAACCTGAACAACCGCATATGTCTCACCATTATGAATCTTGCGCACTTCGTTTAACGAAAAATGGTTGATCTATGATCCAGGAAACATGATCTGTTCACTTTTCTAAACAGATAAATTTAAAAAAAAATGACAGTCAGCTGCCCAGTCAACATTCCGTACCACTGAGATGGCATGCTGACTATGCAGGGTCATTATTTGGCATTTTCTGCGGGCAAATGGTAGTCTTTCAAGTGGCAGCATGGAACTAGTTCGTATTTGGGGTGATGTGGTGAAGTTTTATTGGTTCGTTGTTTAAGCCAGGCTAGTGAAGACACGTGGTTCAGCTTGGGGCCGCCACATGCCCCTTCCCATTGGGGGAATTTTGAGGACTAAAATGGGCCTCTTAAGGAAAATGTACAATCAAAATTCACTTTATGAGAACCAATCACATTTTAGGGAATGACATCATCCCCAATGGTTGAGGTGACATTGCTTGAGTTAAAGGTACTTACTTGTTACATTCTCAATGGTGGATAAAAACTCATGGTTAACCATGGTAGTTCTCTAAGTACTTTTAAAGTTATAAAATACTAATAATAAATGTCATTTCACACTTTTTGAATAAAATATTATTTTTGTCATTTCATATTTTTGAAAGAAACAATGCATATCCTTACATAATCTTCATGTCTTTACACATTTTTCAATAAATATTATATTTGTATATTTTCATATATTTATTTTAAAATTATATATTCATCTCACTCTATTTAATATTATAATTTCAAATTAATTATAAGTTAATATCTATACATATATATTATACATATGAAATTGAAATAAATAGAAAGGTAACGTTGTAATTTTATGATAAATCAAATCTATGAATAATATTACTATAATATTAATAATAATACAAAAATATTAAAATTAAATAAAAAAAGTATATTATTTTTTACAATGAAAAAGTATACATTAGTTTTGTATGTTAAAAAAAGCTATATTAGGTTCAGTATAATTTGGGGCAAAAAAATCTAAAATTTGAATGTATATAAATCTTATATTATACTTATACATATAAATTAAATCTATTTCAATATTTTTTTTTTTAATTTAATTTTAAATACAACTAAATTAATTTCATTATGATTATATTAATATTATATATTTTATACATGATATTATGAAAAATAATCTAAATGTCATAAAATATATATTATATTCCTTTTTATATTATATATTATTTTTTCTTATGTTACAAATCAAATCAAATCAATTCAATATGTAATAAAAAGAAATACATAAAATAATATATTACATTTATTATATTATTTTATTTTATTTTTATATAGTATATTAATTATATGTTATTATATAATTTAAATAATATCAATTTTAATTAATAGTAATTTATACAATTAAGAATTTATGAATTTATATTTATAATTTATTTGAAGTTATTTAAGTACAAAGGACAAATGTATTAGTTGTTTATTGATAATGACATTTTATTGAAAAACTCATTCTTATTTATAGTCACATCAATACAATTTTTATTTTTTATTTTCTTTTGGTATATATTTTCAATTGAATTTAACCATGGTTATATGGATTGTGATGCAAAAAGTAAAATGCAAATTCATAAATATTATTTTATTGGTTTAGCTATTATTTTATTATTTCTTTAGGAGGCTCATTTTAGACCTCAAAATTTCCTAATGCAAGTTGTAGTATGGTGTAAAAAGTTTTGGTCAAGGTCTGAGTGGAGGCAATGGGGTTGACCCCGCGACCTCCCACCACACAACGCAACGGCCTATCGTCCCGCTTAGGACATGAGTCTTAACATGTATAGTAATCTGTGTATATTTGAATTAAGGATTGTTATATGGTGGGGGTAAACTAGGGGCTAGCACCCTGCCCATAGAACCAACATGCCATGACTGCTGGTGGGAGCTCCAGACTAATGTGGAGGTTTAACCTTAAGCCACGTTTATTTAACGCTTAATCTAGATTAAATATGCTAATCCAATTTTAAATGTGGATTAAGTTAAGCATGTAGTTAGCGCTTAACCATGCTTAATTATTGTGCTAACTACCACTTAAATTTAATGACATTTTAATTGGCAGACCTCCAGATATGGCAGAAACTTCCAGTTCTAGTTATAGTTAACTAGTTTAGGGCGTAAAATAGTTGGAAAAATTGAAGAGGCCATAACGTTTGCATTTTTCAACCAATTCAGACTCAGAAAGAGGATAGCTAACCATTTTGAGCCATTATGGACTCATTGGAGCAGGTTGCAAGAGGAAAAGAGCATTGTAGACATGTCAATTTGATAATTTGAGCATAATATAGAGGCCCAAGCCATGGAAGCTGGACCAAGGAGATGTAGCCCAGGAGGGGTGAACTCCTTCATCAAATACCCGTGTTAATGTTATGTATGGTGATAATTTGTACTTTATTTTTTTTTGTTCAACTCTTGTTTTTATTTTAAATTTATCACTAAATTGACATGAAAAACACACATGATACTTTATAATTTGCAAGAAACCTTGAACCCTTAAGCACATATAAGACATTGAATTTATAATTTGAATGAGTAATTAGCACAAAAACACTAATATACTCCATTAAGATAATATAGGAAGAGGGTTCATCTGGCACGAACAACTCCCTTGGTTTCTTGGCACTCCTTCGTCAATGCAGAGTTCTATCTGCTAGTGGGAGTAGTGGTTAAATGAAAACAAAAACTTCACAGTTCCACTGCTTCACTCTACGCTTTCGACAACACCTTCGCTCATAGAGGAATAACAATGCTGATCCAACACGATAATCAAGTCACGAGCGATGTGCCAATTTGTAGTAAAAAATAGTCCTAAGAATTTAAAGAAGTAGCCACCAAATTGACTTGACTTGTTTTACTGTTATGATACCATATACCGCAAGTTAATTTTACTTGGAATTAACCGAACCATGGTGAGGTTTCTGTCATGATACCTCTGTCCCAACGCGCTCCACACATGGCGCCAGATATGTTCCGGAACCTCACACTGTTCAAGCTCGGGCTCTGTAGCCAGAATGAATAAGAGGGTCTGATCAGCTTCCTCTCTAGCGATGACAAATAAGATGGGTCTAAGAAGCACAAAGTCACTGCACTACTCCCTCCTCCTATCAAAGAACCCGTTCATGGGATCGAACCAGCATTCACTCGGCCTTGAATCTCCAATTTTTGAAACTTGGAGTATCTCCACGTTTAAATCAGTCTTCACAATTGGCCTGAATCGACCTTCACAACATTCACAGTTATTGACCTCTTCAATAAACAAATCATCGTTTACATCAATCTACAGAAATTACACATGGTCTCCACACTCCGCTCACCAATCGCTTATCGTTCACTATATTTCCAAAAAAAATGAACTCACTCCATTTTCATTACTGTTGTAGTGTGTTTGGTGCACGTATGTACGAAATCACACCAACTTAAGGGGTGTGGTTTACCCTGTTAAGCTATTGGTAACAGACAGAAATAAGTGGAGTTAATAAGCATACTATATAGAAGAAAAAGCATGCAAATGTAAACTAGAAACTAAACTAAAACTAAACATAAATAAACAGAAGCTTTGAACAAGTCAAACGACAAAATAATGCAAATGGTGGCTCTAGGCCCCTCCTATTGAGCGCTGGTAGTTAGAAGAGTGAAACTTTACCCTCTTGCAAAAGGGCCCCTAGACAATGGTTCTAGGTCCTGATGCAAGGATTATTTTATCCCAAGTTTGCCTCGGTGTAGTCTCCCTATCTCTCTACTATGTTGGACTGAAATTGTTGGGTGGCCAACAATTGAGTCCCCTCTATCTTCAGCTCCGGGTCACACAGTGTTGGTATTGCTTGGGCAATTCTGGCCAACGTAACAATGTGATCACCCATTCTTCATCTCATGGTTGTCTTATATAGGGGATTTCAAATCCTCCCTTCCCTCTCTTGGTACATGAAGGATGGTGACCCAAGACAGGGGTATGATTCCTTTGTGTGCTCCAAATATTCCATTGTGTGCTCACATAGTGTCTAAGGAGGCATTGGTGGTTGTCCTTAGGCAGCTACAAGTAAGGCATCGCTTGTCATTTGCTTTGTGTGGTCCCGGATAGTAACATTTTGCCACACTAAATAATGCATGCATATTGGGAAAAAAGGCACGCAAAAGGCGCTCTTCACAAAGGATTATGCATGCAAATAGCATTTAGGACTAGTTCAAATTTGATTTTCCTCAGACCTTAGAGATTTTTAAATACTTTCTAGATTCTGTAATGTCTTCTAGCACTGTAAATTATTTGGCCTGACATTAATTAATGCCATCTTCTGCTCTACAATTTTCCAGTGTTAACAGTTGCCCCCTAATGTGTGAGGTCTAGGAAGAACTGTATAGTCGAAATAAATTATAGTTTCTTTTATGTATCGTGCGTAAAGAGAGAGAGACATGCGTGAAGCCTTGGAATTGAAAAATGAAAACATTCAGGCACCTCTGCGGTAGGCACAATTTCCACCTACACGAAATTGACCATCCTAACTGGGAACCCAACCTTGCACTCACACAGAATCCCATTACAGAGATTCTTCCCACCCCCAAACGCCGATGACACAATCCACCACATACGATTTGTATCATCCCATATCAGAGATAGGATTGCTACCATCCAGTCATCCTAGGATTTCCATCTCATTCCTGTCGCAAAAGACCAAGGTACCTTGGGCTTTTGCATCAATTTCCGCAAGATTCCCAATTTCCGCAAGACACCCAGCCTCTAGAGCAGCGCTTAGTACAACTAGAGCTTGTCGATGAAAATCAATGACAGTCGATGTAACACAACGAGGCCCGCAAGAAAAGGGTAAAAACATCATTTGACTGCCACATCACCCCTCTCTCATTCATCGAGTGATAATTAGTCCTCCACTATGATGTCCCAAAGAATCCCTAGGGCTAGGAAAGTTGAAAACCTTGTGGAAAGGAACCTACATCATTAAACATTGCCTCCGACAGGGGGTATACATCTTGATGGAACCGGACAGGACCTGCCTCAATAACCCCATCAACGGCATTTACCTCAAGAAATTCTACCCATAAGGGACATACGACCCTTCCGTAGAGTGTTCGCACACAAAACCCCACCACTCAAAATTTTTGACCCAAAGATTTCTTTAAAAGTGTTCAAAGTATCACCATGGATCACCAACATGAAACCTATTTCAGATTTACTGATGGAGCATCAAGATGGTCTCAAAGTTTAGCCGAGCTGCCTAGGTAATTTACCGCCCTGACTGATCACTACTCTGCTCAAACGGTGTGTGCATCGGTTCAACAACAAACAACCAGACAAAATATGACGTCGTCATCGGACTTATGTGTGACACCCTCCATCAGGGCATACGCCATATTCATGTCTACCTCGATTCCCAGTTAGTAGTGTCACAGTTAAACCAAACATTTGAGACAAGAGATACACATATGTTTAGAAAATTTTGTGTGCCAAATATTAAGCAGACAATATGACTATATCACATTTACACATGTACCAAGGAGTCAAAACCAAATAGATGATCACATATCTAACAATATCCTAAACTGGAATGCATCTCGAATAAACCATCATATATAAAACCAAAAATATAGATATCCATCAGCATAACAGAGTACATAAACCGAAATAGGTGATACATCATGTAGAGCCACAAAAAATATCTCTCATATATATATATATATATATATATATATATATATATATCACAATGTGTATATTTGAGTACAAAAAATAGTGTCGCTGGCCCAACTTCCAGCCCAAAGATACAAAAGTTGTCAAAAATAAGAGAAGCATCCTCATAACGGGTGCTTTCCCTGTGTACAAAAATACTCTAGGGGGGTGCCCCCTCAAGAGGGGCACCTGGAACCACCACTACTCTCGATACCACCACTGGAGCTGCCGTTGCAACAACGATCTCCACCCGACGTAGAGTGGGCCTATAGTCCCTCTCGCGGGCCATCACAGTCTCTAACCAAACCTCCTCGAAGTCCTCTATGAAACCTAGAGCAGGCATCCCCTAGGTCAAGTGGTCCACTCGACCCTGGAAATCCTCAAGAAATGACACCTGAGCTGTCAGTTTCGTAATTCGAGCCTTTGCCGTATCTGCGCGAGCCATTGCCATGTCGGCACGAGCTCGCTCGGCTGTAACCTCTCCAGCAGCTGAGCTACTACATGCCCCAGAAGGGCCAGCACCACCACCAGGTCCGCCAGCACCACCACCTGGTCCATCTGCATCACCTCCTCCCTGACCACCCCTAGGTCGTCACAGAGGATCGTGGCCCACCAGCCGAGCCACAGGGCGACCTACCTCGTCAACATCTACACGAGTAACCAAAATGATGTCAGTGTCACTAGAAAAACAAATAAGTACATATATACTCAAGTAAATGCAGAAAACATACAAAACATACTTCTTGGCCCCCAAACATAACCATAAGGGAGACCCATGTCTGGATCACCCTGAAAGTCCATTCTTGCATACGAGTATGGAAAAAACATCTGTGGATTAGCCGCAAACCAGGCCTTTTTCATGGCGTTCCAATAATGTCCCACCATGCCACCACTGCCTCGCGGCATCACTAGAGCCCACCTCCTCATACGAGGTTCACGTGGCCCCCCAGGAGGCAGCACCACTACTGGCTTTAGCAACACCACCCTCTCATACATGATGCTGCATAAGATACTGGCGTACACAAATGAGTTAGATCCACATTGTACCTTGTTCAGTTGTGACACCATCCCATCAAAACAGAAACGGGAAAAGTAAAATAAATGCCTAGACCTCAGCCGATGCAAAACTCCAACCTGCGGGTCGGACGCCCAATGCACAGCAATTGACCTTGCCAATCGTACAATCACCGCCAGAGCACACCGCTTTGCCAAATCTATAACTAATACAATGCTGATGCATCCCTCTGTAAGAGGCACCCCTCCACAGTGGTGTCTCCTAAATCTCTCCAAGTCCACTCTCCCGGTAGGGATTGGATACCTCAGTGCCTCACCTTGAGGCAGCAACCTGGTCACAAAGTAAACATCTGTCTCATGATGGATAACCATATGTGTCTTGGAAATACAAACATGTTGTGCTTCCTGCGCCAATGCTGGATAATATACCGTAGTAGTTGGTCCTGCGACCGAAGCAGCTAATTTTTTGCAAAATTTAGGAGACCCCATAGCGCCAGTTGACGGTGCGCCCCAACATTAGTAGCCATCTCAGCACGGAGCTCAGGCCAATGCCACTCCCTCCATAATAACCTATCATAAAAATATGTGCCCATCAGTACAGATAAAAATCACAAAAAATAGACAAAAACCAAAATGTTTTGTCATCTCGGCCTAGCGCACCTGTCCCTCGGATAAGCGTGCTTAGCATGTGCCTGTATTTTACAAAAGCGTGCTAAAAATGAGGAACAACATGCTCTCGTGCACCTTTTCCCCACAATTGTGTGCAAGGAAGGTGCACCTTTGCCCAGATCGCCCGTGCCATCTAGGGCAAAAGTCACCCAGAATCCGTACAAACCCAATCTGTACAGACCCCGACACCATCAAACTGTAAAATTTAAAGAACATCATGTCATGGAGGTTACCTGGGCATAGTATCACTAGTCCCTGGTGCTCTTGCTAACCGCAAGTGAAAGAAATGCTACGAAGAATTCTCTGACCTCTCAAAGATCAGCAAGTACAAATGAATTGAATTAGGGCCATATCCACCTATATATCGCCCTTCTCAAAATCTTCGGAGGACCATAATGAGAGATTAGAGGGTCCATTCTCTGAACTGTTAGTTGCACCAAAATCAACACTCCCTGATGAATAGAAGCGATGCCACACATTTGCACTCCCAAAAAAATTAATTTTTCAGTGTTGGCAGGTATACCCTCTATCATCTTCTTCTTTAAAAAGCTCAAGACTTTCAATAATATTTTGATAAAGAAGATGCTTTCACTTGAGGTAGTTGTTTTTGCAGGAAAAGCTCGCAAAACATTCACAACATTATCTCCTAAAAGTTCCAGAGCAGGTATCATTCTACCCCCAGCATGATAGAGTCCCAGAAAACTCTGCATATCCTGACATCATTTCTCCATCGAAAATCAACCATAGGGTCCTCATATCCGACTATGTTTATCATCACCTCACCCTACACATGATAAACATCTGCGTTGGTCGGTAGAGCCTCTCCTCCATGGTGCCCGTCACCCATAGTAGACCATATATCACAACATAAGTGATGCCATGGCCATACCACTTCAGTCCGGGAAACACCTCACGCCCATCCATTCATCATGCATAAGTTCAAGTTTACCATACAAAATAAAACCCCCTTCCCGGACGACCAGGTTGTACAAGCAGATCAAGAGTGCACCACCACACCTCACATTTGGCCCACCATACCTCCATCAGCATAATCCCATCTGCGATACTTTCTCATCCGCTTCATCAACCCTGTACATGAGACTAACCAATGGGACCCCCATCCCCAGAAAAATACCTTCCTCACACCATCAGTAAGCGAACACTTTCATGTTTTGGGGTACCTGTCTCTGTGTTTTGTACAAACCAAACCCCATTATTTTATTCTTTTGGTAAGTGTACAAAGACTACAAATGGTGCACTTCATCCATTCACCCTCTCATTTCATCTTTTCTCCCATGGTAGTAGTCCCTGAACACCCTTGGTCAGAGTATTTCATCTCCATTGGAGTCGCCAATCCTGTTGTAGTGTGTTTGGTGCACATATGTACGAAATCACACCAACTTAAGGGGTGTGGTTTACCCCATTAAGCTATTGGTAATAGGCAAAAGGAAGTGGAGTCAATAAGCATACTATATAGAGGAAAAATCATGCAAATGTAAACTAGAAACTAAACTTAAACTAAACATAAATAAACAGAAGCTCTGAATGAGTCAAACGTCAAAAATAATGCAAACGGTGGCTCTAGGCCCCTCTTATTGAGCGCTGGTAGTAAGAAGAGTGAAAATTTACCCTCTTGCCAAAGGGCCCCTAGAGAATGGTTCTAGGTCCCGATGCAAGGATATTTTTATCCCAATATTTCCTCGGTGTAGTCTCCCTCTCTCTCTACTGTGTTGGACTGAAATTTTTGGGTGGCCAACAATTGAGTCCCCTCTATCTTCAGCGCCGGGTCACACACTGTTGGTATTGCTTGGGCAATTCTGGCCAGAATAACAATGTGATCACCCATTCTTCATCTCATGGTGATCTTATATAGGGGATTTCAAATCCTCCCTTCCCTCTCTTGGTACCCAAGAGAGGGGTATGATTCCTTTGTGTGCTCGAAATATTCCATTGTGTGCTCACATAGTGTCTAAGGAGGCGTTGGTTGTTGTCCTTAGGCGGCTACAAGTAAGACATCACTTGTCCTTTGCTTTGTGTGGTCCCAGATAGTGACATTTCACCACTCTCAAGAATGCATGCATATTGGGAAAAAAGGCACGCATAAGACACTCTTCACGAAGGATTATGCGTGCAAATAACATTTAGGACTAGTTCAAATTTGATTTTCCTCAGACCTTAGAGATTTTTAAATACTTTCTAGATTCTGTAATGTATTCCAGCCCTATAAATCCTTTGGCCTGACATTAATTAATGCCATTTTCTGCTCTATGATTCTCCAGTGTTAACAATTACTGTTGCACTTCTCCCGAAGCGCGCCCTTGATCGTTGTCGATCTTAGCGCTAACGTGAATAGACTGCACAATCTGGGTTTCCAAAAATACAGGCACAAGAACACGCAGTTATCACACTAAGACCATGCAACAGCCTGGCCGCGATCCATCAATCACTCCACAGTAATCCACGAACAAGCCACGCCAAACATTCAAGAGCAGTACCAAGAATGTGCCTCTCCACGTAGGTGGTAGATACTGATTCTAAAACACGAAAACAAATTCTTTGTTTTGCTGATTTACAACAACAAAATTGCTTCAAATCGACAATCCACAGAGAAATGCTCATAAACATATCGCTACACGTTGTTCTACTCAGCAGTCCAATGTCTGGAGGGGTCACAAATAAAAATTCTCAAACAAGAAATCTGCAGAAGAATTTATCAACCTCGTGGTTTTTCTTACAACAGCCACTGTTGCAGTACTGGGTGGCTTTTATTACAACACTAGAGATGGTCACCTTATTCCTCGATGAATGTGGCGGATCTGTTGGAAACCCTTGATCGTAGCTCTATTGACGAGCGACCACAGGCAAGGACTATTATGGTGGGGACAACTCGCAGGATTGTTAGTTGTTCAAAACTTCGTAAACGGTAGGCGTCCAAAAAATGGAATGTTATGCAGAATAGTGGTAGTTCTACCCGCGTTTTGCATAGTAGCAATAATTCCGCTAGAAAACCCTTGATTTGTGCGGGATCTTCCTCTTGTCTGGCTCCTTGATATGGTTAGCTCCTCTGGCAGTGGTCTCCAAGTCTCTTTTCATGCTCACTACAGATCCACGCAAACTGCTCTCCTGAATCTTCCTAATTGACAATTATTGACAAATCTTTGACCAACGATCTCATGCATCTAAAGAGCCATGAATCGTTCAAAGGTGGAGAGGTTACCACAGACGGCGCCACACAGTAAAATGTGAGAATTCAAGTGCTTTTAATCCAATAGCACCAGTGCACACGTAGATCGACGTCTCACACAACTCTACAACCACAATTACTATCTTCGGCACCTTAGCTACAAGCACCATTGAAGCACGTAGGTTGCTCCATTGCTTCCACGAGCTCACCCTTCCACACCCTTCCACAATGCTTACTACACCTTCACCCAAGACAAAAATATCCATGGTCCTCCGACATGAAACGCGAAAATGGTGTCTCACGCTTGACAAAGGCACAAGCAGGTAGCTCAATATACCTGCCGCTCTGATAACATGATAAAATTCCAAGGAGAGACAAAATATGAAATAAAACAAGAGGCTCTCCAGGTGAGTCACCAGGAGAATGTCGAAGCACTCAACACACACTCTATTCATTCAATCAAAGTATCGTACATATAAACTTACACAGTATCTGGGTGGTTTGAACCACTCCCTAGACAATAGGATCTAGGACCTAAATAAAGGATATCAATCCTAACCAAATACATTAATATATTTTTCCATTAATTCCAACAAGATCAACATTGGTTGTTACTACGTCATTGGAGTAACATTAGGCGTGCTTCTTGGTTGGGTATTTAATATAAGTGTCTTTGTGAGTACTATGCCTTTTCATTTGATTCCTTGCTTTGGAGGAAATGTTGAAGGCAGTGAAGACCTAGTGCACATGATACAACACTACTAATAAGAGATTGGATTTTTTTTTCAAATATAAAATGCCTGGTGTATATTATGTGTCAGTGCATATATCAGAAATTTTATTAAGATCATACATCATATATCAGTAGCCATTCCACATTGTGGACGATATAGGATCCCCCCATAATGTTCCAAAGTTCCTAGTGTTTCATAGTCCAAAATTCCCAAAAATAATACATAACTAAAACTTGTAAATAGGAATAAGGCATAGATAGTCATGCTATCAACCAACATATAGAAAAGAAAATATGTCTGTAACGGCTACATCCAATACCCTCACAATGTTAGTTTGTATAACCATGCATAAGTAACATCAAGAAATTCTGGCAAAACATTCGACCTTTATCTTCCCAGCAGACTATAGCTCGTAGTATATGTGATCAAAAGTGTTAGTGATTCCCCTCTTTCCCCTCTTTGATAGTGCGTCAATAGCCCCACCATGGAAAATTTTAAGGATGGACGTTTATCTTAAAGTTTAAAAACTTGGCGAATCTTAGTAGTCTCCAATATGTGAATTGTAAAATTTTTGATGTTATTTTAGTAAAAATATTTAGTTTTGTAATCATTTTATATTAGTATATATAAATTTTTGGAATTTTTTAGGGAAAAATATTTTTATACTATATAATTTGGGCGAATCATTTAAAAAAAAATGGGAATTGGCGAATCTTTTTTTTGGAAAAAGCATGGAAAATTAGCCTACCTGCGAATATTAACCCCTAAAATTTTCCATGAGCCCCATTATGCTCTCAATGTATGTGTGAGAAATTAATGGATCCGAAGGTATCCTTGAGTGAATATATACGATCCATCCAATCCATGAGAAGTGGAGGAGAGAAATTTGTCCCCATGTTTAAATGTTGAATTATGACCCACAAATCACCATAAACATATATTATATCTAAAGCCAATTGTTGTGAAAAAAATAGAAGACTCCATAGTGCTAATTAATACTTTCGCCCTTGTGTTTGTACCTAGTCCTCCGTTCCAATGTATTTTATATTGGGTATTGTGGTTTAGCCTTAGCCAAAACCCACTTCCATAGATATGACCCTATTCTGCCCCATCAAAGTAGCCTGTCAGGAAACCAGGCTGGTGTTTAGTGTATCTATGAGCATGGGTTCGTGGCGGTCGCTGCACCATAGCTGTCCCATCCATCCATGTAATGATATTTTGTGTGATGCAGTCAATTTTTATGCATACACCATCAAATATAATAGCATTTTGTGCTTTCCATATCTCCCATATGGTATAAAATGGAAGTGATTTAAGTCTTTCCTCCCTCGTCATCCACCATATGTGGCATTCATGTAAGTGATTGAAGTCCCTATATGACAGTAGTGTGTACCTATAGATACCCTGCCAAGCCAGATAAGTAACATGACCTGCAATATATAGATGAAAATTATTTTCAATCTCATTACAGCACAGTGCACATCGTCCTGGTCCCTAAATTCCGTTTTTGTTAAATTTTCCCATGAGAGGTTACTATTGCACCACACTAGCCAGTTAAACAAAATTATCTCATGAGGAATGTTTACCATCCATACCTATTTATACCAACAAATTTTAGTCCTTGGGAATTTTTAACAATGTCCTTGTATAGTTCAACAACCATAGTTCCTTTCATGTGCAACGTGTGAGCTCATGTGATTCGGTCATTTTCATTCCAAGAACTTAAACCGACCATTCAGAGTTTCATAATGTATTGATTCCATTTATATTGCATGTGTACATGTATATGCATTTCCTCTGCATCCTTCCAAATTGGTGTGATGCCTTGCCATGTCCCAATGACCTGATAGAGGTAAATACATCCCCGAGAGTGTAGGAAGTCCATTAAATTTTCTAAATGTTGTTGTGGCCCGACCACTTTCTTTATTCTATTGGACCCCATGATAAATTGAGTCCCTTTCCCAAACCTCCATACCAAGCTTTTCAAGTATAATTATTTTACATATTGCAAACGCCTCTAGATATATGAGCCATATGATAAACCAAGTGTACCCTTTCTGTACCAGTATGTGATGTCTCTGCCTCCCAGATACTTCATGTAGATGATGTCCCTCCACATACCTCTGATATGTATTTCTTGCTATATGAATTTTAAGAGCAATGCCGACCCAAATGTGCCCATGTCCAGTATTCCCCAGCCTCCATACCCTTTTGGTACAACCATGCTTTGGAGTTTTGCAAGGTAGTATTTCCCCTCCATCTTTATACCTGCCCAATTGAAATTTTCCAGTATCGAGTTATATTTGTGAATGATGTCAGCATGTAGACACTATAGAATTCCCAGTATGTCCCAATATGCTACAATATGGCTTGTACCAGGATATACCGACCGTTAAGCGATAGCCATCAATGAGTCCATGACCCAATCCTTTTTTTTTAACTTGTCCAACATCCACCGCGAGTCATCATTTTTGTATTTAACTGTTTTCAATTTAAACCCTAGGTAGGTAAAGCCTTCCTCCAAAGACCGATATTCAAAATTAAATAGATTTTTGATGTCCACAATTTGTCCCATATCACCAGCCAAAAATAGAATAACAGACTTACCCTCATTTTCCTACAACCCTGTCGCATTTCAAAAGTGGACAAGTATATAATGTAGATGTCCCCAGTGATTTCCATTGAGCATTCTGAAAACCAAGACAACATCTACAAATAGGTTGTGAGTCACTGAAATGTCACGAAATATGAGGACCCCATAAAATGACCATCACCAGTAGCCTCCTTGATTTTGAGGCTTAGACAATTGATCCAGGTGGATATCGGTGGCCACCCACCTATTCCATTTGGACCAGCACCATCAATTCTTGCAGCTTTTCACATTTAGCACAACTTACTATTTTTAGCAAGTTTTCAGGTCCTCCACTCTCGGAGCCATTTTGGGGGCTTAATGATCCAGGTGGATATTGGTGGCCACCCACCTATTCCATTTGAACACCCATCATCAGTTCTTTCAGTTTTGAAGTTGCAACAAAACTTACTATTTTTAACAGTTTTACGGGTCCTGAACTTCCGGAGCCGTTTTGAGGCCCTAAACGACATTTTTTGGGCATCATTTTTACTAGCGAATTTCATGGAATGAAATTTGTCCCGAACGCTTTGGTCCTCGGACAGAGCTTTCTAATGATGTATCATGTGCGTCAAACGGAGATCGGATGCCAAAGTTATGCCCCCGGGAAGTTGAACCACCAATTTACCCAAACGGGCGCCCATAGTTTTGGCGCCTCATCTCCTATGGTTAGGTTTTTGGACGTTTCGGATTCTACATTGTTTCTCAACAATAAATAGGCCTGAGTCTCATCAGACACAATTCAGGTGTCCGTAGCCACCACATCTCTTCTCGCAGATTCGCTACCAAAGACCTCTAGCTATTTTATTTTCATTATGTTCCGTAAGCATATTTCGTTATTTGATATGAAATGATACATTATTTCCACCGCATCTCTATGTTTATGGTTATTTCGTATTCTGTTGCGTTCCCGCATAAAATCCGGATCAGTGGTATCAGAGCGGGTCTGCTCTTTCTTTGTTTTTCTTTGCATGTCCCCAACGCGGTCAGGGTATAAGGAGTTAGGGCTCGATCTGGTTGAACCCTTGCAAGATCAGCCTCGCAAACCCCGACGACCTCCCATGGCGAAAGAAAAGAAAGACAAGGGAGCAGGAGATCCTATCAAAATACTGCTCGAGGAGGCCCTCGAGAAACAAAGGAACGCGATGATGGATAACTTTGCTCAAATCCTTCAACGACTGCCCACATATGGCGCATCTGCATCCAACAGCCACTCTGGAGGCACCACTCCCTTCAAGGTACAAGTAAACTTTGACATTCCTATATTTGAAGGAAAAATAGATGCAGACGCTGTAGACAGATGGTTAAATTTGCTGGAAGGGTATTTCTCGGTCCATGACTTCTTTGACCGAGAAAAGATTATATTTGCACTCCTCAAAGCCGCCCCCATGTCAAAGACTGGTGGGAAACCTACCGTGAGCAAGAGGGCGAAGGAGAACCCTCTCTGTTCTCGGCCACACCCACTTGGAATTCGTTCTGAGACGGCATCAAGGAACAATATTACCCCGTGGGGAGCTATGAGGACAAATACATCCAATGGACCACGCTATGGCAACAAAAGGATCAAGATGTGCACGAACTGACGAATCTATTCCATACCTTGCGCACAAAGTTGGGTATTAAAGATTCATAGAGACATTTGGTGCTCAAGTACCGTGACTGTCTGCACAAACACATTCAGGAGGAAATGGAGTTCCTCGACATTACATCGCTTGGCACGGCATATCGCTATGCCGCCAAGATCGAGTAGAAATTTAAGCAGAAGAAGAGAAACTTTGGATCTGCAAATCTGAAAGGTGCCCCAAAACTGAAGAACAAGGGGCAAGGCCAAAGCAATGTGACTCAGAACAACACCACAAATCCAAAGAAGGACACATGGAAGTGGTGTGAATTTCATAACAGCCCCATTCACAGCACAAACGAGTGTCAAGCCAAACAGTCTTTGGCGGCCGAACTAAAGGCACCCAAATCAGATGCATTTTCTGATCCTGAGTTAGAACCAGACAAAGGAAATGAAAAAGGGAAGCAGATCATTGATGCGGATCCCAGTGCCATTGTTGCCATCACCAAGATCCAGAAGGAGGGTCCAGAGGATCCAGAGGAGGGGGAGCGCCTCTTCCAGTCGCAGATGTGGGTAAAGGGTTCTCCGTTGCAATTTCTCGTCGATAGCGGAAGCCAAAAGAACCTCATCTCAGCAGAGGTCGTGAAGCGGCTCGGCCTACCGACCATAGCCCACCCGCAGCCGTATACCATCGGGTGGCTCCACCCAGGGAGAGATCTCCGCATTTACCAGCAGTGCCGCCTTCCGTACAGTATCAAGCCATTCACGGATGAGATATTGTGTGATGTTGCTCCTCTTGATGTAGCTGATGTATTATTGGGCCAACCATACTTATGGAGGCGACATGCTGTGTATGAGTCTAGGCCTCGTGCTGTTATTATCACTTTGGGAAATAACTTGTACAGGATACCGGAGGTAGTACCGCCTCCTGTCATCTCTTTGACTACTGCAAAACAACGCAGTAAGATCGTTTCCCAAACCAGGAAATTCATTTCCCTTACGACTCACTCACAGGGAAAGAAGAATATTGTGGCCACAGCCTTGAAACAGGGCTCCCTTGCACGGCTGCAACAGATGGACAAATACGATGACAATTTCTCCTCGCTCATAGAGGTTCCTCTACACTGTCAGGACAAGCACTCCATTGATTTGACTCCCAACGCACCACCGCCTGATGTTGCCATACATCTTGCAACTACACATACAGAATCCAAACATGTACTGTCTGAGGCTGATAAAGAAACCAAATTTACTAAATGCATCTAGCCTACTCAGTTCAACAGAATTTGCCTCATCTCATGGAGGATCTCAACGCAATGGAGACCATTGCTTCCTAAGGAGGGAGGAATGATCCAGGTGGATATTGGTGGCCACCCACCTATTCCATTTGGACTAGCACCATCAATTCTTGCAGCTTTTCACATTTAGCACAACTTACTATTTTTAGCAAGTTTTCAGGTCCTCCATTCTTGGAGCCATTTTGGGGGCTTAATGATCCGGTGGATATTGGTGGCCACCCACCTATTCCATTTGAACACCCATCATCAGTTCTTTCAGTTTTGAAGTTGCAACAAAACTTACTATTTTTAGCAGTTTTTCGGGTTCTGAACTTCCGGAGCCGTTTTGAGGCCCTAAACGACGTTTTTTGGGCATCGTTTTTCCAATAAATTTCATGGAATGAAATTCATCTTGAACGCTGTGGTCCTCGGACAGAGCTTTCTAATGATGTATCATGTGCGTCAAATGGAGATCGGATGCCAAAGTTACGCCCCCGGGAAGTTGAACCACCAATTTACCCAAACGGGCGCCCATAGTTTTGGCGCCTCATCTCCTATGGTTAGGTTTTTGGACGTTTCAGATTCTACATTGTTTCTCAACAATAAATAGGCCCTCGAGCCTCATTGTAACACAGTTCAAAGGTCTGTAGCCACCACATCTCTTCTCAGAGATTCGCTACCAGCACCCTAGCTATTTTATTTTCATTATGTCTGTAAGCATATTTCTGTTATTTGATATTAATGAAATGACGCATTATTTCCACTGCATCTCTATGTTTATGGTTATTTCTGTATTCTGTTGCGTTCCTGCATAAATCCGGATAAATAATCCATTACAAGGATAAACAATAATGGGGATAGGGAACATCCCTGTCGGAGCGCATGACCCACACCAAAGAAATCTGATGGGTATACATTGATAATAACAACAAATTTTGGCCCCGTGATGCATGCCATGATCCATTCAATGTTGTAATTTTATAAGATAATCTTCAGTAGTGTGAACCAGAGGAAAGCCCAATCCAAATTGTCATATGCCTTATACAAGTCAAGTTTCATCACCAAGGCTTCCAATTTTTTTGTGTGGATTGAATGAGTTGTCTCCTGAGAAATTTCCACCGCATCATGAACCAATTTATTGTGTAGGAAGCCAGATAATTCCCTACTGATGTATCTAGAGAGTATAAATTTTATGAACTCCACTTTGACCTACAAAATTAATGTGTATACTATGTTGCACAATGACATGGGCCTATAATCTAAGAAGGACTCCGTACCTGAATTTTTCGGGATCAGTGCTATGAATGTAGAATTTATGGTCCCCAATATATGTCCCCTAACCCTGGACTCTTCTACCATATCATCCAGGTCCTTCTCCAAAATCTTATAGAAAAATATGAAAGTTTCGACGGTCCACCTGTTAGGGCCACGACTCTTGTCCCGGGAAAGTGTTTTTAATATACTTAGAATTTCATTAAAATCCACTGTGGAATATATTCTATTATTTTCTTCCACGCCAAACATCTGTGGATACCCCAAAGTGCCCCAAATATGGTCCTTTATACTATCCTCCATTTTTTTTTTACGCATTAAAGTGAAGTACAACCTCCCTCTGAATGTTAGTGGTGTTGTGAACGAGGTCTCCATCCATACCTCGAACACTCCATATAGAATTTCCCCTTCTCTACTTATTTTCAATGTGATGGAAATATTTCGTGTTTTTATCCCCATTTTTAGCCAAACGACACTTCTCGTAAGTCTCTAGGTCGATTCTTGGATCTGTAATAACTAGTTTTTGCGCCGATGTAAGTCCCTTAGTTTTGCCCAATAATGTGGCATCGGGGTTCCACAATCCATACTATCCATGTGATTTTTAATTTCCTAAGCAATGTTTATTAACTCTCGACTTTGTGCTGCCTTTGTTCTCTTCTCCCAGTCCCGGACTCAGACCTTTAATTCAGACAATAAATCTGATATATATTTTTCGAGAGATTGTTCCCCCTCCCTCCGCTAGGATTTCATAAAATTCATGACCATTGTCGTAAACCCCTCATCCGCCAGCCAAGTATGGTTAAACTAAAACGGCATGCCTCTGCGAGAAGCATCTTGTCGCCAATGTAGGTTGATAGGAAGGTGGTTGGATATATGCACTTCCTTTACATTTGATCTCATATACCCCATAATATAAATCAGACTCTCCTTAACAAGAAATCTATCATGTCGCTTATCTATAAGTTCATCCCCTGCTCGACAACTGTACCAAGTTGGGGTTAGCGGGAAAGGTAATATGTCCCACATGTGATATAGAGAGAACAACAATGAAAATCTATCAGCAAGGGGGTCCCTTCGACATCTTTTTCCCCATCCCTCCAACTCTCGAAGTGTAGCATTGAAGTCCCCTGCCATAATAATGAAACTCATGTCAAGGATGCCACAGTCATCCATCCTATCATAGAATATCTTTTGATCGGCGTATGGAGCATATAAGTTCAAAATGTGAATACGGGACAGACTACCTATGATGTATCTAGTTAACAATAGGCACACAAAGAGACAAAAAGCGTTGAATGTATCCCATCTTGGATACCAGAGGGCCACCAAGCCTCCAAAGTGTCCAGTAGAATCTACAACAATAATGTGCCAATCCGAGTAATATTACCAAAATAAGGATATACATTCTCAGTAGTACTCATAGATTAGTGTATCAAAATCATAAAAGGCCATAATTCAAATAATAGATTCTTTAGAGCAAGAGATTTTGTTTGGTCTCCCAATCCACCAAAACGAAGGGATAAACAGTTCATGGGGTAGGGTATGAAGTGGGAAACTACGCTCTAAAGGCCCGAGAGGATGAATTGCATGCTGTAAATTCATTATGTTCTTAATAACAGAACAAATTTACACTGCAGGGAATATGGACAGGAATGATATGCAGGGAAGCATTGCAGACTATCATACTTTCTTATATTACATATCGTTGTGACTGTTAGGTCCCTGTATTTTTTCAGATTTTCAAGACCAAATAGACAAGGGTAACATCAAACCAACTTTGGAGTCCTAGGACCTATCCTTCTTGGACTCAGAGAGGTCTCTCTCTATATTTGATAAAAGATGTGACTTGATTGATTTAGGGTGTTGATTTTAGGCTAGTTATAATGATAGGGTTTGTTTGTTTTGTTTTGTTTGGTTAGGTTGCTTGTTAAGTAGAAAAACTAGAGTAAGAGAAAATCAAACCATTGAGCTATGGGGTCTGTGAAAGGTTCAAAGTGTACAACAATAGATCAAGGGTGTTTCAGAGGGCAAGTTGACAAAGCCAAATGGATCTTAATAGCTTCCGTGGGAGTGAAATGAACATTAAGTTGTGAGTGTAGTAGGTTTAAAGGGAAATTAAGAATCCTTTAACATATACTAGAACAAGAAGGGTCTTTAAGATTACTATGTTTAAGAAAGAATCAAAGAATAGGGTGCACCATAAACTTCTTTGACCTAGCTTCACCAAGTAAACTTTAAAACAATAATCCAAAAAACTCTAGAGAGCAAGGAACTCCTAAATTCTCTAGTTATTCACCTTCATAGAAAGAAAACATTCAAGATAATATATAAGTGATGATCAAAGAGCAGGAAACTCATAAATTCTTCACCTTCAAAGTGACTATTCAAGATGGACTAAAGGATAGGGCAAACCATAAACTTCTTTAGCCAAACCCTAATAAGTAAACTTCAAAGAAAAGACATTAAAAACAATGTTTCAAACTACACCAAAGGACATGGCATACCATAAACTTCTTTGGCTTGACTCCATTAAATCATTTTCAAGACAACAAGCTAAATGGAACCAGAGAGCAACCAAGAATTCTCTAATCAGACTCAGCAGAGGAAAACATTTGAACAATAGAAGGCAGACAGGCTTAAGGTGCCTCTAGCAGCATATCTTAACCTAAATTTTATGTTCTATTGCAAGGGAAAAGATGAAAAATATGGGAAACATAAGGAAACAATAACTAAATTGGAATAAAATCACCATTTGACAAATTTCATGAATCCTACAAATGTGCTTGCTCCATTATCATTCAGTCCAAGACAATTACAAAGCTCCAAAGCCAAAAACTCTTCACCACTCAAATTCTATGTGATTTTCATCTCAAAAATCAACCAACAAAATTATGAAGCCTCCATGTAGTAGTTATCTGCCAAGTGAGGAGGTAAACCCTAGGTAGAGTTTCAAATGTCATTCATTACACATTTAATGTATTTTGGACCTTTGAGACCATGCAAGGCCCAAGGCAAAATATCTAAAACTAATTTAATGCAAAAATAACTTCTAACATAGCTTCTAAGCTAACTTTGGAGATATTTTTCCTTAAGGCCTTAAAAATATATTTTTCAATAACTTCTGATTTCTTTTGTTGACTTTCTGGTAAGGGCGCAGCGCCAAGACAAACGCGCAGTGCCAAGAATGGAAAAATCACCTGTTTTGCAGCTGAGGTTTGGAGGCCTTCCTTGTGTCAAAATGAGCTCCATGATAGCTCATTGGAAAGAATGTCCTGTCTAGTTTCCAGATATTCCTTTATTTTGCAACATGGTGCCCATTTACTAAGTCAAAAATCACTCCTCCCAAGACTGCTCAGTGCGTAGTGCCAATGCCAAAAAGAGGGCAGAAAGGTGATTTTTAGGTAGTGTTTGGCCCTTTTGAGGGACCAGATTTGCTCCAAATGATCTGAAATTTTCTGAGGACGATGTCCTTGGCATGAGGAAAATGAATGTGCAAGCGATTTTTCATTTGAGTGTACGAAAAAAGAGCGCAACGCCAGTGGAATTGCGCGTTTGGCCCCTTTTCTGAAAGCCAAACTGCCAAAAATAAAAAATGTGCACAAGGTGCCAAATTTTGAAATTAGCTTGTTGATCATGGTTGGGATACTTGGAGGGAAAAATCAGCAAGAATGTTGAGTTTTTTCTTCTCTTTTGCCTCATTTAGAGCCTGAATCTTTGCAAGGGCTTGTTTGAGCTTGGCCCTTGCAATCATGTTCCTCATGGCATAATGTTTTTCCATCTTTCTCTGCATGTCAATGTCTCTCTTGGCCTTATCTAATTGACCCTATAGGTACAATTTTTCCCTCTCTAGCCAAGATTTTCTATCATAGCTTATTTCCAGGGCAAGCAGCTCACTTGGAGTGAGCTTCTCTACCAATTATGTCTATTTATCTCTTTCCCGGGCTAAAGCATTCTTCAACCCAATTGTCCTTGGTCTCTTCCTAGGAAGATGTTCTTCCTCATCCTAACTGTCATAAAAAGTTCCCAAGGTCTCATCTAGCAAAGCCTTGGCCTCTTTGGCCTCCTTCCGAGCTCTCATTGCCTTGACCTCACTGATGGCCTGCATTGTCTCTAATTGCTGCTTTTCTAACTCAAGATAGTTGATCACATTATTTTCCCTACCGAGATTAGCTTGTAGCTCACTAATCTTGGAATCCTTGCTCTTGATAAACATATTGGTGATCCTATCCTCATCCTCATCCTCAAGGTCAATAATTTGAAACTCTTGTTCAGTTTCATGTTCATCCTCCCTTTCAACAATGATCTTCTCTGCAACCTTTTCCTTACCCTTATCATGTTGTTTTGCTGATGTAGAAGGCATGGCCTATTGCATCTCAAGTCCAGAAAACACATGCCTGTAGCCCCTTCGGTATGTCAAAGGAAATGGCTCAATGTCACTCATTTAGTGCCATCTGTCTGAATGTTCTCATCACTGTTTAATGTTGTGTCATCATGATATGAGGGTGAAGGGTTGTGGAAAGGTGATGTGGAAGGATCATCATGAGGTGAAGGAATGTGAGTGGATGGTGATGCATGAGTTGTGGGATGTGATGGAGAAGTAGGAATGGGAGGATGAGATGAGGAAGGGATATCTTGCTGATGATGGCCATGTGGAGTAGAGAAAACCTCATTGGCAATGAAGGTCTCCCATGGAATATTTTTCTATTGTAGTTGGTGCATAACCACCATCTTGATAAGATAATGATGAAAAAAGCTCTACATTTGTTGATTGTATTCTCTCTCATTAGGGGAATTTTAGGTCTAAAATGGGCCTCCTAAGGAAATTATAAGATAATAGTGGAAATAATAAAATAAGATTTGATGACATCATAAAATTTTAGAGAGAAAAAAGAAAAAACTACTTTTTCAACTTATCTTCCAAAGTTTTCACTCAAATTTCAAGCGAGAGTACTCATTGGATGCAAAATTTAATTCCTCATCCAAGGAGTACCCATGTTGCATGCTTTTGAGGGACCCACTACACAAAAAAAATGAGAAATACATGAAAAACATGATTGCAATCACGTTTTTTCATGTATTTCTCATTTTTCACATAGTAGGGTCCATTGAAAGTATGCAACATGGGTACTCCTTGGATGAGGAATTAAATTTTGCATCCAAAGAGTAATACCGCTTGAAATTTGAGTAAAAAATTTGGGAGATAAGTTGAAAATACAAGTTGAAAAAATACTTTTATTATTTTATTATTTTTTAATATTTTTATCCTTTTACTTAAAAAAGTGTGAATTGTCCCCCATGGTTGACATCATCGTCTTGAATCCTATTTGTTCTTATAAAGTTTAATTGGGTTGTACATTTTTCTTAGGAGGCCCATTTTAGACCTCAAAATTCCCCTAATGTTTGCACTATGTAGGCCATTTTGTCAATGCTTCGGTAAAGATAATATGGTATGTGCAACATCCTAACCCTAGTGAAATTCATAAGAAGAAGGATGTGGTAGGAGTATAGGCGGGAAAACCTTCCCTCACATGTGAAACACTTCATGATTATCCTCATCATGGGTGCATATCTATCAAGAAGATGAGAAAAGGGGAAGATGGACTTGTGATGATCTTTATACCTAGGTTTAAGGTATGGTTCAAAGTAACTAATGTCTAGGTTTTCTTGCTTGAACCACTTTTATCCCACACTTGGTATTCCTGTAGTATCTACAATGGCACTTGTAGACATCTCAAAGGTGACCCCAGTAAGATTAAATTTTTTTTCATGAAAATTAATGATAAATAGTCTTGTTAGCTCAGGGTGGTTTTGTACTTGCTGCACCTTCTAACAAAAATCAAAGCAGCCTACATGTTTGAAGCAGGAAACAGTAAGAGGAGATGCCATGAGTTCCCTTGTATTGAGGGGTTCAAATCTGTTTATCTTTCCTCATTTATGATCATTCCTCCTTGGAATTTGTGCCTTCATACCACTGTCTTCATCCTCAGACATTTTAAAACTCTATTTTGGAAACCCTAGGGTTGATGTGAAATCAGATGAAGGGAGGGTATGAAATGGAAGTTTTGCAAATGAAGGGAATGAGTGCAAATGAATGGAATGGATGTTGTGACAAGAAATATGAATGGCAGCCCTCAAGCAATGTAATGACCCCTGTCTATCACTGATTTTCTTTATAGGAGGATGAAGTAATGGTAAAATAGTGATTTCAGGCTTAAAACCTAGGGTTTGATTAGGGTTTCATTCCATTCAATTAAGAATCATCAAATAGATTTAAAAATATGGCTCATGGCATGCATTTACCTCTTATCAGTACCTTCGAAGCCTTGAGAAAATATTTGGAAGCAATTTGACTTGATTTGGGTGGTTGGTGGACTTGGAAATCCTCTCTGTCCAAGCACGCAGCGCCTAAGGCTGAGGGCGCAACGCCAGTTCTTAGCGTGCAACACCTTTGAAAATGAGCAGAGGGTCTGTCGGGAAAGAGCGCAACGCTCTGTCACGCACGTAGTGCCACCTCCCAGGCATGCAGCGCTTTCAGAAATTGTACAAGGGGAAAATGTCAAGCGCGCAGCGCCAACTCCCAAGCACGCAACACCAAGACAATTTGCCCAAATTTTTCTTGAAAACTCACAAAATTTTCTGCTATGAATGCTCTTGATATTTTTAAAAGAAAAAATGCTTCTCTTGAAGTGCAAAATGAGTTTTTATAGATAAGAAGAATTTGATTTAATTATGAAAACCCACTTTCTAATTTTTGAAACCCTTTTTCCCCTTTTCACTAATATTCTTTTACAATTTTGCCTTGCAGGTTGATGAAGTCATTGTTAGTCATCATTAATTTTTGCTATTTTTCATATGAATAAATGCTTATCCTAGATTTCTAAAAAAAAAAATTCATGAATATTGTGAGTTTTAGAAATCTCATCGCCTTAATTATCCTTAGGATAAATTTTTCATTATCTCACTACTCGACCATTCCCTAGTTAGCCTATCACTCCTAGAAGACCCCTCATGGGCTCATGACACTCATCTTTGTCCCATTTTCACACCCATAACCTGAGTACTCTATTTTTCCTACCCATAACCCTTCCACTTCCACCTAGGATTTCCAAATAACCTATCCTTTCCCATGTTCATCAAATGCCTCAAGCATTGATGGTCTCAAAACTATCTCTATAGGCTCTTTAGATAAATCAAGTGCATTGGATTTTGGATCTTCAATACATCAAATTGTCAAAAACTCTTTTTTTCATAATTAAAGACCCTAAGCCAAGCTTTCAATCAAAGACCAAGTCAAAGAGCCTCCCACTAGGTCATTAGTGTTTTCATAGGTTGTAGGGTTAATATTGGTGTTCTAAATCACTGTTTTTCTTGTGCTTGAAGCTGAATTAAAAGTGAAAGAAGGTCAGCACTTGTTTGTCCAAACTAGATCGAGAATAACTTCAAGGAAGACTACTTTGCCAACCACAAATTCTGCAAAGGATAGTTGTCCATTTTGACATTTTTGCAAGAGTGTCAAGGTGGCTATTAGCAGGAAATTAGGTAAGGTAAGAGTATTGCCCCTCATTAAGAAGATACACTCAAGAAAATGGAAGAGGAGGCAACCTAGGTTCAAGGAAAATCAGGGTCTCTAGGACTGATTAGACTAGCAATGTGCCAAGCAAGGAGCCAATGCAGAAAACCACAAGGACAGAGGCACATCAGCACAAACAAGCATGAAATGAATATTTTTAGAAAATATAAATGAATAATGGAAAAAGGTGAGGTGAACTGAACATAAATGAATGAACTTAAAGGGGCTATAGAGAACTTAGAAGACAACACTAATGATTATTCTCTAACAGCCCTAAAAACCTAAGGTTTTGGAAAGATAGGAAAAGGAGATGAAATGAAGATAATAGGCCTCCAAAATGACAACAGAAGGTTTGAAAAGGATGTTAAAGGTGACTTCTAGGGTTTTCCAAGGTAAAGTTTTTTCGCTGCCTCAAAAGGGAAATCATGAAAGAGTATCAGTGTAAAGAAGGTCAAGCCTTCATTTCCAGTCATTGTCCCTCAAATGGTCAAAGGAAAGAAAGTATAGGGTTAAGCTTCAAAATGGAAAACCAAGCTGAGCATGAGTTTATTGTTATATGATTAAATGTGTCAAACACCAGAACATCAGATAGAGCTAAAATCATTATGTCATGGCACCTGCAACAAATCATAAGTGGCCAAAGAAAGTTAGCATACAAGATGGTGAAAGTTGTGATGCTTGTCAAATATAGACTTAGCATGCCTAAGGACCAAATGAAAAGGATGAAGATAGGTTTCTCAGTTAGCCATCAAGAAAAGGGAAGTTTGATCTCCAAGGCAAGAACAGAAAAGGTTTTAAAGACGCTGCCACCATGCAAATGCCTAAAAGTTGTGAAAATGATTAAAAGACAGAAACAAGTCAAAGCACAGTGAAACATGGTGTCTCAAACAAAGCATTTGCCAAAAAAGGTGATAAAGGAATCAATAGGTCAATGGAAATCAAAGTTCACCATATCAGCTACATGAAAAGAAACACAGAAGATGGTTAGAAAGGAAATAATCATTTAAAAATCTTTTTAGCCGCCTACTACAAAAAGCTTAAAATCAGTGAAAGTGACCAAGGGGCTAGAACATTATAAAGAGGGTTTTGCAAAGGGTAAAATTGTTTGCCTAAGACTATAAATGGTCAATTTACTTATCACTTGGCTCATTGTGCATTTGAAAGGAGTAAATAACCTCAAGGAGAATTTTTCTGAGTTTAAGTGAGAAATTCTGGGCAAGGTTATCGGCGCTACGCTTTTGACCCAGCGTTGCGCTCACAGGACCCGACGCTATGTGAATAGGGATTTACACAGTATATTTTTTCACTGCGCTACGTGTATAGCTGAACATGTTGTGTGTACAGATGGGCGTTGCGCCCAGTCAGATCCAACATGCCCATAAGCATAGCGCTGTGCTTAGAGGCTGACCCGCCAGGCCCATCTCTGCCTGGCGCTGCGCTTAGAGGCTGACCCGACATGCACATCTCTGCCCGACGTTGTCCCCAGGGACCGGAAGGCCTGCACGAGGCATGCAGCGTTGCGCCCAGGAACCTAGCAGGCGTACACATGGGCAGCGCTGCGCCTAGGAGCACCCGACTCACACAAACTCCTGCCCGACACTGCGCTTAGGCAAAAAGGGCCTCTTTTGCTTGTAAAATTGCCAAAATGATGAAAAATACCCCTCTAGGCTGCTTCTAAGAAATAGTAGTGAGAAAGATAGTGATTCTGAAGAAGAGGGTGATGATGGTGAAAATGACCCTAGAAGCCATGAAAACAGTGAGGCTCTTAGTGATCAGAAGCAAGAAATCAGAGATGAGGCAGAAGACATGGGGGTTGATGATGAAAAAGAGGTAAGTGATGAAGAAAGAAGTAATCACATTGAAAATGATGAGGATGAAGATGAGAAGGACAACATGGGCACAAATGAGACAGGTAACCAAGAAATAGAGGGTGATCCTACAGAAAATGAATAAAAAACTAAGAGCCCTAGAGACAATCAAAACAATGAGGCTCTTAGTCAGAACAGAGATGAAGGAAAAGATGAAGATAACAGTCCAAATGGATATGATGACTATGCAAAAAATGAAGAAGAGGCTAAAGATAGTCATGACTGTCATGACAACAGTCATGACAGTCATGAAAACAATAAAGAAAGTCTAGAAGTTGGCAGCCAAGATAAAGGTCGCAGTAATAATGATGGGGGAAGCTATAATAAAGGACAAAGTGAAGATGCACAAATGAGTGAAAAGGCCAACACTGAGGCTAATGATGAAGGTGAAGAGATGATCAGTAGTCCAGATGATGAAAAAGAAGACCTAGAAGCCCATGATGACAGCCACAAGGAGGACACCATAATGAGCCAAATTGAACATTTTCCCTTGGCATACCAAAGAGGATCAAGACATGTGTTTGATGCCTCTAAAAGGCAAGGGGCCATGACTTATACTCCTATAAAACCAAAGGACAAAGGAAAATAGAGAAGCAAGGGAAAAAGCAAGGACAAAGGCAAAGAAAAGGTAAGAGTGGGAGAAGAATATTAGCAGGAGGTTGAGAGGGAGTTTGAACTCGTTCATATTGACAGTGATAAAGGGGACAAAAAGAGGGCCCATAGCATACTCCTCCATAGAAAAAATACAAAGATTAAAGACCTACAAATGCGCCTTGGAATGACACAATACATCATTGACTATTACAAAGATGAGCACAAACATATGAAGAAGATGAAAAGAGACCTTGGCTTACAGAAAAAGATGGCCAAACACTATGCCTTGAAAAACCAACTCACTAGTGCCAAGCTCAAAGAGGCCCTCATTGAAATTCAACACCAATAGGAGGAAAAGACAAAATAAACCTTGGAATCTTGCCTCAAGATTTTCTACAGGTCTCCCAAACCCCATGAGGGATACATCCACAAATTTTGAAGAATTTTTGACAATTTTTGGTTTTTGGTGAATTTAGAGGCCTATAAGCGCAGCACCCCCAGCGCTACGCTTTTTCCTTAGACATCCTCAGAGGGAGAAATTTACATTTTTGGATTTCTCATGCCTAGTAAACTAGGCTCACCAAATTTCAAAGCATTTGGAGCATTTTTGACCCCTCAAAAGGTCAAACAACACCTCAAATTTCACCTTTCTGCCTCATTTTCAGGCTTGGCACTGCGCTTATAGTAGTTTTGAGAATTTGGATTTTTTGACAGGTTATAGGAGTGCAATCAGAAAAGAAAAGGTATATTTAGAAATTAGACTCAACAGGCTTTCCAATAGGCCATCATGGAGAAAAATCCGACATCGAGAAGGTCACCAAAACTTGGCTGCAAGTGGACCCATTTTCTGCCTGTGAAGGCACTGCGCTTTTAGACCTCACTGTGTGTTTTTGGCCAAAAATCAACAAAACACACTCATTAATTGAAAAATGATATTTTAATGTTTTTTGAGGAAAATCACTCTAAAATTAGGTTCTAAGAGTTATTTTGGCATTTATTTCATGGGATATTTTGTGCCTTGGGCCTTGCATGGTCTCTTGGGAATTTATGACATTTATGGTGATTTTGACATTTTCCAAACCCTATATATGGTTTTTTCCCTCCTTTACTAAACAAATAGAGCATGAGGGCTTCATTGTAAAAGGTTGGCATTTGATTAATGTTTCGAGCAATACATAGTCTTTTGGAGGTTGAAGAGAAATTGGTGTTGTGGAGCTTGTGAATGGCTTGTTTTGCTTGTTGATGGAGGAGGCTTGCTTGCAGGATCCCTGAGCTTGGTTAATGGTGAAGTGCTTATATTTAGTTATTGTTTTCTCATGTATCATTGTGTTTCCATATTTCTGTGTTGCAATAGAACAAAGGATTTATACTAAGAAATGTTCTTCAAAAGCACCTTAGCTCTGTTTGTTCTTCATTGCCTCTATGTTTTCCTCTGCTAGGACATTTTAGAGAATTCTTAATTCCTCTCTAGAACCCCTAAGCTTGTTTATTTCATGAATGGTTTAATACATTAGGTATCAAATATTATTTATGGCTAGCCCTGCTTGTTTGATGTCACTAAAAACTGTTCTTGAGGTCTCTCTCCAAAGTACCATTAATTAGGTCTGCCAAAGAGGCTATGTTTCTATCATACCCTTTGTCCATGCTTGAATAATTGTTTTGGAGATCTTCATAGATATGATCAATGATGTTTAGGCGTTCCCTCTTATTTGATTAAAGTTTTATGTGTATCTTGAATGTTTTCTAACCTTGAAGGTGAAATCACTAGAAGTTAAAGGAGTTTCTTGCCTTCTATATTTCCTTGGAATGTTTGTCTGAAATGCTTATTTTCTTAAGTGGAATCAAAGATTTATTGGTGTGCCATGTCTATTGATTACTTCTTTATGCTAAATAGTGTTGAAGTCCCTTCTTGTTTTAAGTATTTGACAAAGGATTCTTGATTTCCCTTTGTCCTACTTTTGTTCACAAAATTGATGTCCATCTCATTTCCCATAAACCTTGAAAATCCATTGACCATGCTAGATTTTCCCTGTGATGCTCCCTGATCCATTGTTTAACTTTCCATGACTTTTATAGACTCCATAGCCCAATGACTTGAACATTTCCTCATTCCATATATTCTAATTAACCATCTTACCCAACCAAAATAATCAAACAAACCCTTCACTTAAAAACTAGCCTAAAATCAAACCCTAAAAGCAAACAAGTTCACATCCTTTGCATACAATAGAGAGAGCCCACTCTGAGTCCAGGAAGGCTAGGTCCTAGGACTCCAAAGACTGATCTGATGTTACCCTATGCATTTGGTTTACCAATATGCTAATTCACGAGACTCTAACAGTCATGAAGTTGAATTTTCTTTTGGTCATTGAGGCATGACAAGTTCATTTTGGCACCTTTGGGATTTAGTCACATAGTAGCATCTTCAAAATCTTCTGTAGTTTCCACCATAAGGTTCAACTTAACTCTTCCACCTTCTCTTTCCACTTTCTTCAAAAACCTAAGTGTTTGCAGTTCTTCACAACAATCATCAGTGCTGTCTAATAAGTTCTCTATAGCCTTTTCAAGTTCATTCATTTTCGTCCAGTTCACCTCACCTTTTTTCCATATTCCATCAATCTTTTCTTATAAAATTTTTTCATGCTTGGCCTTGTGTGCTTTCTCCATGTCATTTTATGCAAGTGATCACTGTTTTGGCACTCAACTGGATCATCAAGTGTATAAACCCTAATCATCTTCAATACTAAGTGTTTCCCTTTCCCTTGCTGTAAATTGTTTTCATTCAGGAGTAGACAGTTCCCATCATCAGTACTTTCTGCTGATAAATCTTTCAACACTCTTGCAGAAGTGCTGAACTTTTCCATTTTTCTCATTTGCAGGTTCTGAACTGATAAGACAAACTTCTTTGGAAATTTTAGGTCCTTCTTGAATAACCATGTCTTGACATTCTATTACATCTGAGGCGGATTCTAGCAAAGGAAAAGAAGTACCTGAAACATCTAAGGATGGCCTTAAACAATGTAAAGCCCTAACGACTTAGTGGGAGGGTCCTTTGACCTGATTTTGGCTGAAATTTGACTTGGAGATTTTCAAGTGAAAACAGAGTATTGTTATAGGTCATTGTGCCCAAAGGGACATGGGGAGGAGTTAGCTATAGGAAGCCCTAGAGGGAAGGTAGAGTTCAGTGACAAGGGAAAAATAGGGCAATGAGGTTATAGGCAAGAAAACAGGGTGAAAATGTGAAGTATGAGTCCATAATGAGTCTTTTACGAGTAACAGGGTGACCTTGAGAAGACCAAATGACGAATATTGAAAATAGGTTTATAAGGATAATCAAGGCAGTGAGATTTCTAAAACTCAAGATATTCAAGGAATATTGTTTTCAGAAATCTATAAACATCATATAGTCATCTAAAGATAGTAAAAAATACCTATGACTAACAGTGGCTCCACTTGGGGAGGGCAGCTCCTTCAAGAGGTCTCAAGAACCTCAGATCTCTGATTTTGCAGATGAGATACCTCACATGCTTGCTAATTTCCTTCATTTTTCAATACTGATCTTGCTTCTGTTCTTGAAAGCTGTGATATTTAAATTTGAAAAACATGCTTACTTCAATCATCAACCCTACCTACCCATCATACTTTTCCTAACATTTTCTCTTCATTGGGGTGCATTTGGATTGGCAAACCCTGGACATCATTTTTCTTTTGAAAGCATAAAAACTATCTATTTCTACTCTTATATCATCCAAAGGCTCAGATTAGACAGATGAGCCCCTTTTATTCTCTACCTAATCTACTTATCTGTCAAGATTAAACAGTTTGACATATTTTCATTATCTAATCTATCAACATAAAATTCAAAACATGACCAAATCAAGGTTAAGCATTCTGATTTTTCATGAGCTATGGCATTTTGGACAAGATGCACATAGTTTTTATTTTTTCACAAGTAAAACTAGAAAATTGAGGGCTATAATTCAAAAATTGTCACTCATCCCTCTCCTTTCTCTTTGGCTAAGATTTGAGCTTTGGGAACCAATATCTTTTCCTAATCTAGTCTACTGATAAGCCAAGTTTAAATAGTTGGCAAATCTTCATTTTCTAACTTATCATAAGAAATTTAAAACATGTTCAATCATGGTTAGACTATGACTGAACAAGACTTTATTTTTTTCAAAAGTAGTGGCATTTGGACTTGCACACTTTCAAACATATTATTTTTTAGTATGGGGCTTTACCTCTTCTTTTTTTCTACCCTCTTTTTCTTCTTTTCTCTGTTTTTTCTCTTTTTTTTTGTCAAAACAATATAAAACTAAAAATATGCTCATAGTGCTGAGATTGTTTGCAATACCTATCTATCGTAGTCTGACTTGGAGGCATATATTCACTAAGTGAACTCTTTCCTCCAATGTAGCCAATCAAGTAAGTGAATAGATGATTGATTTTTACTCAGCCTTTTAGGTATGCTAAAAGGCCACTCCAATTTTTCCTTCTTCTAAACAATAGTGCTCCAAATTTTCTTTAAACTCTATAGAAAATTGTTCCTGACATACTTTACTCCCTCTTTAAATGTCTCTAAGAAACCACCAAAAGGATCTCTGAATAATACCTAGCTATGAGGATTTAAGCCATGGGCTTCATCCAGGATTAATTCTTGTTCCATTTGGTTGTGCTTAGGATGATTTTGAGAAAGACACTCCACCTCTTCTTTAGTTAAAAGAGGAGGCATTTTCCAATTTCTTTGGATAGAAACCCAGTTTCCCTCTTTCTCTCATGAAGGCTGGTCATAAGGCTAAAGGTCTTCTTGAGTCTCACATAGAAGAGATGGTGAATCATCACTTGTCCCTTCAGAGAGATCCTGTGGATTTTCTTCCATTCCCTGATTGATTTCATCCTCAACCAACTCCTCTTGGTTTTCATGACAGTTAACTTGAGTATGAAAAGAATGAATTTCCTCTAATAGATCTTCAGGATGCCAATTTCCCAAATCTTCATCAGTGTTTACAAGGTATTGTATGAGGTCTTCAGATTGATCACAAAAATTTTCAACTAATGATAAAGATAGACAATTTTCTTTATAATTCTCATAAAATACCTTGTGGAAATCCTTTAAAGAAAACAAAGTGCCAGGGTCCAGGCCTTCATACCATTCCCTTGCCTTACCTTCTAATGTCATCATGAACATTTTCATGAGGTAGTCCTCGTTCCATTCAACCTTTAACCTCCATGTATGTATATGAAATTTGATGAGATGTAACAAGGGGTCATCAAACTTTTCATCTTGAAACCTAGGCAGGTTTATGTCCCAATTTATGTGAGGAATTTTGTGGGGAAATCCAGGAATGTGATCTCTGTTCATTGGAGCATACCTGCGTTGTATCCTTGGATTCATCTTTTTCAATCAGTCAGAGGAAAGGGCTACTACATGTTTATAACCTATCTAGATTCTTCTACCAGTGGAGTCTTTAGGCCTACTGGGAGTTGTGGAGTCGCCAGGTGGATGATTTTTTTAGGCTTTGTTTGTTGTCCACCATCAACAATTGGATACCAATCTTGAAATATTTTTAGGTTTTCTGAGTTCTTTATGTACCACTAATATTTTCAATAAGTGGTCCCACCATGATCGCCATTATGTTAGGTCCCCGTAATTTGTCAGTTTGGAAAGACCAAATAGAAAAGGGTAACATCAAACCAACTTTGGAGTCCTAGGACCTAGCCTTTCCGGACTCAAAGAAGGCTCTCTCTATATTTGATAAATTATGTGACTTGATTGATTTAGGGTATTGATTTTAGGCTAGCTATAATGATAGGGTTTTTTTGTTTTGTTTTGTTTGGTTGGGTTTCTTGTTAATTAGAACATATAGAGTAAGATAAAATCAAACCATTGGGCTATGGGGTATATGAAAGGTTTGAAGAGTACATCAATAAATAAAGGGTGTTTCATAGGGCAAGTTGACAAAGCCAAATGGATCTTAATAGCTTTTGTGGGAGTGAAATGAACATTAAGTTGTGAGTGTAGTAGGTTTAAAGGGAAATTAAGAATCCTTCAACATATAATAGAACAAGAAGAGTCTTTAAGATTACTATGTTTAAGAAAGAATCAAAGGACAGGGTGCACCACAAACTTCTTTGACCTAGCTTCACCAAGTAAACTTTAAAACAACAATCTAGCAAACTCTAGAGAGCAGGGAACTCCTAAATTCTCTAGTTATTCACCTTCAGAGAAAGAAAACATTTAAGATAACATATAAGTGATTATCAAAGAGTAGGAAACTCCTAAATTCTTCAATCAGACTATAAAAGACCTTTAAAGTGACTATTCAAGATGGACTAAAGGACAGGGAAAACCGTAAAATTCTTTAGCCAAACCCTAATCAGTAAACTTCAAAGAAAAGGCCTTAAAAACAATGTTTCAAGCTACACCAAAGGACAGGGCATACCATAAAATTCTTTGACTTGAATCCATTAAAAAAATTTCAAGACAAAAAGCTAAGTGGAACCAGAGAGAAACCAAGAATTCTCTAATCAGACACAGCAGAGGAAAACATTGGAACAATAGAAGGAAAATAGGCTTAAAGTGCCTCTAGCAACATATCTTAACCTAAATTTTATGTTCTATTGCAAGGGAAAAGATGAAAAATATGGGAAACATAAGGAAACAATAACTAAATTGGAATAACATCACCATTTGACAAATTCCATGAATCCTTCAAATGTGCTTGCTCCATTATCATTCAGTCCAAGACAATTACAAAGCTCCAAAGCCAAAAAATCTTCACCACTCAAAGTATATGTGATTTTCATCTCAACAATCAACCAAAAAAATTATGAAGCCTCCATGCAGTATTTATCTTCCAAGTGAGGAGGTAAACCCTAGGTAGGGTTTCAAATGTAATTCATTACACATTTAATATATTTTGACCTTTGAGACCATGCAAGGCCCAAGGCAAAATATCCAGAACTCATTTAATGAAAAAATAACTTCTAACATAACTTCTAAGCTAACTTTGGAGATATTTTTCCTTAATGCCTTCAAAATATATTTTTCAATAACTTCTGATGTCTTTTTCTGACTTTCTGGTAAGGACGTAGTGCCAAGGTACAAGGGTGTAGCGCCAAGACTGGAAAATCACTTGCTTTGCAGCTGAGTTTTAGAGGCCTTCCCGATGTAAAAATGAGATCCATGATAGCTCATTGGAAAATCCTATCCTGTCTAGTTTCCAGATAAATGCCTTCTCCCAAGACTACTCAGCACGCAGCGCCAATGCCAAAAGGAGGCCAGAAAGGTGATTTTTAGGTAGTTTTTGACCCTTTTGAGAGACCAGTTTTGCTCCAAATGATCTGAAATTTTCTGAGGATGATGTCCTTGGCATGAGGAACATGAATATTCAAGCCATTTTTCATTTGAGTGCCCCAAAAAAGAGCACAACGCTAGTGGCGCTGTGCGTTTGGCCCCTTTTTCTGCAAGCCAAACTATCAAAAATAAAAAATGTGCACAAGGTGCCAAAATTTAGAAATTAGCTTGCTGATCATGGTTGGGATGCTTGGAGGGACACATCAGCAAGAATTTTGAGTTTTTCCTTCTTTTTTTCCTCATTTAGAGCTTGAATCTTTGCAAGGGCTTGTTATAGCTTGACCCTTGCAATCCTGTTCCTCATGGAATAATGCTTTTCCATATTTCTCTGCGTGTCAGTGTCTCTCTTGGCCTTCTCTAATTGAACCTCTAGGTGTAAATTTTCCCTCTCTAGCCACGATTCTCTATCATAGGTTATTTCCATGGCAAGAAGCTCACTTGGAGGGAGCTGCGCTGCCAATTCTGTCTCTTTCTCTCTTTCCTAGGCTAAAGACTTGTTCAACCCAATTGTCCTTGGTCTCTTCCTAGGAAGTTGTTCTTCCTTATCCTCACTGTCATAAAAAGTGCCCAAGGTCTCATCTAGCAAAGGCTTGGCCTTTTCGGCCTCCTTCTGAGCTCTGATTTCCCTGACCTCACTAATGGCCTGCTTTGTCTCTAACTGTTGGTTTTCTAACTCAAGATATTTGACCAAATTATCTGCCTTACCGAGATTAGCTTGTAGCTCACTTATATTAGCATCCTTGCTCTTAATCACAATATTGGTGATCCTCTCCTCATCCTCATCCTCAAGGTCAATAATTTGAAACTCTTGTTCAGTTTCATGTTCATCCTCCCTTTCAACGATGACCTGCTCTGCAACCTTTTCCTTACCCTTATCAAGTTGTTTTTCTGATGTAGAAGGCATGGCCTCTTGCATCTCAAGTGCAGTGAACACATGCCTGTAGCCCCTCCGGTATGTCAAAGGAAATGGCTCAATGTCACTCATTTTAGTGCCATCTGTCTCAATGTTATCATCACTGTTTGATGTTGTGTCATAATGATATGAGGGTGAAGGGTTGGAAAAGTGATGTGGAAGGATCATCATGAGGTGAAGGAATGTGAGTGGATGGTGATGCATGAGTTTTGGGATGTGATGGAGAAGTAGGAATGGGAGGATGAGATGAGCAAGGGATATCTTGTTGATGATGGCCATGTGGAGTAGTGAAAACCTCATTGGCAATGAAGGTCTCCCATGGAATAATTTTCTGCTGTAGTTGGTGCATAACCACCATCTTGATAAGAGAATGATGAAAAAGGCTCTACATTTTTTGATTGTATTCTCTCTTTTGCACTATGTAAGCCATTTTTTCAATGCTTCGGTAAAGATAATATGGTATGTGCAGCATCCTAATCCTAGCGAAATGCATAAGAAGACAAATGTGGTAGGAGTATATATGGGAAAACCTTCCCTAACATGTGAAATACTTCATGATTATCCTCATCATGGGTGCATATCTATCAAGCATATAAGAAAAGGGGAAGATGGACTTGTGATGATATTTATACCTAGGCTTAAGGTATGGTTCAAAGTAACTCATGTCTAGGTTTGCTTGCTTGAACCGCTTTTCTCCGACACTTGGTATTCCTGTAGCATCTGCAATGGAACTTGTAGACATCTCAAAGGTGACCCTGACAAGATGAAATTATTTTTCATGCAAATTAATGATAAATAGTCTTGTTAGCTCAGGGTGGTTTTGTACTTGCTGCACCTTCTCACAAAAATCAAAGCAACATACATGTTTGAAGCAGGAAATAGTAAGAGGAGATGAAATGAGTTACCTTGTATTGAGGGGGTCAAATATGTTTATATTTCCTCCTATATGATCATGTATCCTTGGAATTTGTGCCTCCATACCACTGTCTTCACCCTTAGACATTTAAAAACTCTGTTTTGGAAACCCTAGGGGTGATGTGAAATGAGATGAAGGGAGGGTATGAAATGGCAGTTTTGCAAATGAAGGGAATGAATGAGAATGAATGGAATGGATTTTGTGACAAGCAAGATGAATGGAAACCCTAAAGAAATGTAATGACCCCTGTCTATCACTGATTTTATTTATAGGAGGATGAAGTAATGGTAAAACAATGATTTCAGGCTTAAAACCTAGGGTTTGATTAGGGTTTCATTCCATTCAATTAAGAATCATCAAATAGCTTTAAAAATATAGCTCATGGCATGAAATTACCTCTTATCAGTGCCTTAGAAGACTTGAGAAAATATTTGGAAGCAATTTGACTTGATTTGGGTGGTTGGAGGACTTGGAAACCCTCTCTATCCAAGCATGCAATGCCAAAGGCTGAGGGCACAACGCCTTTGAAAATGAACAGAGGGTCTATCAGGCAAGAGTGTAGCGCTCTGTCAATCACGTAGCACCACCTCCCAGGTGCGTAGTTCCTTTAGAAATTGTATGTGGGGGAAATGTCAAGCGTGCAACGCCAACTCCCAGGCGCCCATCGCCAAGCCAAGCGCACATCACCAAGAAAATTTTCGCAAATCTTGCTTGAAAACTCACAAAATTTTCTCCTTTGAATGCTCTTGATCTTTTGAAAGAAAACAATGGTTCCCTTGAAGTGAAAAATGAGTTTTTATAGATAAGAGGTATTTGATTAATTATGAAAACCCACTTTCTAATTTTTGAAACCATTTTTCCCTTTTTCACTGATATTCTTTTACACTTTTGCCTTGGAGGTTGATGAAGTCACGAAGTTGACTTTTATTTTGATCATTGAGGCATGAAAAGTTCATTTTGGTGCCTTTGGGATTTAGTCACATAGTAGCATCTTCAAAATATTATGTAGTTTCCACCAGAAGGTTCAACTTAACTCTTCCACCTTCTTTGGCCACTTTCTTCAAAACCCTAATTGTTTGCAGTTCTTCACATCAATCATTAGTGTTGTATTCTAAGTTCTCTATAGCCTTTTCAAGTTCAGTCATTTCTGTCCAGTTCACCTCACCTTTTTTCCATATTCCATCAATCTTTTCTGATAAACTTTCTTCATGTCATTTTCTGCAAGTGATCATTGTTTTGGCACTCAAGTGGATCATCAAGTGTATAAACCCTAATCATCTTCAAGGCTAAGTGTTTCCCTTTCCCTTGCTGTAAGTTGTTTTTATTCAGGATTAGACAGTTCACATCATCAGTACTTTCTGCTGATAAATCTTTCAACACTCCTGCATAAGTACTGAACTTTTCCATTTTTCTCATTTGCAGGTTCTGAACTGATAAGACAAACGTCTTTGGAAATTTTAGGTCCTTCTTGAATAACCATGTCTTGACATTCTATTACATTTGAACCAGATTCTAGCAAAGGAAAAGCAGTGCCTGAAACATCTAAGGATGACCTTAAACAATGTAAAACTCTAATGACTTAGTGGGAGGGTCCTTTGACCTAATTTTGGCTGAAATTTGACCTAGAGATTTTCAAGTGAAAAAAGAGTATTGTTATAGGTCATTGTGTCCAAAGGGACATGGGGAGGAGTTAGCTATAAGAAACCCTAGAGGGAAGGCGAAGTTTAGTGACAAGGGAAAAATAGGGCAATGAGGTTATAGGCAGGAAAAAAGTGTGAAAATGAGAAGTATGAGTCCATAATGAGTATTTTAAGAGTAACAAGGTGACCTTGAGAAGACCAACTGAGGAATAGTGAAAATAGATTTATAAGGATAATGAAGGCAGTGAGATTTCTGAAACTCAAGGTATTCAAGGAATATTGTTTTCAAAAATCTATAAACATCCTATAGTCATCTAAAGATAATGAAAAATACTGATGACTAATAACGACTAGGAACAAGAGGTGAAAAACACCAAATATGGAACATTAAGATGAAATTAATATTTGGTTATTGATAATAGTTAGTTACTAATAGTGGTGATGTATGTACTGATAAATTTGCAAGCAAGTAAAGTTGTTGATTGTGTTGATACATGGTCTTTCGATGACCTCGCTCAAATCACATCCCTGGAGGTCAGTAAAACACATTTTAATAAATTAATTATTATTAAGGTGTGATATGAATTGTTTAAGCTTCCCAAATTATGTTTGGAATTTCGTTTTGAAAGTCTAGAACAACCGGAGATGAAGGTAGTTTTCATTGCTAGATTGAAATCATGTCCATTAGATATGACAGTATTGCACGATGTGAACATTTGGAATGGCCACAATTAGTGTCAGATAACAAAATTTAAAATAGTTCTTCATCTGGACAAAATTTTAGTCATGGTCCAATTTTTATGTTCAATATATCTAAAAATTGTTTTAACCCTTTAAATTTCTAAGTTGAAATGGTTGGCACAGATTCTGAAGCTGTGTGGAAACTATCATGTGCTTGAGTTTTGAAATTACCCCACATAATTATCTATGTTGTAAACTGTGAGAACAATGATTTTCCATGAGGATAAACCATCTTAATATTGACAGAAGGATACAACAGAATACAAAGAGAACGAATTGTTGAGAGCACTCTTACCAAAAAGTTTTATTGAAGAGAAATATATATGTGTTTAAGACAGTTACACTGAAACAAGCTATCTGTTAAATTGTTAAACTAACTTTTAAACTGTGCCACTAACTAATTCCTAATTAAAGATTATTCTTTAACAATCCCCCTTAATCTTGAGGGCTACAAAATTTTAATACCTAACTTCTAACATTCAAATTGAAAATTAACTTTTCCTATTGGTTTGGTGAAGATATCCGCTAATTGTTCCTTAGAATCACAAAATTTGAGAACAATATCACCATTCTTGACGAGTTCACGAATGAAGTCAATACAAGTGTCGATATGTTTTCTCTTTTGATGAAAGACATTGTTCTTCGATAAGGAAATAACAGAAGTATTTTCACAAAGGATTGAAATAGGTTCATTTCTGTATATCCGAAGTTAGAGAGAAGTCTCTTTAGCCACACTGCTTGACATGATGGTGAATTCGCTGCAACGTACTCAGCCTATGTTGAAGATAATGTAACTATGGGTTTCTTTTTGGATGACCACGAGATTAAGTTTCTACCAAATATAAAATCATATCCAGAAGTGCTTTTCCGATCATCAATACATCCTACATAATCACTATCTGTATAACCAAGAAGCTTACTGTTTCTATAGGCTGCATACAATAAAACATAAGTAGATGTACCTGCAATGTATCTTAACACCCTTTTTCCAGCTTTCTAATGACCGTCTTTAGGAGATTCCATAAACCTGGAAATATAACTATCTACAAATGCTATAGGGTTTCTAGTAGTAGTTAGATACATAATACAGCCAACAGGTTTCTTATACAAAGTCAAACTAACAATAGTACCCACATCATGTTTACTTAACTTTGTACCAACTTCAATAGGATTATCCACCGATTTACACCTATCCATATTAAACTTTAACAAAATTTCAATAGCATAATTCTGTTGCCTCATAAAAATACCATCATGTGTTTATTTCACTTCGACACCTAAGAAGTATCTCATTAATTCAAGATCTGTCATTTAAAATTCATATTTCATAGTAGCTTTAAATTCATCTAACTGCATGTTACCTGTACAAATTATTTCATCAACACAAAGACACAGTATCATTATATTATCTTGATGATCATTCTTGATATACAAAGTGGGTTCATGGTCGGTCCTTCTGAAACCATTATTCAACAAGTAATGGTATATTCGGTTGTACCAAGCTCTTGGAGCTTGCTTCAAGCCATACAATGCTTTCTTCTGCTTGTACACTTTATGTTTTTTATTTTTTATTTTGAAACCAGGTGGTTGATCAACATACACTTCTTCATTCAAAAATCCATTCAAAGAAACAAACTTTACATCCATTTGGTAAATTGGCCACTTATTTTGTGCTGCAATAGATAATACAAATCGAATAGTATCAATTCTTGCTACAGGTGCAAATGTTTCACCAATATATGCCAGGTTGTTGTGAAAAACCTTTGGAAACTAATCTTGCTTTGTGTTTATCAACTTCACCTCTCACATTTAATTTAGTTTTAAAAACCCATTTGACACCTATAGAATGTTTATCATCAGCTAGATCAAGAAAATACAAAGTTTGATTTCTTTCAATAGCATCGATTTCATTATTCATTGCATCTACCCATTCTTTTCCTTTATAGCCTCTTCAAAACAAGTAGGTTGAAATGAAAGAAATGCAAAATTTGCAATATCATCAACATTGTCTTGTGCATAAATATCACTTAAGCTTCTCATTTTAGGATTATCAGAGTCAGACACATTTAAACATGATGAACTACTACTTCTTGATGAACTACTACAGGTTTTGTCTTGAACCTATAATCTTGGAGTGCTTGTTGTAGGTGCTTGATGTTCGTCTAACATAATAAAAGGATTAGGACAAGTATTTTTCTCCATTTCATTCCAAGATTTGTCTTCTAGAAATTTCACATCTCAACTTACGACAAACTTCTTAGTTATCATTAGGGGAATTTTGAGGTCTAAAATGGGCCTCCTAAGAAAAATGTACAACAAAAATCAACTTTATAACAACCAATAGGATTCAAGATGATGATGTCAACCATGGGGGATGATTCACCGTTTTTTAAATAAAAAGGTAAAAATATTAAAAAATAATAAAATAATAAAACTACTTTTTCAACTCGTATTTTCAACTTATCTCCCAAAATTTTTACTGAAATTTCGAGTGGGAGTACTCTTTGGATGCAAAATTTAATTCCTCATCCAAGGAGTACCCATGTTGCATACTTTTGATGAACTATACTACATGAAAAATGAGAAATACATAAAAAACGTGATTGTAATCACATTTTTTTTTTATGTATTTCTCATTTTTCGTGTAGTAGGACCCATCGAAAGTATGCAACATGGGTATTCCTTGGATGGGGAATTAAATTCTGCATCCAACGAGTACTCCCGCTCGAAATTTGAGTAAAAAGTTTGGGAGATAAGTTGAAATATGAGTTGAAAAAGTAGTTTTTTCATTTTTCCGTCTAAAATTTGATGATGTTATCAAATCTTATTTGATTTTTTCCACTATTATTTTATAATTTCCTTAGGAGGCCCATTTTAGACCTCAAAATTCCCCTAATGCAATCAGTATGATCTAGATTGATCACTATACCCTATAAATATATACATTTCGCTCCTATCATCGATCATTTTTCTTAATTTTTCTGGAACATGAGCGAAAGAAATACAACCAAATACACAAAAGTGTGAAACAATTATCTTTTGTCCACTCCATGCTTCTTCAGGTACAAAACTTTGAACACTGGAAGTTGGTGATCTATTCAAAATATATACCAAACATGCAACTGCTTCAACCCATAAATATTTAGAAAATTTTGTGTTTTGAGCGGACTTCGAGCCATATTCATAATTTTCTGATTCTTTCTTTCCGCGACTCCATTCTGTTGTGGAGTATAACTGATTGTATTTTCTTTGATACCATGCTGTTTGCAAAAATAAATGAATTCGTTAGATTCATACTCACCTCCTTTATCAGACCTAAGAACTTTATAAACTTTCCACTCTGTTTTTCAGCCCCGACTTTAAACTCCTTGAACATGGAAAATGTTTTGGATTTGTATTTGATGAAATACACCCAAATTTTCCTTCTAGTAAGAAAATAGAGTTTGCCAGCAACTGATTTTGCTTGCATTGGACTGCACAAATCTGTATGCACTAACTCTAGTTTTACTTTGGCTCTATAAGAGGCTGAAGCAAAACTATCTCTCTTATGCTTATCCATTATACAACTTGAACAAGAAGAGATATGGTCAGACAAAGCAGGAAAACCTTTCACCATAGTCTGTCTTTGCAATAAACTCATACTTTTAATAGGTATTTTTCATAGGAATATTTGCAACAAGAGACTTATGTTGATAAAAAATCGTGCAAGTAGTAATGTGAAAAATAACATCATAACCATGTGCATCTAACTTTCCAACACTCATCAAGTTATGCTTGAAATTGGGTACATAACCAGCATCATAGATATTATTCACAACATTTTATCTGGTTAAGATAGGTACAACGCCCTTTCCTGAAGTTTTAACCTAATGATCATCGCCCAAACCAATAGAGGAGCTAAAATATGTATCAAGGTGTGAAAACAAATCACTATGATGAGTCATATGATTACTACATCCGATGTCTACCAACCAAACACCTTTCTTAGGTACTTTCACAGTCACTTTGCATGCTAGAAATAAGGCATCTCATGTTTCACATTCAGTGTTTGTGACATTGGCTTTGTTTTTACTTAAAACATACTGTAATTTTCGACATCTAGACTTAAAATGGCCATATTTTTTTGCAATAGCGACATTGAATTTTTTATTTATCTATCCACCTACGACCATGATCAGTTTGAGACTGCTCTGTATGTGTTTGAGTTACTTGTGATCTATCATCAAACTGAGACTGTCCTCTTCCTTTTCCTCTCTTACCACGAAAAACTTTGCCTCTACCTCTATCCATAGAAGCTTTAGATTTGAAAGCATGCTCTAAAGTACTCACATCTAAATTAATTCTTGCTTCATGAGCCAACAAAGAACTAGTTAATTCTTCCACGGACAATTTTTTTAATTCTCTTGACTCAAAAACAGTAACTTTCATGTCATATTTTTTAGGCAAACATCTAAAAACTTTTTCAACAATTCTTTGATCTTTTAGTTCTTCACCATTCAACCAAATCTGATTAACAATACCCATAACTTTAGTCATGAAAAGATCAATTGTTTCCGATTCAATCATTTTAAGTGTTTCAAATTGTGTTCTAAGAGTCTGTAATTTTACCATCTTTGCTTTATCATTACCTTGATAAGCAACCTTAAGTGTATCCCATATTGATTTAGCAGTCTTAGAAGCAGTGATTTTAGGAAAAATAGAGTCATCTAAGGAATTTAAAATGCAGGACTTCGCTCTACCTTCTTTCTGGTTTTGTGAACCCCATTTCTATAGTTTCCAAAAAACCTAAACCTTGTAAGCATGCTTGCATTTTAAGGCTCCAAAAACCATAATTTTTCCACTAAATAATGGTGTAGGGATTGCAAATTGAGTTGTCGAAGCCATGTTTAAAATAATCAGAAATCTGACACCTTTTACAAAAAAAAACTTGCACTCTCTTTTCCCCTCTACTAGACTCAGAAAACAAGAGCATCTACGCTCAAAATTTTCCTTTATAAATACAATAGAAAGAGACAATTCAAAGGTTTGATAAGTGAAATCCCATGGAGCTCGAAATATGGAACTATTATAGCCTTTTGAACAATTGTGACCTCAGAACACTCGCTCTGCATTTCAAGTTGACAGTTGTGTACAAAAAAAATGAGCACGTGTTGTTCATCTCAAAAAGAAAAATTCATGTGGAAGTGGCAGAGTATAGGAGGATGAAGGCTGAAATTCAGGTAAAATTACCCGATTATGAGGAGGATGAGGATTTGAGTCTCGTAGCCTCGATACAACCAAGAATATAGGTCCTCTTCACGCACGCAGTGGGGTCAAATGAAACAACCATGGACTCTGATGACAGGCTCTCATAATTAGAGCAGTGTGTGGCTCTGTCGTCCTCTTCACGCACGCAGCGGGGTCGAATGCTCCTCTAGAAAAAATTTCACAGTAGTTAATGTTGCTCCAGCAGTTGAATGGAGACCAGACTGTTGCTGTGGGTTTCAAAAACCTCAGAGTGTAACAGGGTAGTAGCATCGAACACCAAACTAGCTTCCCATCCAAATCCAAACTAGCTTCCCCTTCTCGAATAGTAGACGACCTCAACTGATGGGGGTGATATTCAGAAAACAAACAACATCTCTTTCCTCTTCCGCAAAGGAATAAAGTCTCCTCACTCTGGAACCTAGCAACGGCAAACAACAAACAATCGTTCCTTGACCGCTCCTTCGAATGCCCAGCACTGAGCGAGCGGCAAACAACAAACAATTGTTCCTTGACCGCTCCTTTGAATGCCAAGCACTAAGCCGCTCCAGAAAGTTCGAATGCCTTTGCCCAAGCAAAACCCCAAAGCTTTGATACCATGACAGAAAACAGACAGAACGAATTGCTAAGAACACTCTCACCAACAAGTTTTATTGAAAAGAAATATATATGCATATAAGATAGTTACATTGAAAAAAACTAACTTTTAAACTATGTAACTAACTAATTCCTAAGTAAAGATTATTCTTTAATAAATACTCATTGTTATGATGGGATACAATGAAAAATATAAGGTGTAAAAAATAAAAATAAAAATTTGTTAAACATATTTAGAATGAAACTTAAATTTAATGGAGAAAGGCAGAAAATTGTTTTGAAACCATTATTACGTTGGAGTTTTCATTACGAAAAGATTCTACAAAGGAGAAAAGTTGTTCATATAAAAAAATATCATCATCTTCATTTTATATTAAAAAATCATTTAATGTTTTGCAAATCAATTTAAAATGTTTTTTCCACTTCAAATAAATTAAGCATTTCAGAAGACTCTTGAGGTATTCATGGTATAGAGCTCACAATTTAGAGATTAGACTTGAAAATAGCTTCTAACAGAATTCCAAACTACATGATAAAAAGATTACCATTTATTAAATATTAACATAAATTTATTTTAATTCTAGATTTAGAGTTCACAATTTAAAGGATTTGACTTGAAAATATATTTACCATAATTTCAAAAGATTATCATTTACTAAATATTAACATAAATTTATCTTAACTCTAAATTTATGAAACTTTGAAGGAGATTAAATATCTTTAAATATATATATATATATATATATATATATATATATATATATATATATAATTTAAAATTTAAAAGTAAAATTACATACCAAAAATTTCATCCATTTGGTATTTGTTTTGATAAATCTAAAATTAAAATAAATATATATTGATTTAATTATTAATAATTAATAACTATAATTTATTAGATTTTATTTGATTTTTAAATTTAAAATTAATTTGTATGTCATTGAATGAGTCTAAATATTTTAATCAATATTTTTTTGATTAATTTATTTAATTTTTTATTAATTTAAACAGATAATATAACATAACAGAACAACAACAATAACTTCAACTCAATTATCTAATAATTAAACTTAATATAGATATATACCAGATATTACATTATAACAACCTGGTTGTGTCAAATGTGCAGCTACAAATAATGAAACTGGACAAAACAACTTAAAATAATGATCACGTGTAAGGGATTAGAGATACCTAATTGAAATTAATTATAACTTTTATGTTGTACGATTGTTTGAAAGTATTCTCCGAATGAACCATAACTAGTTAGAACTATTTCACCCTTGAAATATGAAATATACTAACACGAGTTATAGTGTAGTTATAACTCGTGTTCATAAACTGAACTCAATGCAATATCCTCTATTCATTGTAGCCTTTCAACCAAATGATGAAACCCATGATTAATGATCATCCACGTTACTAAAAATACTAAAAGAATGAGTTGCAGCTCTCCAACAAAACATATGATTTAATTTTAAGATTACAAATTAGTTAAAAAGTTTGAACAAACTCTTTGTAAATAAAATCCAAAACCTAATTCTTTTAGTTGCAGCTCTCCAACAAAACATATGACTTAATTTTAAGATTACAAATTAGTTAAAAAGTTTGAACAAACTCTTTGTAAATAAAATCCAAAACCTAACTAGAATATAATAGAATCTCAATGGTACATTAACCATCTTATAACAATGTCATAATAAATAATTTGAAAATATTAAATAGAATCAAAAAATAATTAAAATACTCTATACGTAATATTAACCACTTTTAACCCTAGTTACCAAATTCCGTCGAATTGACACAAAAAATTCGTAGTTCGATTCGATTAGTGAATTAATATAAAATAGAGCATAAATAATTATGTTAGGAAAGTTGTAAATTTATAATTTAAATAGAAATACTTTTGTTAAAATTTTCATATTTTTTTTTTAAATTTTGATCAGAAATTTGAGAAAATATTAAATTATAATAAAGTTTTTTGTTTTATATAATAACAAATAACAAATGTTGTTGTTATTTGTTATAATATAGAATTTGGTTTGATTGGATCAATGAATAATTGGTATCTTAAAAAAATAGATTTTTTTGCTAATTGTTACAAAGTAAAATTTGAGATGTTATAGTGAATGAGTAACTAGTAATTAATAATATAAATGTATATTTAAAAAAATGTTTGCTTATACTTAATATATGACATCATTAAAAACATATAATACATGGTGTAATAGTGTATATGGATGAACACAAAAATTCTAACAATATGATATTCTAATGTAAAACCATGCATTTTATTTTTGTACATAACAATTTTTATGTTGATTTTGAGATTTTCAATATTATATTTGTATATCTCAACTTTTTAAAATATTAAAAATACAATGTATTTAAGTATTTACAAGATGTTTACTATCGAATTTTAAGCAATCAATTTTTTTTTTAATCAAATCTAATTCAAATGCGAATTTAAACTCGAATTTGGTAACTATGCTTTTAACATTGTCCAACAATAAATGATATAACATTCTCTATGCTTCTCAATATCCAAATAATAAAAATTTTGAAAATATTTGATTATTCTCACAATGCTTTGGTAGGAGAAGTAACTTCACTAATAAAACTTCGCAATGATGTCATTTTTGGAGAAAGACTCTCTCAACTAAGTGGATTATTATGGCAGGAGTGGCCACTCTCGATGACTTTGATTCGATCATGGTGTAATGGTATCAAAGAGCTTTATCCATATTATGACCCAAAATCTATGATGTCTTTTAAATAATTAACTATATTTAGTATTGAACCATCCTAATGTAGAACAGGAATAGAAAACAATGTTTACCATGCCATTTCGTTTCTATTGCATTTTTTCCCAAGAAAAATGGCTACTGTGTTGTTTTTGGTAATAGAGATGATCATAGATTAATATTTTGTCATGAGCTTATCATCTTTTCTTGTGTTCTTTAGAGTCGACTAGGAAAAGAAATAGATAAACTCCACAAATCAGGACTTATCTATTCAAACGATTACACATCTTGGGTTTCTAACCTTGTACCCGTCATGAAAAAAGAGGGCACCATCTACGTTTGTACTGATTTTTGAGATCTGAAAAAATCTTGTACCAAATAAAATTATCCCACACCATTCATTGGCTAAGTCATATATGCTTGTATTGGTCATGAGGCCTTATCCTTTATGGATGGATTCTCTAGGTACAATCAGATCCATATTTGCCACACGAATCGATCCAAAACCACATTTACCACCCCTTGGGGTACCTTCGCATAGAAATTTATGTCATTTGGCCTTAAAAAACCTGGTGCCACCTTCCAGCGGGCCATGAACTACATCCTTCACGAACTGTCTCATCTCATTCTTGCTTGCCTATTTGGACGACCTTACCATACGATCCAAGATGCGTACCTCTACTTGGTATTTCAACGATGTCGACAATATAACCTATTCTTGAAGCCTCGCAAGTGTGTTTTTTGCGTTAGTGCAAGAAGATTACCAAGGTTAATCATCTCCTAGAAAGGTATTAGAGTCGACACTGTCAAAGTCTAGGAAATCAATGATGTGCCACCTACAAAAACATTTAATCAATTAAAAATCCTATAGGGTAAGGTCAAATTCTTATGACGCTTTGTCCCCGAATACGCTACTTGTGCATAGGGATTCCTTCGTCTCCTTCATCCAGATATCCCTTTCCAATGGGATGAACAGGCTCAAAAATCATTCGAAGGTTTAAAAGATACATTTTCTTCAACTCCTTTAATTAGCCCACTCGACCAAAATAAATACTACACCCTATATCTATCTGCATCAAATGTATCCATTTTTCACGTGCTAGTCCAAGATGGACCAGATAATAAGGAACACATAATTTATTACGTAAGAAAGAACTTATCTCGGCTTGCAATGAGTCATGAGCCAGAAGAAAAAAAACCTTAGCCCTAGTACATGCAGTACAAAAGGTTTGGCACTATATCATCCTTTGAACCACCACAGTCATAGTAGCTATCAACCCCATGAGATATTTTCTCACTCGCCATATGATGAATCACAAATACGCTAAATGTGTAGTTATACTACACAAATTTGATATGTAGTTTAGCTCCCCCATTAATGATGCATTACCAGATGAAAAAATTTCTTTAGTGTCAATGGATGAACCTTGGTACGGTGATATCCTACTCTTCTTACGAACTCAAAAGTTCAAACCTCGGTTCACTCGTGACAACCGAAGGCGCATACGCCATCAAGATCACTGATACCTTATTTTAAGGGATGTCCTTTATCGACGAGGCATCAACACCATCCTCCATAGATTCCTCACTCATGACTAAGACAAGAAAGTCCTGAACGACTGTCACAGCGGGGCCTCCGAAGACCACCTCTCGAGGATGGCCACCATTCAAAAAGTGTTACGTGCCAGTTATAATTGGTCCAACCTTTTTCAAGACTGCATCGAGGCAGTCCAAAGATGCAATCAATGCCAACGCTACCCTTATAAGGCATGAGCCCCTACATCTAACATGCACCCTGTCATCGTACCGGGCCCCTTTTGCAAATGGGGCATAGACTTCATGACATGCATCCCCCATCATCTGGAAACTAGAAATACATAGTTGTGGTTGTCAATTATTTCACCAAGTGGGTAGAAGCAATGCCTAGATACAAAAACACCGCGGAAACTGTCGCACGATTTTCTTCAACCATGTTATCACACAGTTCGGTGTCCTAAAGGAATTGCTATTAGATCATGGAAAAAGTTTCGAAAATGAAACATTCCAAGAATTATCCCAACACCTTGGTTTTTCTCACCAGTTTGCATCACCATACTACCCCCAGTCTAATGTTTAGTTAGAAGTTGTCAACAAATTCCTTAAAATAATTTTGGAGCACATGGTGAACAATCACAAAGCCAATTGGCACCACATGGTGTTCTCATCTTTATGAGCGTACCGCACAATGGTCAAAGCATCAGCAGGGTCCACACCCTTCCAATTATTCTATGGGGTGGAGGTCGTGCTTCCCATTGAACATGAAATCCACACCCTTATTTTGACTATCGAACTTCTCATTGGTATTGAACCCCTAGAGCAAAGATTGGTATAGTTAGAACTGGTCGACGAAAGTTAGCGAGAGTATCTCCGACACAATGAAGCCCATAAGGAAAGGGTCAAAGCGTTTTTTGACCACAACATCACCCCTCAATCGTTTATCGAGGGAGAATTAGTCCTACGTTATGTTGTCTCCCAAGAATATTTACGATCTTGGAAGTTTGAGACATTATGGAAGGGTCCATATATTGTCAAACATTTCCCCCTCAAGGGGCATACATTTTATCAAAGCCTTATGGGACATGTCTAAAATGTCTCGTTAATGGAATCTACCTCAAATCATTTCACCCATAAAGAAGGTCCTCATTGCCCTAGAATAAATATGTATGGACCATAGCTTGTTTTATGATGGTCACCTCAACATGGACTTCCTCGAAAAGCGCTCTCTCATCTTGTGTCACAGATGGATCATATGCCAATCTATCATTATGTATTTTCTAATGGTGCCTCTCGATGGCTGCAAAAACTCACACCTGCTGCCACGGCCATATACTATGCTAACTAGTCACTGTTCCTCACTAATGGACTTTATATTAGGTCAGCCACCAAAAATCAAGCCGAATATAACATTGGCATAGGCCTTTTAGCTTATGCCTCCCTCCAAGCCATCTGCCATCCTCATGTATTCCTTGATTCATAGATGGTTGTATTGTAGTTAAACCAAACCTTTCAAATGCGTGAACCACACCTATTTAGGAAATACCTGGAAGCACAAATATTAACCTGAAGTTTTGATGACTTCACATTTGCACATATAAAAAGATATAAAAATCATATATTGATCACATTGTTAACCAAATCCTAGATTGGAATGCATCACATGTATACCATCAACCATAAAAGCATCAATATCCATCATACATATACAAAAAATACATAAAAAACAAAACATGAAATACAACATAAAAGTAGCAACATGTACACATCATGATAGTCGTAAAAATACATCTCGCATATATATATATATATATATATATATATATATATATATATATATCAAAAAATATGTGTGTAGTATAAAAAAAAAATTCCACTGGCTCGTAGTCAGGCAAAAATATGTCATCAAAAATACAGGGGAGAATCCTCATACTGGGTGCTTGCCCTGGTACATACATAAAACCAAGTTTAGGGATTAGCCCCTCCCTCTCAGTCTCATGGATATCTATCAACACAATTTTGGACCATGCACCCACTCACGTATCATCGCCGTCTCCATGATGAACTCCGCCAAATAACCCTAGAAACTAGTGAGCATACCTCTAGTTAGGGACTCCACCCTATCCCAAGTATAACATTAGTCACACAGCTAGGTCTCCATTGCTGCCAATCAAGCCTCTGCTTCCTCAGCATGCTCACGCCATCGCTCTACGTCCCCAATTAGTGCCATAATACCACCCTCACTAGAGAGTTCACTAATCTCTAATTTGCACTTCCACACCAGTCAAACAGGCCTAGGATGAAGCCTCGTATCTCATTGTCTTTGGGGCATAGGTGTCGCTCCTGCTACACCCATGCATCTAGATTTGCTGCATACAAATTAGTCTAACAGTCTTCCCTGAGGCCACACATGTGTAAGTAAAAAAGCATGGTATCAATGTCGTCATATAAACACATATATAAATACATGAAAAAAATATTGAAATATAAAAAACAAAAATATCATACATGTTGGTACTCATGCATCACGAGGAAGTAGACCCATGCCTGGATCCCCTCAGAAGTCCACAACATGATATGGAAACTCTAAAATTAGCTCAGGGTTGGAGTTAAACCAACCCTCCTATTAGCACCTAATTTGAGCCTTGGGCTGAAAGAAGGTAAATCAGGGTAACCTCAAACCATGCTCAGCCTTGTAGCTAGCCCTACAAGGTCAGGAGAGGGCTCTCTCCATGAAAAAAGTATTCAATGAAGTATAAATGGAAACTGATTTTAGGCTAGATATAATAATATGGAAATGTTTTTATAAATTTATCAGGGTTGCATGGAACAGATGGGGCAGTTTGAAACTGGGGAATTAAATCAGAGATACAGGGTATTTCATGAGGCAAGGTAAGCAAGGATTTTAACAATTTAATTTAAATAATGATGGGATGGTAAAACTGGTGAGTAGCTGAAAAGGGCACAGGAAATGGATCCTTTTCAGACAACAGAAAACATAGAATGTTGAATAATTTCCCAAGGCAGAGCATTATACAATGGATTCTACCTATCTATCCTGAAAAATTAAACCAGAGATATGAATGAAATGAATGGAAAACATAACAATTAACAGATGAATACAAAGGGAAAAACAATGCTAAAATCCATACCATAGGGATCCCACAAATCAGAGCTGCATATCTTTATTAATTCCCTGCCAAACTTTTACAAATGGAGCGCAGAGCGTCCTCAGTGATTTCCAAACTAATTCCACCTTTATCCCCCCTTCAAAAATGACTTGGAAATCACATTAAATGGACAGAATTTTGAGGGGAGTAGATCCACAGAAAAAGGGAGCTGTTTTACCAGCCCATAAACCAAAATCCGAACATAGGAAAAAGACCAACAATTCACCTCTGAAAAGAAGGAGAAACAATACATTTCGACCACCTGGAGGATTTTCCATTATACCCAATGAATGAAAATAAGAAATCTGAAGGACAAATCCCTTCTTCATCGCTATTTTAGATGTCTCTATTTTATAATTGGTTCTCGGCCTTGACCGTTTCTCTTCTTTTTATTTTTTGAAGAAAAACCAAGTGTTGAAAAGTAATGCCTTTTGAAACCACTAAAATCCATTTTTTCCATTTTAATGAAGAAAAGTCCCACTTTTTGGGTAAAAGGAGCAAAGGAAAGAAATGTGGGCCCATATGCGATCACAAATCACAATCGAAAATCGCAATCGGGAGAGGGGAGGGGGTGTAACACACAATGGAGCGATGTGATTGGATATGGGCGATGTGATAGTGTATAAGAGGAATGAGGGCATCACAACCGCAAATTAGGACGGAAGGGTAGTGGGAGAAATTCGTAAAAACTTGTGATGCGATGAAGCAAAGGCCGATGAAATGAGGAGTGGGAGAAGTAATTTTAAAAAAAATCATATAGAATGAACTTTCTGCTTTACACAGAGAAAGACCATTCTTTATTGAAAAGGTGGGAGGGCCTTTAAGGTGGCACCCAATCGCAATCTTAATCGGAAAGGAGAGGGTGTAACATATGATGAAGGTATCGCGCAATGCGATGAGCGACGTGCGATTCATCGCATCAGTGGGTTGGGAGCATAGGTTTTAAAACATGCGATAAAATGTTTTGCGATGAAAAGACTCAAGAAAATCTTAAAATTGGTTTACCACATTTTAGAAAGGGAAGAACCCTTTTTGTTTGGAACAAGTGGAGGATTATATGGCAGAACCTGGCCAATCGCAATCGCAAAGGTAAAAGGTAGTGGGTTTAACACATATTGAGGGGAATGCGATTGCGATGGAGCGATGGCTTGTGGGCTGTTCGATCGAATGGGCAGATCGATGGCAGAGATGTAATCAGCGGGGGCGCATCAGGAGTCAATCACATTAGGAGAATTATGGGCGTGGGGACACTACGAAGGTGCGATGTGATTGCATATGGGCCGTCGGATTGTTAATGAGATCTACGGTCGAGATGTAATCAGGCGGGGTCAATCACATCAGATTCAATCGGAGCTGGGTCAATCGAGGGTATGTGATTGAATGTTGCGATGGGAAGAGAAGGGAAGGGTTTTATAATAAAAAAATTCAAAATTATTTTATAAAGTTTAAGGGAAAAAGGAGGGAAAGGGTAAGCTTAGGCTCATGGGGAATTTTGTTGAATTAGGCATATTTTCCAATCCAGGAGTTAGTTTTGAGAGTATAATATACCGTTAGAAATATCTTTTTGGGCTCTTTCTGATGGACATACCTAGAACATGATTGTATATTAAAAATTCTGCGGAAAACATCTCTAAAAGGTATGGAGGTGACTTGGTGGAGATAGCAACTTCTGAAGTGCAACTTATTACATATGAAGACAAAAAATTACATAAAAGATGATAATAAAAGCAAAGTTGATGCCCGGGATCCTACACTTAACCCACATTTACACTCTATGCATATGACTATGATGCGCTCTCCTAACTTTTATCCAAATAATTTTTGACACTCCATCCACGTATGGAGGCATTTCCTCATTTCATGCATATTCGAATTGTCCCTCATCTTATAATTAACCCCATGGTATAAGTCTCGGGAATGCACATATAAATATGGTTAAATTTCATGCCATACCTTCATTTTCTCTTCACATATGGTTGTAGCGCGCTCCCTTTGTGACCCATTCTAATATGTCACCATACATCCCAGTGGCTTACAATGTAATTAGACTCTCCCCTTAAACATTAAACTTCATAAAAATTGTGCCTTCAGGATTTAACTAGAGTGACAACATATGCAACCTTTCCGGGTCCCGCCAGCCACGTACCTTGGTTAAATCTCGAGAGGATCCAACGATCCATAAGGTGTTGCACCTCCACTGTTGATCGAATGGATATCGCTGGGCTTAGGTGCATCGATGATAACGCGCGATGGTGCGCTATGAAAGTGGTTTTCCCAACTTGCTCAAGGACACTCGTCACCCTTTTTGTGAAATCGCTCCCATTTCCTAAATACTGCTTGCCCGACGAAAGCGGTGCGATCAAACCCGAGAACCACCTTTACTGTTCACTCCAAAACACGTTCACTGTTTATACTTCATGGTGCCACCCCCCTTACTCCATCGTGAGGTTCCACTCCTTTCTTCTAGGTTCCGGTCCAACACTTCAATGCTCCGCTTTCACTCTCGCTTCACGCGGGTTAACTGCACTTTCACAATAACTTCAAGCGATCCATACAAACTTGGTCAATCATAGGATTCTTAACTACTATAGATTCGAATATTCTCCATCGAGAACACACATATAATCACGCAAAGGATTATTCATATTAATAACCCAACAATCCTCCACACAGATCGCATGTAATCCAGCAATTTCAAAGGAATTAAACTCTCACTCATATAGTGAACAAAGGAATTCTTCTATCTCATAATCGATCCTTACAGTGATCGATTCACCTCACCTCACAATCCAATTTATTTGCAGTACTTCGCGCAGAACTCAATACAATCAAGGCACATACAATTAAGACACACACTGACAAGAAATCTGATTTCTTCAATAACTCACAGTCTTCGTTAGCCCGAGTAAAATCAACAAAATCAATATAATGCTGAAGCGATTTATAGTCTATACATTACTAAATTTACTCATTGAGTCTCCATGTAATTCGATTAGAAAGAAATAAAGTCACACACGGGATTTATAAACAATTATTCATAAATATATATATATATATATATATATATATATATATATATATATATATATATATATATATATACACACACAGGTGATCAATATCAAAAGAAAATTCTTACAATTTCATGGCAGGCCAGATATTCAGTTCAGTGGCCATTACCCTCCTACTCTGTTGATGAAGAAGTTCTCTAACTCTCCCCATCTAAACTCTTCAGGATTACATTTATACCACAAGGATGACCTGAATCGATTCAGGTCTCCAAACAGTTCAGCAACTCTTAACATTCCCAATTCCTAAATCAGACTCAATAACTGAACTGACCCTAACTGACTCTTTATATTCCTATCTTAACCAAATTCTCATGTTCTCAAAATGACTTGGGAATAATTACAATTCCCTACCAAATTTATTTAATATTTACAGGGAATTTAAAGAACATGGGACCTCCTATGTCTACTTATGTACAAAGTAACTTTTGAGACTAATGCCCCTGCATCATACTCCCAAGCTTCGAATTGTTCATGATATCCTGATCATGTGCTCTTCGTCTCTGCCTCCAGGATCCCATACTTGGTTTTGCTGTTGTCCATTAGCTGCATCATTCTTCAACTGATCTTCTCCAGGCTTCCAGACTTTGTTCTGTAAGTCACTTCCATCTATATTTTCACAATCTTCCTTTGTCTTTCTTTTGCATAAACTCTCTTGCCTTCCTGATGCTGTCTGCTATTTCTAAGTCACTCTCATCATCAGTCTTCTGATGTATTCAATCTCCATGTCCAGCTTATCCTCTAGCTGGAAATTATCTTTCCCTTTGTTGTTGCCTTCAATCTTTGTCGCTGCCGATATTGCTGCTTTTGCAGTCTCACATGCTATTAACATGTTTACTACTTCTGCAGGTGTCATCCTCCATGTTGTGTCTGTTGCCATCATGGGTGTTGCTGCCTCCCCTTCCTGTCCCTCTGCAACACTCTTCTTTTGTTCACCATCTGCAAATTCATTCTCAGAAAACAATTCACTATTTGATTTCCTAGTACCAGTGACATACTCATTCGGTATACTAGTAAACATAATTTGATTCTGCAAGCTAGTATCTGCTTCTCTCTTCTTCACAGCTTTAGGCATCCTTGTTCCAGGGTCTGCAATCCCTTTCTGTTCTTCAAATGCTCTCAGCAAACAGTTTAGCCATTTCTTATGTGTTTGTTTTACATCTTCAGCATGCTGTAATTTAAACTCAGCCTTTTCTTCTCCTTTGTGGGCAATCTTCAGCAATTGCCTCTCATCCTCCTAATGGATTCTGGAACTCCAATAAAGTTCTCTAGCCGCTGTATCTTCATCTTATGTCAACATGGAATTTTGATTCTTCCTCACTTTAGCAGCTTCTAAAAATTGTTCTTCAGTCTACTCTTGGCCCATCAGTCTAGCCAATTCTTCTCTGTTAATGACAGTGACAAATTCCTGCATATGAGATGTGGTTGTCTCATCCTCCTTCAGCAACAGTTTTTCTTCTCTCAAGACAATTTCAAAGGATGAATTGTCTTCTGCATCACCTGTACACATAAACAAACTGTCAGTGTTAAAATCATGAGACCCAATGGTCTCAATTGATGAACTAGTCACCAATTCTTCTCCCAGAAATTCTAAGTCTGGTCCAAGGCTCAGAAATTCTTCATCATCTTTCTCCTCAGCAGTCAGAGCCATCTCCACTGCTCCAATCACCATGTCCAAATGATGATCCCTCACTATGTTTCCAGCCAACACAGTTTCCTTCTTATTCACCTCTCTGACAACTTCCAACTGCTGTTCTTCCTCTTTCTCTGTATTATTAACACATGAATCATCAGCAGTAAAGTTCCAGTGCTTCAATGTCTTCTTCTTCTATGACAACACATCAGTATGTTGTTCAGAACTCCTTTCCGAATCTTCTGTCATCACCCTAGCATGCTGATCTGCATCCTTCATGAGACTGTCAGCTAGTCTCACTTTTCTTCCATCATCTACTCCATGAACTCCATCCATGGAGATCTTCCTCCCTTGTCTTCCCAGAAACTTATCCAGTGCATAAGTCCTCTGCTCCTCTAATTCTCTTCTCTGAGAATCCAAACTCCTATACAAATCAACAACTTCAATAGGAGTATATTTCTGGAACCTTACACAAACCTTTATGCCTCTGCTTGTTCTTAACCAATCCTCTATTGGCCCTTTGCTCTCAGCTTCAACATTCTGCTGGATATCTTAATTTGACCCTTCTGTCTTCATTTCTCCCTGAGATCTCACTATCTCAACATTGATCTGAACATATTTCAGATTCAATGTCTTCTTCTCACCAAAAAAATCTGAAGCTTGTTCATATTCCAATGGTGTACCTGCAAACACACACAACTTTTTAGTTTTCAAATCACAAGACTTTTCAGTCTTGGCTACTTCCTCAAACACTTCTTCTTGAACATTTCTGCACATGGAATCTTCAATTTCCATCCTTGTCTCAAGAAATCTGGGTTCTTCTTCCTCTGTGGAGTCTGTCATCACCTCGCATTTGTCAGACTCAAGAACACAAGCCCTCACATCATCTAGAATTGTCTAATAACTTAGGAATTCCTCAATCACTTCCTCTTCAGCAAGACAGGCTTATTGCTGCCTCAAGTCTTCTCTATGTCTCACAAGATCTCCTGCAAGTCTCCACTCTTCATCTGTGATTTGTTCTAATTCACAGACAAAAATTTCTTCTTTCATCTTAGCTTCTCTGAGTTCTTCTCTCAACGAAGCAATCTTTTTCTGCCTCATCCTCAACTGTAATGGTTGCCGTTTCACATTCTTCCTCATGAGCCAACCAACTCTTTGGCTTTCTTCTATCCTTAGTTTCAATCTGTTGAACTCTTCCCTGATATTAGTAAATTCCTTCTAATACTCTTCATCTGTGAGTCTCTTCCTCATGCCAACTGCTTTGGTACCTTCCGTCATTCTTCTGCTGTGGCTTCTCTCAGAACCTCTGCAATCTCTGTAGTCTCTGTTATGGCCCTCAGTAGCCATTTTCTTCTCTAGGAGTTCTTCACTCACAAGCTGCACTAAGCCTCTACAATAGCAAGCTCTCTTGCTGCAACCTACCTCACCAAGCTTCTCTCCTGAGTTCCGGCTTTTGGCAAGTACTGGTCCCCTCTCTCTGGAACCTTCTGAGCACTCTCTTTTTCTCACTAGGCTTCACTCTGCAAATTTCTCAAGAACACCTCTATTCTTCCCTCATCCAACCACAGTTTGGAATCTTCCAGGTTCTTCCACACTCTTTCCGCACTCAGAATCCCTTGCTGGATTCTTCTATCACTGGTCTCAAAGCTATGATCTGCTTTTGCTGAGATTGTCTTCAATTGTCTGTACTCTGACTTCTGTAAACAATCCTTCAACCAGAGTTAAACACTGCTCACCTCCTCTAGAGAACATTGCAATTTTCCTCCTTATCCAACCTCTAGCTGAATACCAGGCTTACTGTCTTCACTATCAAACTCTGTCTGTACTTTCAGCAACCATAACAATTTCAAATCAGATTAAAGTTAATTACTTGCAAGATCATGATCTTGTCCTCCACTCACTCTGCAAATCCTGTTCACTGTGATTCTGTGTATCCTTGCTGCCTGATCTTCCTTCTTCAAATCTGCAGTATTCAAAAATCTTGTCCTCCAATTGGACTCTGAAATTCTGTAATCATCTTAATTGTATCTTTGTAGGTTGTAATCTTATCAGTTTCCATAAGTCTGGTTTCCTTACATTCACCAAACTTGGAATTTAAAAAAAAAAAGCTATTCCTGAAGCTCTGATACCACTTGATGCCCAAGATCCTACACTTAACCCACATTTACACTCTATGCATATGACTATGATGCGCTATCCTAACTTTAATCCAAATAATTTTTGACACTCCATCCACGTATGGAGGCATTTCCTCATTTCATGCATATTCGAATCGTCCCTCATCTTATAATTAACCCCATGGTATAAGTCTCGGGAATGCACATAAAAATATGGTTAAATGTCATGCCATAACTTCATTTTCTCTTCGCATATGGTTGTAGCGCGCTCCCTTTGTGACCCACTCGAATATGTCACCATACATCCCAGCGGCTTACAATGTAATTAGACTCTCCCCTTAAACATTAAACTTCATAAAAATTGCGCCTTCAGGATTTAACTAGAGTGACAACATATGAAACCCTTCTGGGTCCCGCCAGCCACGTACCTTGGTTAAATATCGAGAGGATCCAACGATCCATAAGGCGTCGCGCCTCCACTATTGATCGAACGGATATCGCTGGGCTTAGGTGCATGGACGATAACACGCGATGGCGCGCTATGAAAGTGGTTTTCCCAACTTTCTCAGGGACACACGTCACCCTTTCTGTGGAATCGCTCCCATTTCCTAAATACCGCTTGCCCGACGAAAGTGGTGCGATCAAACCTGGGAACCGCCTTTACTGTTCACTCCAAACCACGTTCACTGTTTATACTTCGTGGTTCCGCCCCCCTTACTCCATCGTGAGGTTCCACCCCTTTATTCCAGGTTCCAGTCCAACACTTCAATGCTCCGCTTTCGCTCTCGCTTCGCGCAGGTTAACTGCACTTTCACAATAACTTCAAGCGATCCATACAGACTTGGTCAATCACAGGATTATTAACTGCTACAGATTCTAATATTCTCCATCGAGAACACACATATAATCACGTAGGATTATTCATATTAATAACCCAGCAATCCTCCACACAGATCGCATGTAATCCAGCAATTTCAAAGGAATTAAACTCTCACTCATATAGCGAACACATGAATTCTTCTATCTCAAAATAAATCCTTACAGTGATCGATTCACCTCACCTCACAAGCCAATTTACTTGTAGTACTTCACGCAGAACTCAATTCAATCAAGGCACATACAATTAAGACACACACCGACAAGAAAGCCAATTTCTTCAATAACTCACAGTCTTCATTAGCCCGAGTAAAATCAACAAAATCAATATCATGCTGAAGCAATTTATAGTCTATACATCACTAAATTTACTCATTGAGTCTCCATGTAATTCGATCAAGAAGACATAAAGTCACACACGGGATTTATAAACAATTCTCCATAAATATATATATATATATATATATATATATATATATATATATATATATATATATATATATATATGTATGTATATATGGATCTTATATACAGGTGATCAATCTCAAAAGAAAATTCTTACAATTTCATGGCAGGCCAGATATTCAGTTCAGTGGCCATTACCCTCCTACTCTGTTGCTGAAGAAGTTATCTAACTCTCCCCATCTAAACTCTTTAGGATTACATTTATACCACAAGGATGACCTGAATCGATTCAGATCTCCAAACAGTTCAACAACTCTTAACATTCCCAATTCCTAAATCAAACGCAATAACTGAACTGACCCTAACTAACTCTTCGTATTCCTATCTTAACCAATTTCTCATGTTCTGAAAATGACTTAGGAATAATTACAATTCCCTACCAAATTTATTTAATATTTACAAGGAATTTAAAGAACATGGGACCCCCTATGTCTACTTATGTACAAAGTAAATTTTGAGCCTAATGCCCCTGCATCAAAAGTACTATGTTTCCACCTCAAAACATGGTTTTGAGGTGAAAATTCATCCAGATCAATAGAACAATTATTTAATCTTCCCAGATACTATGGCTTTGAGTTTATTTGACCTCCCCATGATCTTGCTGATATTTATTGACACTTTAATCATTGATTTAACCATGATGAGACCCTAATACCTAATGAGACCAACCCTATGACCTAGTAACTTGACTTACAGAGTGAGAGTGACTCATGACTGAAGACCATAGAGAGGAGAATCAACAAGTTTCACATGAGGGAAAACTGATGAAAGATCACTACCATCAATGAATTCATGACCTAATGGAATGATGAAAATTTATGGTATGGGACTCCTAATATGAAAATGCAAAAGAGTAAGTTTGATCACTGATGGTAGTATGACTAGACTGACACTAACATTGGCTCCAATGGGGATGGTAGCTCCTTTGGAGGTGCCAAGAACACCGTAGACCAAGTAGCCTTATCCATTGGGCAAATATGGTCAAAATATTGAAGACTGACATAATGCAGACTGACTCTGACTCAACACTAAGACTGACAACTAAATTAAAACCAAACTTTACACATATCATTTCAATTTTTATAGCCTTCACTTTGGGCCCCAAAATTTCAATGGCTGTGCACTGAAATATGACCAATAATGACATGGTATATACAATGATTGTGACATAGTTTTTGATCCATTATCTTCAACAATGGTAGTGCTTCAAAAGCCTACCATTCACTGGTCCTCCAGGGAAATCTTGGCCATCCATATCTGAGAGCAAGAAAGCATTTTGTCCCCTGTATGCTGAAATCTTGAATGGTACTTTCCACGGGTTGTCAAACTTACCATGCTTCCCTTTATCCTCATTTCGTGCATCACATCTCAACACCACATCATCCAACTTAAACCTTTCTTCTTTGGTCTTACGATCATAGATTTTCTTTATCTTCTCCTACAACTAAATGGCATTCTCAGAATCTTCCTCTCTTGTTTGCTGAAGGTGGATCATTTGATTGATCCTTCACTGATTATCATCTTCTTCGCTGCTAGCCTCTTGCAATAGCCCCATGACCGGAACTGTAAACGATGTAGGAAAAATAGCATCAGTACCATAAACCAATTCAAATGGTGAAATACTTATGGATTTCTTGTTGCTGACTCTTTCTGCCCACAACACATTGATGAGTTTTCGATGCCAATTCCTCTTATTGCTTTCTAGCATTTTCTTAATTATATTTATCAGAGATTTATTTGATGATTCTACCAGGCCGTTGCCTTGTGTGTAGTACACTGTTGAATGGCCCAACAGAATATTGTATTTGTCGCAGAAATCCAATATCTTCTTATATTTGAACGCTGCTGCATTATCTGTTATGATTTTGTGAGGGAAACCAAAACGAGACAAGATATTCGATTCTAAAAATTGAATGATTACCGTATCGGTGTTCTACCTGGCTGTAATGGCCTCGATCCATTTGGTGAAGTAATATCTACCTGTCAAGATCCATCGATGCTATGCTGATGATGCGGGATGGATCTCCCCTATGAAATAAAGTCCCCACTACTGAAAGGGAGCATTTAATGCAACTGGTTTCAAAGGAAGAGGAAGCAATTTCCTTTTTCCTTGGAAAACTTGACAGTCATGGCAGCTCATTACTGTTTTATACAAATATGAAAATAAAGTGGGCCAATAATATCCTGCTCTCAACACTTTGTTAGCTGTTGTTTTCCAAAACAAATGACCACCGCAATCACCTTTGTGAAAGTCATGCATTACCTGCCGAGCCTCATCTTCAACCAAACAATTAAGCAGGATACCTCCTAGATATTTCCAATAGAGAGCACTATTTAAAATACAAAATTTAGCAGACTTAAGTTTCAGTGATCTACCTTTGCTTCTAGACATCCCTAGAGGTGGTTAAAGGTGCTGAAGAACATAAACTATGTCTGAATACCATGGGGATTGTAGACAAATGTCTGAAACTGGAACAAGCAAAGCTTCATCTTCATCTTCTAACATTGATGTTATGAGATTTATATCCAGAGCATGTAGGTTTGATTGGGCCATTAGATTTTCCAAGCCTTGTCCTTTAATCAACTTTGTGGGTTTAATTTCCAATTCATATTCCAACATTGCTGCTATCCACTTACCTCTCCAACCTTCTAGATCAGTTTGCATCAACACGTCCTTTACTGCTGCATTAGAAACATATGCTATAGTATGTGAATGCAGAATGTATACTCTAAAATCCTTTAATGCCTTTGTAAGGGCAAAAGATTGTTTCTCAATAATATTATACCACAAGGCAACATCTCGGATGGTCCTACTGAAAAAAGCAATGGGATGTTCTATCCCATCTCTCTTTTGCATCAAAACCATAGCCATTGTATGCTCCGATGCAAATGAAAATATGATGAAACCTTTAGTGTAATTAGGACTGATTAAGATTGGAGAATTGGACAGAGCAAACTTTACCAGATTAAATGACTTGATAGCCTCCTCATTCTATTTAATAGTCTTATCATTCTTCAACGTATTAGTCATTTCTCTTAAATGTTCAACCAAATTGGGTATAAATCCGCGCAAGAAGTTCATCTTACCATTGAATGCCCGAATCTCCTTTTTGTTACATGGAAGGTCTATGTGCTGAATTGCTTCTACTCTAGATGGATCAATGCAAATACCATATTTAGAGATGATATGCCCCAACAGCTTGCCTTCATCCATGGCAAATATAATTTTCTTTGGATTGAGAGAAATCCCAAACTTTCTGCATCGCTGAAATACAACCCTCAAATGGTGCAAATGTTCATCGTCAGAACTAGAAAACACTATCAGATCATCCAAATAAACAACAAGAAAAACATCCTTTTCATTGGCAAAAGCAATATCCATTGCTCGTTGGAAAGTGGCTCCAACATTCTTCAATCCAAATGGAATTTTGGCATACTGGAAAGTTCCCCAGGGTGTTGTGAACACAGTCTTGTCTTGGTCTTTTTCATGCACCAAGATCTGATTATAACCTTAGTAACCATCGATCAATGACATCCTTGATGCTCCAACTACTCTCTGCATAATATGGTCCACCTTCGGAAGTGGATAGTTATCCTTCAAGGATGCTTTGTTCAAGTTCTGGAAATATATGCACAACCTTATCTCTCCTGTCTTTTTACGTACTGGGACCAAATTTGAAATCCAGTCAGAAAATCTAATTGGGACAATGATACCAGCCTTATACAATCTATTTACCTCTTTTTTCAATGGATGGTAGCAGCCTTGGGTTGATCCTTCTCAGCTTCTATCTAAAAGGCTTCTAATCTAGCTTGATGGGAATAGTATGCTGAATTATATTTTTGTCATACACCCTCAAATCTGAATAATCCCACGCAAACACATCAGAAAATTCAGAAATTAATTTAACATACTTTTCCTTTACCTCATGGGACAATGCCTTTGATAACTTCACAAGCTTAGGCTTGTCAGCTGTTCCAAGATTAACATCTTCAACTCCTTTATCAGTAGGCACTAAGGTTGGTTTCTTCACAACATCATCCTGATCAAAAATCTCCTCTAAAGGTATGAGACCTCTAGGAATTACATTATCTTTTAGTTTCAATATGTCCATCTTATTTGCTTCAATTTTTTGATCATCAACATTATAGTCACCCTCTATGGAAGTGTCCTTGAATTTTCCTTCACTCTGTAAAAAATCATTAATTTCTTTGTCATGGAAAAACACTTGCCAATACCTTAAATTATCTGGAACAACAGGCCGATGTTTGAAATAAATTTCAAACTTGTTGTTGGAGTTCATTGGAATCTTCAAATTGCTTGCAGTAGTGGCAATGGAATCTGCAACAAGATTCTGCGTTCGGGGTACTACTGTCAAAGTATATTCAGGAAATGTCCTCAAAATGTCTAGGACTGTATTTCTATAGGCCCTCAATTGCGGATGCTTTGCTTGATACTCTCCTTTTACCTGTTTGATTATCAGCTCTGAGTCTCCATAGACAGAAATCCTCTTTGCATTTAGCTTCTTCAAAATTTTCAAGTCTACAATCAAAGCTTCATACTCTGCTTCATTGTTAGAGCAATCAAAATTCAACTTGTTAGCACATACTCTAACATTACTAGGAACTCTTTCAGGTTGGAAAACTGGGCTCTAAATCCATATTCCTATACCAGCACCATCTTACCAACAGCTCCATCAAAATCCGTGCTCCAAAGGCCTTCTTCTTCTTCTTCTAGATGCTGAAATTTTGCTTCTTTCTCTAATTTATCTGGACTAATTTCTGCATCTTTTTTCTATTTACTGTCTTTTTGTTGCTGGCAGGCAGGAAGCTCAGAAATGCTTATTGTTTTATCTTTTTCCTGTTTAAGGACTTCCCTAAAATTTTCTGAAATTTCAGGTATCTCATGTACTTGTACCAACTGAGCATTCTCATCATTCAAACCACCATATGAATATAATACAAATGATTAACTGGCTTCTCTTTGCTAGTGATCATGTATTTCATTTTCTTCTCCCTATATAATTTTCTCAACTAGCCAAACATGGGAATGGTGGCATAAGAGAAGTCAAGTTGTATGGTCCCCTTCAGTTTTGTGCCCCCATACCTAGACAAAAGCATTCCAAATCATGGTGGAACATCGACAACAACTAGATCCATTAAAACATTCTTGGCTGGGATTTGATCTAAAGATACTACCAAGTCTTTGATAAGACCAATACAATGGACCCTACCAGAGTCAAAGGAATACAAATCGTGGTATTTGCAGGTAATATCAAGACCCAACCTCTCCATAATGGCTTTGGGCATCAAGTTATGCAAGGCTCCGGAGTCCAACATGGCATTATGTAAAATGAACTCATGTGATCTTAGACTCAGGTGAAAGGGAGGGAATTCACTTTCTTCTGACTGACCTTCTATGGTTGGACCAAAAATGAGTTCAGGATAATAATCTTCAAAATTTACCATATCTGATACAAAGTCTATTTTCAAAATTCTAGACACCTGATGTTTATAAGTGCTATTTTTCACCAACTCAGTCAAGGGCATGGACACCTTCAGCATAGAAATTTCATTTTCTAAATTAAAAGATGGGACTTTTTCTACCTCTTTAACTGGAGGATCTTTTTTCTGGACTTGATCCTTTGTTGCACTCTGCTGGTTCTTTTGATTTGTTGCATTAGTTGCTGAGGATGGCTTGGTGGGAGAGGGATCAGCAGGCTATTTCCCTTTCCTTTGAGTGTTTGAAGAATCATTTTTCGATTGCAGCTCTTTTCTTTTCTGAATGGGATTGATCGACACATCTCTTCTCCTCAAAGAATACTACTTCTGTTGCGCTGATAAAGCGTTCATGTATCCTCTTTGATAATCATTGGACTCTTCCTCTAACACTACATGATTGGCCAATATGAAATCATCATCCTTTCGAATGTTTGTAATCGCTGTATATTTCTCATATTTTGTGAGAAATATGGGCGCCCCATCAGTAGTGAAGAAATGATTGGCTTCAATCACAAGATCATCATCATCATCTGATTCCATTCCTTGAACATAATTTTGCTGCAATGGAGTTATGATCTGCTGTTGTGGTGTTGCTTGGTCCTACATTCTCTGTTCTCTTTGTTTAATTCTAAATTGTGGCTGCTAATGTCCTCTAAAATTCAGACTCCTGATTTGTGCTTTAGGTCTATCTGAAATAGTCAATTGATCAACCATCTTCTCCACTGTTCGGATTAAAGTATCCATCTTACTGTTTAAAGGAGAGGCTTCCTCTTTAATTTTCACCCTCTTTTCAACCCTTGTCCACGTTCTTCTAGCCAGCAAATTTTCTTCAATGCTCATAGCTATCTTCTGCATGTCTTCAAGTGTGGTAGGATCTCTTTCATGTAGCTGGTATGCCATATCAGCATCGAAATCATCTGGGAACTTGAGCAAGGCTAATCCCATAGGGGGTTTTAGGTTGGCTGGAATAGCGTTATATACAACATTGAATCTTACACAATAATCCTGTACAATTTCACCCACATTTCTTTTAATATTTTCATATTCAGACAAGATTTGAAGTGGGTTTTTCTTCACCTCCCACCAGTCTAAGAATTTTTTATGTAACTCCTACAAAGTGTGGATAGAGCCTGCTGGTAATGCTCTAAACCATTTTCGAACTTCACCTCCAAAAAATTGGACAAACAATCTTGTGGTTACATTTTCTGCCTCTACCTCATGTAGGTCGAAGAAGTCATTCATCTTATCAACATGCTGCTGGGCTGTGGTGCTTTGAGTGGCATCAAAAATGGGTATTTTTCTTTGGTAATCAGCAGGCATATCATTCAAATTCTGAGGTAAAACTAGGGGTGCATACTGGGCAGCCATGGCTCGAGGTGGATTTACAGCAGTGTTTGTGATACTAGGATTCAAGGGAGGTGTTGATGGAGGAGATGAAAGCTGAGAATTGACTTCTGAAACTGATGGAAATGATCATGATTTAGGGGGAGGAAATGTTGTTCCTAATGAATCTGAAGGCTCAGGGATATTAGTTACAGCAATGGATGTCTGAGGAGAATTCAAAATATAATCATCAATCGAAGTGTTTTCCCTTTGAACTTCAATATCTATAAGAAATTATGGATTTAAAACCGTGTCATCAAGTGCAGTCTCAGATTTATTTCTAAACAAAGAAAGCTCAAAACAATCATCAAAAGAAATATCCTCTACAAACAACCACTCACTGGGCCAAGTATGGGATCTGAAAATAGGTCTAGGACTAAGTGATCCTTCTTGTCTTTTGATTATCCTTGGAATGAGGTTAGGATTTTCAAACACACGGGAAGGATTTGGATTAGGGTTGGCCCTTGTGTATCTTCTTGAAGCCAGTGTGGTCATATTTCTACTATACAATGCTTTATTTCAACCTAGAAAATTCTGAATATCATCATTTAGAGTCTAGGAATTTATATGAAGATATTACTGGGGTGATCAGTCCTTTATGCTAAATAGTGTCCCCAGTATGGTCGCTAGAAATGTTAGCACCTAATTTGAACCCCAGGCTGAAAGAAGGTAAATCAGGGTAACCTCAAACCACGCTCAGCCTTGTAGCTAGCCCTACAAGGTCAGGAGAGGGCTCTCTCCATGAAAAAAGTATTCAATGAAGTATAACTGGAAATTGATTTTAGGCTAGATATAATAATATAGAAGTGTTTTTATAAATTTATCAGGGTTGTATGGAACAGATGGGGCAGTTTGAAATTGGGGAATTAAATCAGAGATACAGGGTATTTCATGAGGCAAGGTAAGCAAGGATTTTAAAAATTTAATTTAAATAATGATGGCATGGTAAGACTGGTGAGGAGTTGAAAAGGGCATAGGAAATGGATCATTTTCAAACAGCAAAAAACATAGAATGTTGAATAATTTCCCAAGGTAGAGAATTATACAATGGATTCTACCTATCTATCTTGAAACATTCAACCAAAGCTATGAATGAAATGAATGGAAAACATAACAATTAACAGATGAATACAAAGGGAAAAACAATGCTAAAATCCATACCACAGGGATCCCACAAATCAGAGCTACATATCTTTATTAATTCCCTGCCAAACTGTTACAAATGGAGCGCAGGGTATGCTCAGTGATTTCCAAACTAATTCCACCTTTATCCCCCCTTTACAAATGACTTAGAAATCACATTAAATAGACAGAATTTTGAGGGGAGTAGATCCACGGAAAAAGGGAGTTGTTTTACCAGCCCATAAACTGAAATCCAAACATAGGAAAAAGACCAACAATCTGCCTCTGAAAAGAAGGAGAAACAATAAATTTCAACCACCTGGAGGATTTTCCGTTATACCCAATGAATGAAAATAAGAAATCTGAAGGACAGATCCCTTCTTCATCGCTGATGTAGATGTCTCTGTTTTATAATTGGTTCTCAGCCTTGAATGTTTCTCTATTTTTTCTTTTTCGAAGAAAAACCAAGTGTTGAAAAGTAATGCCTTTTGAAACCACTGAAATCCATTTTTTCCGTTTTAATGAAGAAAAGTCCCACTTTTTGGGTAAAAATAACAAATGAAAGAAAGGTGGGCCCATATGCGATCACAAATCGCAATCGGGAGAGGGGAGGGGGTGTAACACATAATGGAGCGATGTGATTGGATATGGGCAATGCGATAGTGTATAAGAGGAATGAGGGCATCGCAATCGCAAATCAGGACGGAAGGGTAGTAGGAACAAGTCCTAAAAACTTGCGATGCAATGAAGAAAAGGCTGATGAAATGAGGAGTGGGAGAAGTCCTTTTAAAAAAACTCATATAGAATGAAATTTCCGCTTTACACAGAGAAAGACCATTCTTTATTGAAAAGGCGAGAGGGCCTTTAAGGTGGGGCCCAATCGCAATCAGAATCGGAAAGGAGCGGGTGTAACATATGATGAAGGTATCGTGTGATGCGATGAGCGATGTGCGATTCATCACATCGGCGGGTCGGGAGTGAATGTTTTAAAACATGCGATAAAATGTTTTGCGATGAAAAGACTCAATAAAATTTTAAAATTGGTTTATCTCATTTTACAAAGGGAAGAACCCTTTTTGTTTGGAACGGGAAAAATATTATATGGTGGGACTCGGCCAATCGCAATCGCAAAGGTAAAAGGGAGCGGGTTTAACACATATCGACGGGAATGCGATTGTGATGGAGCGATGGCTTGTGGGTCGTCTGATCGAGTGGGTGGATCGATGGCAGAGATGTAATTGGAGGGGGCACGTCAGGAGTCAATTTCATTGGGAGAATTATGGGCACGGGGACACTGCGAAGGTGTGATGCGATCGGGCGATGTGATTACATATGGGTCGTCGGATCGTTAAGGAGATCTACGGTCGGGATGTAATCGGGTGGGTTCAATCACATTGGATTCAATCGGAGGTGGTTCAATCGGGGGTATGCGATTGAATGTTGTGATGGGAGGAGAAGGGAAGGGTTTTATAATAAAAAACTTGAAAATTATGTTATAAAATTTAAGGGAAAAAGGAGGGAAAGGGTAAGCTTAGGCTTATAGGGACTTTTGTTGACTTAGGCATATTTTCCAATCCAGGAGTCAGTTTTGAGAGTATAATATACCGTTAGAAATCTCTTTTTGGGCTCTTTCTGATGGACATACTTAGAACATGATTTTACACTCAAAATGTTATAAAAAAAATCTCTGAAAGGTAGGGAGGTGACTTGGTGGAGATAACAGCTTCTGAAGTGCAACTTATTACATATGAAGACATAAAATTACATAAAATATGATAATAAAAGCAAAGTAATATGTTTCCACCTCAAAACATGGTTTTGAGGTGAAAATTCATCCAACTCAATAGAACAATTCTTTAATCTTCCCAGATATTGTGGCTTTGATTTTATTTCACCTCCCCATGATCTTACTGATATTTATTGACACTTTACTCATTGATTAAACCATGATGAGACCCTAATACCTAATGAGACCAACCCTATGACCTACTAACCTAACTTACAGAGTGAGAGTGACTCATGACTGAAGACCATAGAGAGGAGAATCAACAACTTTCACATGAGGGAAAACTGATGAAAGACCGCTACCATCAATGAATTCATGACCTAATGGAATGATGAAAATGTATGGTATGGGACTCCTAATATACAAATGCAAAAGAGTAAGTTTGATCACTGATGGCAGTATGACCAGACTGACACTAACACCTCCATGGTGACGTTCCAATAATTTTCTACAGCTCCACTACAAACTTGTGGCATAACCAACTCCCACCGTTGTATCCGCGGGTCCCTTGGAGGCCCAACTAACATTGCAAGAAATGGGCGGAACATATCCACCCTCTCATACACAATGCTACAAAATATGCTCACGTAGCGGAGACACTGAAGCGCCTCCCATTTCACCTGTGTGAGCTACGATGCTATCCCCTTGTAGAAAAATCAAGCCTAATCAAAGAAATGGTCTTCCTCAAACTATTGGAGGACTGCTATAGGAAGCCTTGATACTATGTAGGGTGAAGCCAATCGTACAATCATGGAAAGAGAAACTTGCTCTGTCAGGTCCAAAATAGAGGCTACTTTGACGTAGTCCTCAATAACATTCAGCCCAAAGTGGTCGTCAAGCTCCGCCCATCAGTAGATATCCACATGATTTTTAATAAAGAGTCCATAGAGATGGAGATGTATTTTTAATAGTTGTGGAATAACCTATTTTAGATTTTTATAACCCAACGTTTCATACTTGTAAATTGAGTCCATCGGTAGGGGAGCACCATTTATCTTGAGAAGATTAATGTAAATTGTATAGAGCTAAGATCTTGGTATATATATGTGAATATGTAGTGATGCTCGGTGATAATTTTGGTCGGTTATATTGTCATGTTTAATTATTATATATATTATTATTATATGATATAATTCTAGTATTAGTTAATATAATTTTAATATTATAATGTGATTGTTTTGTTTGATGTATTTTTCTAATAATGTGTTTAATTATTTGGTATTGTGAGTATATTTTAATAAAGGTTTCCATGTGTTACTTAGTTCTATACCATCATCTTGATTTAAGTCTTTTTTTTCGTTTTTCAAATTCTATAGCTTCTTTAATTTTTATATTTAAATAATGGTATTCTTTTCTAACAAGTTTAGCTTATTCCATGAAAATGTGGTGTGAGGATGAGCAAGCATGTTTAGCTAGGGAATATTTTCAGGCTCTATTTCTTGAAATGTCTGTAGCGTGTTTTTTAGCCTTGTGTTGAGGGGTCTACCAGTCTCTCCTATATATTCTTTCCCGCATGAGCAAGGAATTGTGTAAAATCCTTTTTGTTGATTGGGGATTAATGGCTCTTTGATTGAGTCAGTTATTTTCTAATGGTATTGGGGTGGGTAAAGGCCACATTGATATTGTGATTTTTTCAAAATTTTGCAATTTTATCGGTGGTGCCTTTTATGTAAGGAAGGGAGATTTTAGTGTTGTTTATGGGTTTTTTTTTTGCATTTTTATTTTCTAAGGTTTGTAAGATAGTTATGTTTATGGTGCTTCTATGGTATCTATTTTGTTCAAAGACTTGGCGAAGATGGTTTAGCTCTTGATTCAAGTGTTCATAGTGAGATATTGTAGAGGGTCTTGTTGTTAGGGTTTTAATGATACTTGTTTTTTGTTTAGGGTGGTGATGAGAGTCAACATGCAATTATATTTTGGTATGTGTTTTCTTTCTAAATACTTGAAAAAATATATTACCATCTTTGTTGGTTAGAAGGATATCAAGGAAGGGGAGTTGATTGTGTTTTTTGATTTCAATAGTGAATTTTATGTGTTCTGAGAGGCTGTTAATGTGAGATAGAAATTCTTCCAACTTTTCTTTCCCATGAACCCATTTTGTGAATACATCATCAAAAAATATTTTCCATTCTTCTCGGGTGGATGGAAAGGATCTCCGGGTTTTCTATTCAAAGTGTTCCATATAGATATTCGCTATTATTGGAGATAAGGGAGAGCCCATAGCTACACCGTGAGTTTTCTCATAAATTTTTCCATTGAAACTAAAGTATGAGGATTCTAGACAAAATTTTAGAAGATCTAACAGAAATGGATATTGTAAATCCTCCCCACTAGGAAGTAACCCAGTAATAGAGTAAATGTCTATCTGAGTCGATATGGGAAAATCATCCTGCCTCACAACCATCACATATCGGTCATCATCCCAACAATGGATCAAGAATCGCAAGAAGCTATTCTGCGACCTCAAGATGGGGCTCTGAAAAAAATTTAGTAACCCCCATCAAGCCAAGTCCTGGCCCACTACTGAATACTCTACCATGTCAGTACACAAGGTCATCAATTCTCTCTCCCTCCAAAATCATCCTACCATCAAGGAAATCAAAAAAACAATTTTTGGTTCCCTAGCCTAGAAAAATGAAAAATCTATCTTTTATACCAAATGTGTGCCTTTGGCCTACATATCTGTATGCATCGCGCGTAAAAAGATGCACATAGCGCATGTATGTTTGGCTAGAGGTCATGTCAACCACCATAGTAGGTTCGTGCATATTTTTTGCTCACAAACTCATGGTTCACGATGCCCACGTGAACCTCATGGGTTCATGCAGAGATTGCGCAACTCATTCTGAGTCACCTGCATGAACCCTCAAAATGAACCCTAAAAGGTCATACAAGAGACCCTTGTATGACCTACCTACCCTACAACTATAAAAAAAAAAAATATTAGGACACCATCTCCTACAAATCTCTCACCATGCGCATTTGGGGTACTCTGACTGATCGCAATGGAAAGAAATGCTCCAAAATAAACCTCTGATCTCTCAAGATTAACAGTGAAAATGAATTTAAATTTTGCCCTTTAGCCCTATATATCTCCATTTTTTCCACTTTTTGGATCCCATAACAAAACTCAAGATGTCCATTCTCAAAATCGTAAGAGACACAAGGATAAATACCACATCATCTTCATCATGGAACTCCCCATTCTAGTTGTTATCAAAACTCATTTTTGGACCCCTCGCATGCCTTGAACATCGTTTTAGGTGTGCCTTCTCTTGTTTTTTAACTCATATCATTCAATCAATCATAGATTATTCATATGTTTTAAAGTATGCTTTCACTTGGGGTATTGGCCATGGATATTGCAGGTACATCACAAACACCATTCTTCAACTCATACCCTAATAGATAAGTACCAGAGTAGGTATCATTCATCACTCAACATGATAGGATTCCTTTTAATATTTTTATATCGTGACATCATTATCCAAAATACACCCTACTGTCCATCATATCGACCATGTTTATCGCCAACTCATCTTTCATATGATAAGACCCACATCGATCGATAGATCCTTCCCATTCATGGCTCCCTTTATATTCATAGAACCCCATCCATTATTGGGATCCATGACCACCCACTTCGGCCCAGAAACCACCTCACTTATACGCCCTGAAGATTAGCCTCATTCTGCTTCACTCATCACTTATTGAAACCCACTCTCGAGCCACCACTAATATTTTACAATGGATCAAGCAGGATTCCTTACCACATTCCGAATTTGGCCTATCACACCCCTACTTACATAGCCCATGTTTGTCACGTCATCCACCTCATTACCCCCACACCGATACCAGCCAATGGGCCTCCCATCCTCAAAAAATGAATATCATCCTCACATCATTATGCCGGACCAACACATGTTTTTGGGGCACATGTATATGTGTTTGTACATCCAAACGAACTCTACATTCTTTTGGAAAGTGTACAAAGATTTTTTTTGAAAAATAATCCCACCCATAATTTTATGTTTCATACCTGGCAGAATTTTATAGTCACCCTTGGTTGAGGCTTGCACATTATTCACCAACTCCTATCACATCAGTCAAAGCATACTTACACACACCCTAGATGTCCTACCAACTCAATCTAGTCTTATCAGAAATTATTTTTACTTTCGCCACTTAAATTATAGTTCTGACTTCAGCTAGTTGTCCATAACCATTACTAGAGCCAACTCTCATTATGATGCCTTGTTAATCGACCATATTACAATTTGCTTCAATAAAAACCTTAATTCCCTGTATAAACAGTTTTTTTGGATAGTTGATGCTTCTTTACTGTTGACTTCACCAATCATATTCCAGGATTGAGGTAGTGCCTTAGATAGGTTCCCCCTGTAAGGAACATCCTCGGGTGGCAAAATGAAAATCAACATTTCCCATCAATGTCATCGATCCCCATGACATTCAACATCAACACTAGTTTTCATGTCAAGGTGGTTTCATACTTCATAATCATTACATATTTGCCATTTATTCGAAGACCCACATATCACTAACCATCTCATTTCAACAATTCTTAAGCCACAATGCAAGGTATATTCCAAAAGTATAAGATCCATGCATATATTAGTGCCTCACTTAAAAAGTGCTTCAACTAGACGATGCATCGGGGAACTGGATTTATTCTATTTGTTCAAAGAAAACACCCTTCAGGGCGTTATAAATTGTCATCCCCATCCATCAACATGCCACTTACCACAATGTGACTTAACAGAACCAATATCTATTAGATTGTATTAACCTTTCATAATAATGAGCATGGGATATGCTCACCTCGTAATTTTATTTTTTATTTTATCACTCATGTTTCCTATAGAGCATGCTTACCCATTTTCCTCAGTCAAGGGATCCCTCTACTCATCTCCATAGCAAGTTAATCTCTCTTTCTCTCTCAAAGATGTTGTGCAGACTCTTAGTCAGAATAGAATAATGTGATGTATTTCAGCTACACGCTTTCTCCTAACCGCATACATCAAGGGGAAACTGTTAACACCAGAAAATCATATACTACAAAAGACATTTAAGGTTTTATAGAAAAAGGTAGAGATCAAGATTTTTTAGCTGAAGACACCATGGAAATAAAAAAAATTAAGCTTTTCCTAAGGTCATGGAAGGAAATTTTGGATTGCACACTAGGAGAAAGGAAGAAATGTGTGGCCGCACAGACGAAGTAAAGATGAACCCAGTAGTTCGAGACCACTTCCCACACTTGGGGAGAGGATTCCCTCACATGGCTAGTCAAGGACAACAGGCTTAGATTCACCCTAAATATATGCATCCCACAATGGAATACTCTTTGTTGAGATTCAACGAGATGATGAGCTTAGTGAAGAGTAAGAATCTTCACTAAGTGGGGCCCACAGGCTATTTTTAGGTGTATGTCTATTTTTAGACATGGTGAGCATATTCTATAAGTTGTAGGATGCTATTTGTATATGGTTGGTCAAATGTGGAAAATAGATGAAATTATATTTTTATAATATTGGGCGAAGTCTATTTATAGATCATCGATCTAAAAATAGATGCATGTTGATTATTATTAGCTCTTAATAATAATCCGAAAATAAAGATCAACTTATTCTATTGGAGCACTTTATTTCGGTCAACAGATTTGGAAAATCAGTGGGCTGAAGAAATTACACAATTCCTATGTTTTATTGGTGGCTCATGCATGGAGGACTCAGTTAGAACTGAAGTAGAAAAGTTAGGACAGAGTTGGAAGAGTAGTTAATGGAGTTGTTATTCAGTTTAACTCTGTTAAGTGAGTTAAACTTAGTTGAGCTAGTTGTATCTCTTCTAACTGAAAGATACACTAGTGAGAGTTAAGTGAATTAATTAGTTAATTAATTCACAACTAATAACTCACTAACAACTGAACAAATACAACAGTTAACTACTTGCATGTCAGTTCCAGTGGAGACCCAGTGGAGAGATAGGTGAAAAGGCGAGATGGACTATCTGTTGTGACTATAGTGATGTATTCAATGCAATTGACACACATTGGAGTTTCCAATGAGGATTGTGCAGTCAAGGCAAGGCCAATTCAAATTCTTGCAGCGGTCTTCTTTAGTAGGGATTGCGCAGTGGAGGCAGACTGTCAGGAAGCAAGAAATTGGTGCATAGATATGAAAATTTCTGCATGACAATGTGTAATGATTGTTGATTGTACTGAGAGCTTGATGTACAAAGCTTTATATGAGATTATTACATGATTCCATTGATATACACAGTATATTATAGTTGGGGATTTTAGCTTTAATATTTCCCGTTAAACAACCGTGTTATGCGCGATTGAATTTATTCACATGTGTTTGCAATTGAGTTTTAAATTTCCGCAAGTTTAATAGTGGAAGGATTCTATATTTAGCAAGATGATAAATATTTTTAGATCAGGAGAATCCGGTAATACATTAGTATTAATAAATTTCTACATGGTATTGGAGCACTATCGATCACTGGAGATTGCAATTGTGAATAAGTGCTGAGTTTTGTGCTGGTGGACAATTCGAATTTGCTGCAGAAATTTATTGGTGCGATAGTTGAGTATTAATTGAAATGTCTTTCAATGGGTTGTGATTGGAGTATACCCTTGAGGGAAGCTTGAATTAAATAGCTTGAAAGGATAGGATGGAGGTGATGCTTGAAGATAATGGACTAAAGGAGTTCATCGATAGCGATGTTCCTAAGCTTGCTTCTGGCGATGCTGCAAGACTTGACGCATGGAAAAAGAAGGTAGCAAAGACAAGAAGAATTCTGTTGGAAGGTGTGTAGGATGATATTGTATCAAGCCTTCATGGGAAAGCCACTCCATTTTTAATGTGGAAGGCTTTGATAGATATTTTCCAAAGCAGCAGTGACCAGAAGAAGTTGGCGCTGAAAGGTAAGCTCAGAAAATTAAAAATGGAGAAGGGCGAAAGTATTCCAAAATATCTCACGAAGTTTGTCCAATGTAGGGATAAAATGGAAAGTGTGGGGATTATAGTTGATGATGATGAATTGGTGAGCTTGGCTCTCCTTGGGCTTCCAAAGAGCTAGCATAGCTACGAAGACTCTATCAATGGACAGGAGAAATTGTCAAGTTGGGAGCGGCTTTGGTCGGATCTTGTGCAGGAGGAGATAAGGTGAAGTACCAGGGATGGCTCTTCATCGAAGAATGATGATGAAGAGAATTGTGCTTTGGTTTCCAAAGAAAGGAAAGGAAAGGGGAAGAAATCCCATCCAAAATCTGAGGCTAAAGTCAAGAAGCTGGATTTGTCCAAAGTGAAGTGTTTTCACTGTCACGAACATGGGAATCTCGCCACTAACTTCCCACAGAAAAAGAAGAACAAGAAGGTTGCTAGAGCTGCAGCCGGAGAGGCCTTAGCCTCACAATTTGAACTTGATTTCTCTTTGACCGCATGCTTGGTTTCAAGCTCAAGGGCATCAGTGTGGTATCTTGATAGTGGCGCGTCTTTCCATATGACGGGAGACAAGGAGTTGTTTAGCGACTTGGAGGAGAAGGATCTCCAAATGTATATAGAGATGGGCGACGATGGCAGATACAATGTGACCGGCATTAGAACTATTCCATTTTAGAGGGAGTCAGGTAAACCATTTTTGTTGAAAGATGTTATGAATGTCCCAGGTCTGAAGAAGAACTTGGTCTCGATCATAATGTTGGAAGAAAAAGGTTATGATGTTGATTTCAATGAGGGAAAATATTTATTGGGACATAAAACAATGGGTCAAACCAAGAGGATAGGGATTCTAGTTAAAATCTCTACAAGTTGGAGGTAGATGGCTGTGCTACAATGATGGGAAAAGAAGAAGAAGTGGTGAGCCGAGATGAGGGTGAATTGTGGCACAGAAGATTGGGCCATCTTCACCATCGCTCCTTGAAGATTTTGCAGTAGATTTCTACTGGAATTTGCAAGGGTACTTTTGCACAATCAGATCAGTGCAAGGGATGTACTATGGGTAAGTTTGTGAATACCACCTTTCATGAGAAGGAGAACCGTGCTTCGGTGATCTTGGAGAGAATTCACATAGACGTGTGTGGACATTTCTCGGTTGCTTCAATAGAAAAACACAGATATTATGTTATATTTGTTGATGAATATTCTCATAGATGCTGGATCGTCTGCATGCAGAAGAAGAGAGAAACATTCTCAAAGTTCTGTGAGTTTAAAGCATTGGTGGAGAAGGAGTTGGGGAAGCAAGTGAAGGCTCTACAGAGCGATAATGGTGGTGAATATATCTCAAACGTGTTAGTATGAATCTTTTGTCGGAAAAAGACCACTTTAGCTACGCATAAAAAATAGCCCTAACATCAATTATGGCTGCCAATATCTTCAAATTTGCAGTTATTTGATCCAAATAAAAGCTGCACAAATCCAGATCTATGCATAAAAAGACATTAAGCAGTAAAAATGAAATGTTGCTCCATGCATCCAATAGATAAGACAAGAAAAATATGTTTGAAAGAATTTTTATATTAAAGGGGGCACCTGAGAGGAAAACAAGAAAGGTGTTTCTAATTCTCCTCAATGGGATGGGTTCTTGAAAGTCCTCAGCATTTCAGATCTAAAATTTCTCTCTCTTGTTGGTGTAGAAAACCCAGACAAACATAGAACTCAAAGGGAGCTCACAAAGCAAACAATGGAGAATGTGAAAATGATAATGGCTCAAAGTCAGACCAAGAGTATAGATCCAAAGTGATCTAATGCAAAATTAAAGGTGACAAACGAATGGGAAAACCCTTCTATTTATAACAAAATATTAGGGCGGTCTAGAACTTGGTGCATGAATAAAATATTATTAACCAAATTCTAGAACCACCTTTTAGGAATATTTTATTATATTTGTTGGAGGGGAAAGGATTTTTGACTTGGTTCAATTCACTTATTTATAAATAAATAATGATCTATTTAATTATTTATAAATGATTTAGTCAAATTTAACTAGGAATGTTATTTAAATAAGGATTAAATAACTTATTCCTAGGAAATAATCAAATAAATAAGGATTTATTTAATTGATTTCCTTGTTTTGGGTTAAACATGACCAGGAATAATAATTAAATTGATGTTTAACTAATTATTCCTTGAGGAAATATAAACAAATATAGATTTTTTTATTATTTCCTTTTGGGGTTTCCTGTTTAGACCATAAACAACTTAATAAAGGTGTTTTACTAAGTTATTTCACATAGTGAAAGAAATTTTACTTAGGGTAAAATTGGTCTTACATGGTGTACTTGGGTCCATCTAATGATAATAGGTTATATGACCAAAAAATGGTGTAACAGATTGCCCCCCAGCGTACGAGTGTTAGGAGCAAATCGTATGACAGAAGTACGTTGTAAGAACTCAATCACGAGACATCATGAGGGAAGTCAGAGAGAGAAATGTAAGGTAGTCTAATGTGCTAAAGGACTAGACCCTGAGGAGATGAGAATTATAGGTGCAACAAGTCTCTTTTTATGAGATGGTACCTGTGCTAAATGCGGCGGGGGAGGCATACCTATGCCCGTCGAGACAAAGTACAAAATAATAGTGCGTCCAGTAAACAAGGAACCAAACTATAAAGTACATGCTGGCATAAACACAAGCCAGAAGGATATAATGATGAATCCCACATACATGTTGTGCCTGGGATAACAGCCATGAGTTATAAAATAATATTTAAGTACATGAGATACAAATACAACCCAAATGCCCCCTATAAACGGGGAAGGGCTCACAAAATATGACTGATACATGCAAATCAAAAAGGTGCTGCAAGCGGCTAAGGCCATCATCATCAAATATATCAAGCTACATCGAAGGCTGCAATGAAGAGGTCATCTGAGCATGTGGGGGGCTACCTGCAGGGTCACCCCCTCATGAGGGTTGAGACATCTCACACACACCTGGGAATCACCAATAGCGGCTGCTGCATCACTGGACCATCAAGTATACGGATGTCAATCATGCTGAAAGGAGCTGGAGTGGAGAAACAATCAAGTCACATGGTAATGAGAAATCCCTTTGCCTGATCTGAGGCACCAAACAAGTGGAGAAGCTGGAACCAAGGTACACTGCCCTCTAGACCTGTCTTCTGGAGTGAATGAGCTGATGTCGACAGAAGGAGATCCACCGTAGGTGAGGCAATAAGGGATCCTCAACTAAGGCACGAGAGCAAATAGTAGAGCGACTGACAGACTAACACTAGTGATGATGATGAAATAGGGGGAGATCCAGAGGGGACCATAAAATCATGAGTACAAGATGGTATCTCATGACGGAAATCGACACGAACAAGAACAAGTATGGAGGCAAAGTGGTGCCCCAAGGAAAAGTGTTGTAAGTGAGGAAATCTAATTTTGAGGAGAGGTGAAGTGACCCTTCGTGAACGACATGTGTCCTGGTGAAGTAGCGAATTATGAAAAACAAACAGATGTTGGCTATCTAAAAGAAAATAAAACACACATTTCAAGAGGGAAATGCTAAGGGTAATATTTCTTAAGATAGAGTGCATTGCGAGGATTAGGAAGGGGGTGGCCTTTGAAGTCCTCTAAAAGGTATGCCCCCTTACCAAGATCTTTACTGATGATGTAAGGACCTAGCCATAATGAGTCAAACTTCCCATGACCGAGGGCATCATGGGCCTAGTCATATACTAGAACAAGGTCACCTTCATGAAAGGTGAAAGGGTGGAATTTTTGGTTATACTGAGCTTTGGTGCGCTTTTTGGCCACCTCAAGAGTTTGCAATGCAACACGAAGGTCTTTAGAGGTGCGCTCAAGCATGATGAGTCGTTGTTCTAGAGGTTGGGTATCAGGGAGAAGTTTGCTGGAAAAGTGAAGGGAAGGAATTTCCCATTCGATCGGTAACACTTCCTCCTCGCCAAAAAAAACGTGGAAAGGAGTGAAACCGGTAGCGGTTTTAACAGAATTTATATAAGCCCAAAAAGCAGGGAAGAGCATAAGAGGCCAATTGGTTTTGTGCTTATTCACTGTTCATTGAAGCATGGTCTTAAGAATTTTGTTGACCTCTTCAACTTGGCCATTACCTTTCGGGTAATAGGATGATGAATATTGGTGCTCAAAACCAAATAGTGAGGATAACTCACACCATATCTCATCTTCAAAATGTCGGACATGGTCAGAGACCAATTGTTTTGGAACCTCGAATCGAGAAATGACGTGGTTAAAGAAAAAGAGGGCTATGGTGGCTGCCGTACTATTGAATGTTGGCATAGCCTCAGCCCATTTTGTGAAATAGTCAACCACCACGATGATATATTTGTGGTTACCAACAGATGGAGGTCGACACTCCATAAAGTCGATGGCCCATTTATAGAAAGGACCCGCTGTGACGACAGGATGGAGGGGAGCGGAAGGAGCTCATGCCTTAGGGGTGAAATGTTGGCAATTGGAACAATGTTTGACTACTTAAATGCAGTCATTAAAGAGAGAAGGCAAAAAATACCTAGCGCACATGATTTTTTGGGCTGTAGCAAGACCAGAGAGGTGGCCGCCACAAGCACCGCTATGACAGGCATTGAGGACTTTTTCATCTTCAGTGTGTGTGAGGCAACGATGAAGGACCGTATCTACTCCGCGACGATAAAGGTCGTCACCGATCAGAAGGTAGCGAGGGGCTTGGTGTCGGATACGTCGTCGAGCATCACGGTTAAGATGAAGGGCAAACTTTTGGGTTTGCAAGTAAGTAAGGATGTCACCGTACCAAGGGTCATCGGTGGTGATGGTGAATAAGTGTTCATCAGGAAGAGTATCATTAATTGGAGCATCTTGCGTACCAGTAGGTAATTCAGAAATGATTTCAGCGAGGACTAAACCTTTCTTACTTTTTGGGGCGAGAAATTCAAGGTCGAATTCTTGAAGGATAACGACCCAATGAGCGTATTTCCCACTAAGGATGCATCGACTCAATAGGAAATCCATGGGGTTGGAATTAGTCACAACCTTGGTGGAACGCATGAGGATTTAATGACGCAGTTAGTTGATCCAAATAAAGCTGCACAAATCCAAATCTATGCATAAAAAGACATTAAGCAGTAAAAATGAAATGTTGCTCCATGCATCCAATAGATAAGACAAGAACAATATGTTTGAAATAATTTTTATATTAAAGGTGGCACCTGAGAGGAAAACAAGAAAGGTGTTTCCAATTCTCCTCAATGGGATGGGTTCTTGAAAGTCCTCAACATTTCAGATCTAAAATTTCTCTCTCTTGTTGGTGTAGAAAACCCAGACAAACATAGAACTCAAAGGGAGCTCACAAAGCAAACAATGGAGAATGTGACAATGATAATGGTTCAAAGTCAGACCAAGAGTATAGATCCAAAGTGATCTAATGCAAAATTAAAGGTGACAAATGAATGGGAAAACCCTTCTATTTATAACAAAATATTAGTGCGGTCTAGAACTTGGTGCATGAATAAAATATTATTAACCAAATTCTAGAACCACCTTTTAGGAATATTTTATTATATTTGTTGGAGGAGAAAGGATTTTTGACTTGGGTCAATTCCTTTATTTATAAATAAATTCCTTTATTTATAAATAATAAATAAATAAATGATTTATTTATTATTATTATTATTTTTTCTATGTAAGCTTAATCTATTAATCAGAAAAAATATGTACAGCAAGTCTCAACTAGAGCCATGTCCAATTTGGAGACATTTTGAACAGAAGATCATTGTTGAGCACTGCCCTCCCAGAGGGAAACCAGCGCTGAGTGTTTTTCCAGAGAAATCCCATGTAGGGGAAGCCGATAGTTCTGATTATATATGTCATATTTAACAAAACCCAAAACCAAAACATGAACATTATAACAAACATGAACAATATCTAAATTACTGACAGAGATAGAGCAAAAACTAGAGAAGGAGGGGGGTGCTACTCGTCAGGTGCTTCTTCAACGACCCTACACCAGAGTTCATCTGGTTCTCCTTCTTCCGTGTACAGGTCCTCGGTACAATGAATCACCTTCCCAATAGTAGAGGGAGCCTTCACCGTGCTCGCTTGATTTCCATTTCTCAGTTCCTTGCTATCATTCCCAATTTCCTGGTTTTCATTAAGCTGCTCGCCTTGTGCTTGAGTAGTGTCATTTTTCATCTCGAGCGGCTGCGAGCTAGGCTGAACAGCCTCGCCTATGCTGGCATCATCCTGGTCTTCTTTAACCGTCACGTCCTGCAGGTTCAAGCAGCCAGCACTATGCCTCGGAGCCAGGGCTTCCGCATTGCTTCCATCCATCCGTCCAGAACTAGGAACCATATCCTGAGGTATTTCCAGAAAGGTAATCGTGACGGAGGCAGTGACTCTAGGATAGTTTAGAGAGCTGTTGAAAGAGTAATGCATAGTTTGGGAGTGAACAGGAGGGTGAGGAGGATTTGGGGAGCGAAAGATTCACCCAGAATGATGAAGACGACCCCTATTTTCTCTGTAAGTGCTATCGGAATTTGGGGAAGTCGCAGCAGAGGTACTGGAGGAGGTGGGGGAGCGCCTCGTCTGGCGCCTGGAGGAACCTCGTCTGCACCTCATTCGATGTCTAAGACACGGCATGTCCTCAGTCAAGTTTGCAGATTGAGGGTGCGAGAGGAGGGAAGGAGACAGGGGCGACTGTGAAGGCCAATTCGTTGTGGCAAGAATGCAAGAGCCGGAAATGGAGTAGTGGAAACTGTCACTAAGCTCCAAGCAGCAATTGAGCTTAGTTATTTTTCCCGTAATAGTTCGCTCTAAAGAGAGCCGAGTATCTGGGGTGCAACAACTCTTTACAGGCCTGGGAATTCTGCTAGAGCTATGATCGCTCTCCATCCTGTTAGCACAAAACCCCGTGCTACCGTAAATCCTTGGCATTAAACCATCATAAATATGAGCAAACGACATGGCCAGGTCGCAACGTGTGGAGTGGTCTCGAAGTTCGGAGGCCTGGTTGTGATGTGCGCTAGGAAGAAAATGCATTAAACTCTGATCTTTTCTGTAGATGCGCCGAATGACCGTTTCAAGGAAGGTTGGCATATGTTTGCCTATAATGCCTCCTAACCATCCCATCACCTTAATGCTCTTCAGAACCACCTGCATCCGGGAGATTTATTTATTACTTTAAGGAAATGGTGGAGATATAATTAAATAAATAATGATTTATTTAATTATTTATAAATGATTTAGTCAAATTTAACTAGGAATATTATTTAAATAAGGATTAAATAACGTAATCCTAGGAAATAATCAGATAAATAAGGATTTATTTAATTGATTTTCTTGTTTTGGGTTAAACATGACCAGGAATAATAATTAAATTGATGTTTAACTAATTATTCCTTGAGGAAATATAAACAAATATAGATTTGTTTATTATTTCCTTTTGGGGTTTCCTATTTAGACCATAAACAACTTAATAAAGGTGTTTTACTAAGTTATTTCACATATTGAAAGCAATTTTACTTAGGGTAAAATTGGTCTTACATGGTGTACTTGGGTCCATCTAATGATAATAGGTTAGATGACCAAAAAATGGTGTAACAAAACAAATTCAAAGACTTCTATAGAAAAGAATGAATTTGAAGAGAACTGATAGCGCCTCATAACCCACAGCAGAATGGGGTGGCAGAGAGGAAGAACATAACAATCGTGGATGCTGCATGAGCTATGCTGCATGACCAAGGCCTACCAATGCACTTATGGGCAGAAGCATGCAACACTACAGTTTATGTGCAAAACTGTTGTCCTCATAGAGTACTTGGCATGATTACACCTGAAGAAGCGTTTACTGGTAAGAAGCCTGATATTTCTCATTTGAATATTTTTGGCTCATATGTTTACATTCATGTGACAAAGGACACCAGGAAGAAGCTGGAGCCGACTGTAGAAGTTGGGATATTTATGGGGTACACAGAAACACCCCATAATTATCGTGTGTATTTGACAAACAGTCGAATGACTATGGTGCGACGGGATATAAAATTCAATGAGGTGAAAGCCATGAAGTTGTTGCTTGAGAGGGAGCTACACTTGCACGCATAGGAGGAACTTATTTTTCCCAAAGATAAGCCTCTAGATGTGTATCAACCATAGAAGGAGATTCATGGAGTGGAGTGTAGGTTTTAACCTTGAACAGAAATTATCTACACACGAATCTTATAACAGAAAATAAACAATAGCAAGAGCATAAAACATAAAATAGATAAACACAGAGACTTTCCCCTGGATCCCAAATCAGGACGACCAGCTTGATTTTTCATTATATTCCTTTTAGTGTTACAACACATATATATACATGTCGAAGCATACATAAACCCCAATCCATTAACCCTAGATTAGAACATAACCATAGTTCCCTTGACCAGATCTACAAAATACCAGGGGCTGAAAACCATCGTACCCCAAAACCATGTGAAAAATCATGCACAAAACATGGGTGGTTACACCTATGAGTGGGTCCACGCACCAAAAAAATTTTTGTCGGGGCGCTGCCCTGGACCCCGACAAGTGGGGCTACCGCCCCCCCTGTGACCCCCCTGCTGCACTCGACACAATGTACAGCACGTGGGGCTAATCATGGAAAGAATATAAAACATACCCAACATTCTCCCACTTGTTGCTTTCTTTCCGCAGGGGGCCACAGGAGAGCTTAGTCATTGGGCCAATTCTTCAACACCCATTGTTTCTCTACACCAAGAGAACTTTTGAGTGCTCACAAACTTCGTTAATGCATCTACAACATTCTTCAAAGTGTCCACCTTTACCAGAAACACCCTTTTAGCCTCAACCATATCTCTAAAAAAGTGATATTGAACATCAATTTTCTTTGTCTTTGAATGATAAGCAGGGATCTTAGCCAAAAAAATTGCACTTTTGCTATCATAGTCTATCCTTATAGCTTGTTGTACCAACCACATACCTGAACACAATCTCTGCAACCAAACTACTTCCTTGCTTGCATGAGTGGCTGTTATGTATTCTGCCTCTGTAGTTGAAAGAGCCACTACATACTGTATTTTACTCATCCAACAAACTGCGCCTCCAAATAGGCTAAACACATACCCACTTGTAGATCTTCTTTGGTCTATATCTCGAGCCTAGTTTCCATAAAAAAGCCACGAATGTCCAACATTCTTTCCAATCCTGGTCTTCCATGGTAACACAAGCCATAATCACTAGTGCCACATAAATATCTAAAAACCTGCTTCACTACTGTCCAATGCTCCTTCCCTGGGTTTGACATAAACCTGCTCAATACTCCCACTGCATGTGCAATGTCTGGTCTAGTATAGACCATTGCATACATTAGGCTACCCACTGCACTTGTATATGGAACATGGGACATATCCTCCTCTTCTTCTTGTGTCTTGGGACACTGTTCAGAAGATAGCTTTACACCTATAGGAATAGGAACATTCACCGGTTTACTATCTTGCATATTGAACCTGGGCAACATAGTCTCGACATACTCCCTCTGGTTTAACCAGAGCTTCCTCTTTGACTAATCTTTCTTAATTTCCATGCCCAAAATATAGTTTGCAGCACCAAGATCCTTCATGTCGAATTTGGAGAACAGTTGGGTCTTCAAATCTTGGATAATTTCTTTGTCATTTCCAATCAACAACATATCATCCACATACAAGACAAAATAAATAACACGGTCACCAATTAATTTAAAATAAACACAATGATTCTCCTTTCTTCTGGTGAAGCCAAGTCCCCATATATATGTATCAAATTTCTGATACCACATCCTTGGTGACTGTTTTAACCCATACAGAGACTTCTTCAACCTTCATACAATTTTTTTCTTACCCTTCACCATAAAGCCTTCAGGTTTCTTCATGTAGATATCCTCTTCTAGATCCCCGTGAAGAAATTATGTCTTCACATCCATCTATTCTATCTCAAAATCAAATGCAGCAGCAACAGATAAAAGTAATCTAATAGAAGTAACTTTGGCAACAGGAGAAAAAATATCACCAAAATCAATTCCTGGCACCTGGGAATAACCTTTTGCTACCAACCGAGCTTTGTATTTCTCCACCTTGACTTCTACATTCATCTTCTTTTTAAACACCCATTTTCTCCCGATGGGCTTCCTTCCAGCCGGCAACTCCACCAGATCCCATGCCTCATTTTTGTGCAAGGATGCCATTTCATCAACCATGGCCTCCTTCCAGAGTTTTCCATCCTCTGAATCTACTGCCTCCCTGACAGTTCTGGGTTCATCATCAATTATAGTTAAGGCAAAACCTGAACAGAAAGCAGATGGACTATACCTTTCTGGTTGCCTTCTTTCCTGAACTGATCTTCTCAAAGCTGGAGTTTGTGGCTCTTCATCTTCTGAGTCTTCTTCTGTTGTAGAGTCTGATTCATCCTCCTTTAGCTCAAACTCTATCTTCTCGGGTTCCTTTGGTAGGACTTCATGTTTAACAACATCTTTCACCTCTCTAAACACCACATCTCGGTTGTACACAACCTTCCTTGTTTCCGGGTTCCAAAGCTTGTAACCCTTTAAACAATCCTTATACCCAATAAAGATGCACCTTTCAGATTTATTATCCAACTTGGTCCTTTTCTCCTTTGGAACATGTACATATGCATCACATCCAAATACCCTTAGATGTGAAAGAGAGGGTTTCTTACGAGTCCATACCTCATGTGGAGTCTTATCCTCCAACACTGATGAAGGTGATCTGTTAACCAGATAGCATGCAGTCTCCACTGCCTCTGCCCAGAATTCTTGTCCTAACCCGGTACCACTGAGCATGCTTCTTGCCTTTTCCATTAGTGTTATGTTCATTCTTTCTGCAACTCCATTTTGCTGAGGTGTGTATGGAGTAGTCTTCTGTCGTGCTATACCACACTTCTTACAGAACTCTTCAAATTCCTTCTTGCAGAACTCCCCACCATTACCTGTCCTCAACGCCTTTATCTTCTTCTCTGTCTGGTTTTCCACCAGAGCCTTAAATTCTTTAAATTTGTCAAAGACTTCAGATTTCTTCCTCAAGAAATATATCCATGTATTCCATGAGAAGTCATCTATGAATGAAACATAGTACACAGACTTTCCCAGTGATGGAACTGACACAGGTCCAAACACATCACTGTGCACAAGTTCTAATATTTTGTTCGCCCTCTTAGCACCAGAAGGAAAACTCACCCGATTCTGCTTCCCATATACAAAATGTTCACAGAAATCGAAATCCAGAGAACAATTAGACATACCTTCTACCATACCATCTCTATGCAGTATCCGAAGGCCCTTCTCTCCAATATGTCCAAGCCTTTGATGCCATAGCATGGTCTTTTCTCTAGAGACAGCTAGGCTTTCCGCTCCACTTTCAGGAACCATAGAACTGTTACACCCATCAATAAAAGTGCTACCTTGTAGCTTGTACAGAGTTCCAGTCCGAACTCCCCGCATTAATACCAGTGCTCCCCGAACCATCTTGCAGGCATCTTTCTCGAACACTGTTTTTACACCTGCATCATCCATCTTGCTTACAAAAATCAAATTTCTGGCCAATGCAGGAATATGCAGAACACCAGGAAGTGTTCTAATCCTTCCACCTTGCAGCTTCAGCTTGACCTTTCCACGTCCGATGATTCTGGCCCTCCTATTATCCCCTAGGAAGACATCACCACCATCATATTTCTCATACTCGCAGAACCACTCCCTATGGGGAGTGAAGTGAAAGGATGCACCTGAGTCAATCAATCATGACTCATGATCTACATGTGTATTTGAAGAAGAAGCCAAATACACATCCCCACCTTCATCCAAGGTGGTTTTTTCCTCTGCAGAAGGAGCATCATCAGATCCCTTTCCTTTCTCAGGAGCTTTAGATCTGAAGTGCTTTTTGTAGTGCCCTTCCTTTCTGCATTTCTAGCATACCTTTACAAACTTTCCAGGAGATTTAGATCTACCTCTAGATTTGGATCTCCCACTCGAAACCTTATTCTTGTTTCTGTTTTGGGACCTTCCTCATACAAATAAGGCATCTCCATTCTGGCCCTCCATATTTCTCCATCTCATTTCCTCCGATAGCAAGGCTGAGACAATGTCATCAAAATTAAAGGTAGTTGTATTGCTACCTATTGCAATAACTAGACTATCCCACGAGTCTGGTAGAGAAAACCACAAATTGATGCACTTATCTTCATCTGATATTTTAATATCAATAGATGAAAACTGACTTACCACAGTATTGAAGGCGTTCAGATGCTCTATCACCGAGTCTCCATCCTTCATCCTCAGGTTATACAACTTTTTCCGAAGGAACAACTTATTCACTAGATACTTAGATTGGTACAAAGTCCCAAGTTTTTCCCAGAAATTATTTGTCGTAGCTTCTGCAGATACATTCAACAATACTGAATCTGAGACACACAACCATATTGTGCTCTTAGCTTTCCGATCTAGTTTCTTCCAGTCTTCATTTAACATTGTCGTTGGTTTAGTACCTAGATCTACCATGATCCACTGATCTTTATCCACCAGCAGATCCTCCATCTTGAGCTTCCACAACTCAAAACTATGACCATTAAATTTCTCGATCTCTATCTTTCCACCGCTCGCCATCTCCTTTCACCGCAGGAATCGATCCCGTAGATCTCCTACTGAATACGTTCTACCTCAGGCCCAAGAAAAAAACCCTCAGTAGCAATGGTGTCCCCTTGAAGCTGAAACAACTCTGATACCAAATGTAGGTTTTAACCCTGAACAAAAATTATCTACACACGAATCTTATAACAGAAAATAAACAATAGCAAGAGCATAAAACATAAAACAGATAAACACAGAGATTTTCACCTGGATCCCAAATCGGGACGACCAGCTTGATTTTTCATTATATTCCTTTTAGTGTTACAACACACATATATATACATGCCGAAGCATACATAAACCCCAATCCATTAACCATGGATTATAACATAATAATAGTTCCCTTGAATGGATCTACAAAATACCAGGGGCCGAAAACCATCATACCCCAAAACCATGTGCAAACTCATGCACAAAACATGGGTGGGTCCACCTATGAGTGGGTCCGCACACCAAAAAGAAATTTGCTGGGGCACTGCCCCGGACCCCGACAAGGGGGGCTGTCGCCCCCCCTGTGACCCCCCTGCTACGCTCGGTGCAACGTACAACATGTGGGGCTAGTCATGGAAAGAATATAACACATACGCAACATGGAGGATTCCACTCATGCAGAACCAAACATCAGATCTATTAGAATGCATACCACAGAAGCCGAGAGACTGAAGCTTGATGCGACAGAGGATGTAGGAGTCCCTACATCATAGCACAGATAGAGATAGTCACCTAACCAATTTACTAGATACATGGCTCTTGTGAGAAAATGTATCATGACAGAGCCATATTCTTTTGAAGAAGCAGCACAGGATCCCACATGGGTAGATGCCATGGTGGAGGAGTATGACTCCACTGTCATAAAAAATGTTTGGGAGATTGTTCCAAGGTAGGTGGGTAAATCAGTTGTAGATTCGAAATGGATCTACAAGGTAAAGCAAGCTGCTGATGGGATCGTCGAGAAGTATAAGACAAGATTTGTTGCTAGAGGCTTCTCACAGATCGAGGGGATTTATTATGAAGAAACCTTTGCACCCGTCACACAGTATTCTTCCATAAGGACCATCCTTTCTCTCTCAACGCAAATGGGTTGGCATATTCATCAGATGGAAGTGAAGACTGCGTTCCTTAATGGGATCATTGAGGAAGAGGTGTACATTGAGAAGCCTGATGGATTTGAGATCTTCAACAGCGAGTCGCATGTGTGCAGACTCAAAAGATAACTGTATGGGCTAAAGCAAGCACCACGTGCTTGGTACACACAGATCGACAACTATTTCACTGGACTTGGCTTCACCAAAACTGAGGCAGATGCAAACCTACACTAAATTGTGGTGGAGGGTAAGCTTTTAATCATTGTTCTTTATGTTGATGATTTAATACTAACGGGTGATGAGTAGTTGATACACTCATGCAAGGCAGATCTTGCAAAGGAGTTTGATATGAAGGATTTGTGCCTCCTTCATTATTTCCTTGGATTGGAAACATGGCAGCGAAAAGGTGAAGTGCTTGTGTCTCAAGGCAAGTATGATTGGGAGATACTTGGTAAGTTTCACATGGAGGACTGCAAACCCATGGATACTCCTCTTCCAATAAATTGGAGGAAAGAGGATGCTACATCGGCAGAGGTAGTGGATGCCATTGGTTATCGACACTTGGTGGGTTCGCTCATGTATTTAGTTAATACAAGACTTGACATATGCCATGTAGTGAACCAGCTTTTAGAAGAAATGGTTAAGCCTACCAAGCTCTTTTGGAAGGTAGGAAAGCATGTCGTGAGGTATCATAGGGGCACATCTGAGTATCGCTTATGGTACAAAAAAATGGATGAGGTGAAGTTTCATGGCTTTACAGATACAGATTGGGCAGGCAGCCCAACAGACAAAAAGAGGACATGAAAAGGGGTTTTCAGTATCGGATCTACAACAGTTTCTTGGTATAGCAGGAAATAAATATCCGTGGCACTCAGTTCAGTGGAAGTAGAATACATGGAAACAAGTTAAGCTACATGTGAGGCTATCTGGAAGAGTAAGATCCTTGTCGATTTTTTCGGTTCACATTTAGATCCTACAGTGATACACTGTGATAATCAGAGTTGCATTAAGCTCTCGATTAATCCTATGTTTCATGATAGATCTAAACATAACGATATCTGGTATCATCATATCAGAGATTGTGTGTAGTGGAAGATCATGTTGCTTCAGTACATTCCTACGGAAGATCAAGATGCAGACATTCTGATGAAGGTGAGGTAGGATCGGGGTGAAGGATAATCCCTATATTGTTGAGAGGGAGTGTTGATATTCAACAATATGATGAGCTTAGAAAAAATTAAACACCTTCACTAAGTGGGGCCCGCAGGCTATTTTTAGACATGGTGAGCATATTCTATAAGTTGCAGGATGCTATTTGTAGATGGTTGGTCAAATGTGGAAAATAGATGAAATTATATTTTTAGAATATTGGGCGAAGTCTATTTATATATCATCGATCTAAAAATAGATGCATGTCGGTTATTATTAGCTCTTAATAATAATCCGACAATGAACATCAACTTATTCTCTTGGAGCACTTTATTTCAGCGAACAAATTTGGCAAATCAGTGGGCTGAAGGAATTACACAATTCCTAGGTTTTATTGGTGGCTCATGCATGGATTACTTAGTTAGAAATGAGGTGGAAAAGTTATGACAGAGTTGGAAGAGTAGTTAATGGATTTTTTATTCAGTGTAACTTAGTTAAGTGAGTTAAACTTAGTTGAGCTAGTTGTATCTATTCTAACTATAAGATGCACTAGTCAGAGTTAAGTGAATTAGTTAGTTAATTAATTCACAACTAATAAATCCCTAACAACTGAAAAAATACAATAGTTAACTACTTGCATGTCAGTTCCAGTGGAGACACAATGGAGAGATAGGTGAAAGGGTGAGATGGACTATCCATTGTGAATATAGTGATGCATTCAATGCATCTGACACACATTGGAGTTTCCAATAAGGATTGCGTAGTCAAGGCAAGGCCAATTCGAATTCATTCAGGGGTATTCTTCAGCAGGGATTATGCAGTGGAGGCAGGCTGTCAGGAGGCAAGAAATTGGTGCATAGATATGCAAATTTCTGCATGAGAGTGTGTAATGATTATTGATTGTACTGAGAGTTTGATGTACTAATATTTTAATGAGATTATTACATGATTCCATTGATATACATAATATATGATAGTTGTGGTTTTTAGCTTTAATCTTTATCGTAAAACAACTGTGTTATGTGTGATTGAATTTATTCACATGTGTTTGTAATGGAGTTTTAAATTTCTGCAAGTTTAACAATGGAAGGATTCTGTATTTAGCAAGAAGATAAGTATTGTTAGATCAGGAGAATCTGGTAATACATTAGTATTAATAAATTTCTACACTCTTGTCCTACTCTTGAGTCAATATCACTCTTGAACCAAAAGACGAAAGATGGGTTTAAAATTTTATATATAAACAAGCCATGGGAAGAGAAAAACATGAGACATTGTTATGATGGACAAATTACTATCAATGGTGCACCACATTTCATTATTGAATAAAATGAAGTGAGAGCATTCGCATGTTGGCCATATTGCTTCTTAGGAATCCAACATATTAGTGAGAGAAGAAGAGTCCACCATTGGAGAGTCTTGACACTTCTTTTGAGAGAGAGGACGAGCTTGCAAAGAAACTGAGGAAAGGGATCTCCTTGCCGAGGATGTTTGAGCACTATAGATCAAGGGATTCTCTGCAAGTTTTTTAGTATTCTATTTTATTCTTCTACCACTAGCAGTTAATAAAGTGAGTCTTTTTCCATTATTGTGTTGAATTTTTGCTTCATTGAGCATTGTTTTGTATTTTCCTCTTTTGTTTAAGTTTATGTTTGTAGATGGATTGTTTTCACTATTTGCAATGATTTTTTTTGTTTAAGTATGTCCAATAAAAAAAAAAAATATCTATGTGATTCTTTGCAAGGAACAACCAACTATTAAGGAGGTGTTATTTGGTACTCCATTTCCAAAAAAAACCTAACACGTGTTGTCTATCTCAACGATCGAGATGAAGGGGTTTTAAGGTGACATTCCAAGATGGGAAAGAGAGACTTAGTTCAGAGGCTATAACTCTAGTGGATTTTTCATTGGAGTTAGGGAGCATGGTCTGTAGCAGCTAAAGGGAAAGCTTATAGATCATGAGAAGAATCAGTTGATTAGACTCAAAGGGTGTCAAGTTCGAGAGGGATTATGTGGGTTGAGAGGAAGAATGTGCAACCTGAGAAGAGCACATGGTCAGTTGGGAGTAAGGATACCTCTACAGCTATAAAGAAGGAACCATGTGATGGCACTAATGCTTATCAATAAAGGAAGAAGTGGGAACACTATTATGGCATAGGCACTATCGAAAATAGTGGTGGCTCATTCCATAGGGTATGTTATAGTGGTGAACAATAGACATTGTTCTAGTGTCGTTGATGATGAAGAGATACTTATGATTGGTGAGAGCACCTCACTTTTTAAGAGGGAGTGTTGATTTGTGTAGCTTGGTAGGTACTCCCACAACCAATAGGGTACTGAGTTTGTGAGGAGTTGAACGAAAAATGTGATTTGTGGGAATTGTACCCAAGCACTAGTTTTTGTACACAAAGTTGTGGGTGGGAAACCAAGTTGAGAAAATAATATTTTATTCATGGATGCATGGGGGGAACCCTTGAAGGGCTAAGGGGCACCTATGGCATCATTATTTGGTGAAAGGAGAATGAATTAGAATATGTTTTTAATGTTAGTTGGTTTTTTGGTGTTTGGTTCAAGTCGGCTTGACCAATATGTCATGACCATTGGTGGAGGGTGAAACAACCATAAAACACTATAAATGAAGATCGATTCAAGCCTCATTATCATACATCACAAGGGAATTCATTTAAGAGATAACCAATTAGAGATATTTGCAGGTCAAATCAATCAAATTGGAGTGTGAGGAAGGTCAAGTTTAATGCATCTTCGCTATGTATGATTAGGCCATTATTTTGAGGATTTTTTGGAGGAGTTTTTATGTGGTTTTTTCCGTGCGAGTAACACACATTCTTGATAGAGACTGAGTTGATTTTTTTGGCATCCAAGAAGGCCCAAGACCGTTATAATTTCTAGTCAGGGTGGGTGCAAGGCATGTGGCATATCTAGAGCAATGGTTGAGTCCCTTGAGCATATACACAAAATTTTTAGGGATAGACTATGAGGTTAGTGTAGGTTTTGGAGGGAATTTTGGAGGCCAAGTTTAGGGTGTTCTTGTGGTTTTTTCAGGAGCCTTAAAAGAGATCCAAACACCTTAGTATATTACATACAGAGCAATGAACTTCAAGGTTTCTAGAGGATACATCATGAAAAATGTATGTGATCAGTTTTCTATGTGATAATTGCTACGGTGATGGAGCAATTTAAGTCTAACTTAGATAGTGGTTTTATTAGCCCTAGTTTAGTCATATTTAGTATTGTAAGAGGAGTAAAGAGAATTTTTTGTGGCCTTGTAAGAAGCCCTAAGTTGTGTGGCAATGGTTATACTTGTCACTATGTAAGGGTATCCCTAGAATACCTTATGAAAATATTCTTTGGAGCAATTGAAGTACTATTGGAGGGAAGAATGTTGAGCCTTAGAACAATCACCCTTGGAGGCATCAAAGTGAAAGTAAGTAGGAAACTTGGAAGACCATAAGAGTTGGAATCTTGGAGTATTAGGAAAGAAATTTGAGGGAATACTTGTATGAGCCTAGGTTTAGTCATTCTAGGACTAACTAGAAGGTTGATAGAGGCAGATTGATCAATTGGTGATGCAAGTATTTCTGAAGTTGCAAGAGTCTTATGAGCAATAGTAGAGGAGGAAATTACCTTTTAGAATTGTTCAAGGTACATGTACTGAAAGGGTTGTGGAAGCACTACATCAAGAAGTAAGTCAAGTGTACTTTTTTAAAGGACATATTGGTAGTCATAAGTTGTCGAATCCAAGCCCTATTAATTCTTGTATTAGGGCTAATTGTAAGGGCCATGAGCCCTAGTATGGGAGCCCTATGTTTGTTTTATTAAAGTTTGTAATATACCAATTTTTGGGCTAAAATTTATCTTTTGTAATATAGTGATTCATTGTTTTATATATTCTGTTATGTAAAGTTTTTGTGTTGCGACATTTTAGTGTGTTTGTGATCGTGATCTTAGGCATAAACCTAGTTTTAAGGTGTCAAGGAAAAATCAACACTGAGTCTATAGTGATTTTGGTGTAGTGTGGGCCACTAGAGAGTGAAACCTTGATCGAGGAGTGCTTTCCTCCATTGTTTAGTATTATTCTACTTTCTAGCCCCATTACAACTTGGGGGTATGCGGGGAAGAAGAGTACCAAAAGAGTATGTTGGAAGGTTAATTGGTGAGTTGACAATGATTGTCGAGACATAACATCGTTCATGTGTGTACACAAACAACAATAAAAAAGTGCAAGAACCAACAAAACTAAGATCAATACTCTACCCCTTAGTGAACGATGTCTTGGGTTTCTGTAAAGTTCTCTTACATGCCTAATTATTATATAGAATTGTGATATTTAAAAATTTAAGAATATGACATTTGAGTTGTAATTTATGGATTATTTATGTATGTGCCTTAAATTTATTATGTATTTCTCATGTTCAATGTGCCTTGATTATGTGTGATTCTCATATCGAATGTTGCTAATGGATGAATCATTTTAAAATGAAATATTTATACATTGCATTATTATTTGTGACATAGTAGCTTAGAATTTGTTACTTATTTGATAATAAAATGTAAGCATGTTTTTCTACATCTGATAACTCATTGCTACTATTCTGAATTTGGTTTTAAAAAAGAAAAAAGAAAAAAAGGAAAAAAAAACGTCCTAGGGAAGGTCCCTACAAATAGTTAACGATGATCTAACATTCTCAAACCTATGTTTACCATAGTCAATAATAGTAACATTTTTAATTCATAGTCATCCTTTGTCAACATAACTCAATCATATTCAATTATAGCCAACCATGGTTGACGAAAGTAAACCAAGGTCAACCTTGTTTGGTCATAGTCAAGGTGTAAATTTTTAATAATAATAATAATGAAAATGATGTTGAATTTTAATAATAATAATAATAATATTAAAGTTTAATATAGTATTATTATATGATTTAACATATTAATAATAACATTAACAATAATAATAATATTATTACTATGAATATTAATAACATTAATATTAGTAGTATTAATATCAATATAGATTATCAATAATATTAATATTATGGTTTGTGAATAAAATTTCATATTTAATAATAATATGAGGGCCTCTCAATAAGGTTTAGTAAAGTTGACTAATAATAACAATAACAACAATAAACACAATAATAATAATAATAATAAGGTTGACTATATAAGGTGGCCATATTTAGCTATGTTCACCAAATTTTACTGTGGTTGACCATAGTCAACTACACTAGCCTCTAGATAACTATGGTGAGCATGGTCAACCATCATGAACTATAGCTGAATCTATTCACAATGGTTGTCAATAGTCAAGTATGATGAACCATCAATTTTAGCTAGCCATCATAATCCATTGTCAATAATGGTCAATGATGATTAATCATAGTCAAACTTGGATAATGATAGTCAACCCATGTTTGATGTGGAAAACCATGGTCAAACATGCCCAACTAGGTCACCATTGTCGAAGATGGTCAACCATGGTCTTCCCTTATGAAGATGGAGCACCATAATCTATGATAGAAAATTGTGGTCAACCATGGTATACCATGATCAAACATGAACAACCATTTTCTACCATAGTTAATCATAATCTATCATAGTCAACTATAATTAGTTGTGGACAACCTTGGTTATCCATATTCAACTCTATATTGACCATAAGAAACTCTCCTTAAGTGCGACTTGAACATATTTAGCCATAGCCAACCATAACCAATCATCATCTACTATTTCTGACCATGCATGTTGGTTGTCAAGTACCACAACCACATTAGTAAATGTGATTCATATAGGCCAATACATTTTTTGTCTTTTTATACACCAATTAGCATATGAAAATGATGTCCATTGGTATATATCAACCACATTTACTAATGTTAATGTGATATCTTTATTAATGATACATAACATTATAAAGCTTATGAATTATCAACAAAAATAAGTTATCTATTTAAACACATCAATTTATGATAACTTTTCTATCAACAAGATAGTCATGGGCTAGCAATGCTTATAAGGGTGTGTTTCAAATCACTTGTAAATAAACTAGTTTGTTTCATAGTTATGTGCTATCTATGTGTTATCAACCATCAACATCTTACCAATGCATGAATTTATTAGCCATTAGTATGGTTGTTATTAAATCTTTATAAGGATTTCGTATGAACACATAACTATGTGTTTCAAATCACTTGTAAATAAATGAGTTTGTTTCATAGTTATGTGCTATATATGTGTTGTCAACCATCATCAGCTTACCAATGCATGAATTTATCAGCCATTAATATGGTTGTTATTAAATAAACTTATTAAGCATTTATCTATCAACTTAAACCTAAACCATTAATTTGATATACACCAATCAACTTATATCAACCACATTTGCTAATGTGGTTGTGCTAGCTTTGATATATAGTTTAAATGTGGTCGATGCCACATTTACTCATGTGGTTGATAGCATGGTTTTAGTTGATAGTGATTTAAATCATAAACCATAAAATCTATGCCATTTAACCATCAACCAATATTATTAACCACTAGTAATGTGCTTAATAATGGTTAATAATGATTTTGTATCATTCAACCACAACCTAAAAGTGGATTGGTATATGAAAATGATGCCCATTAGCATATAAAATATGTAATATAGTATGCCAATCTTGGCTTATCATTGGCCATACAAAAAAAATCGTGGTTGATAATGGTTGACTGAGATTTCCCATAGTTAGCCATAGTCATCCTTGTCAATCTTAGTCAACTACAATTAACTATGGGTAATCACAGTCAATCATGGTCAACCTTAGTGGAGCATGAACAAGCGTGGTCAGCTTTAATAAACATATAGTCAATCATTTAACCATTGTCAATTCTTTAAAAATGAGAAAACATGGTCATCTTCCGTTAACCATAGTGACCATAGTTAACCATTGTCAACCCATAGTTAATCATTGTTAGCAATAGTAAATGTGGTCAACCATAGTTAGCTATGGTCGCCATGGATTGCTATGGTTAACTATGATTAGCCATAGCCAACCATGGTGAGCATGATCACTCATCATCAACCATAGTTTCCTCTTTTCACCATGGTTGACCTTAGTCAAACATGGTCAACCATATGTTTTAGTTAGCCATAGTCAACAATAGTCAATGATGATCAACCAAAATCAACAGTTGTTAAATTTGGCTAGCCATAGTCAAACTTCGAAATACATGGTCAACCCATACTCAACATGGAAAACTATGGTGAACCATGCTCAACCAAGGTCACTATTATTAACCATGGTCAACCATGACCATCCATTGTCAACACCAGGATTTAAAATTAACGCCCATTTAAAATTTACAAGTATTTCCTTTTTTAGCTGTCAAATAATTTAAAATACCTACTTCACTATTGACTTGTCAATAATTTGAAAATTTGTCATAATGATCTACATGGAAAGAAATCACAAGTTTCAATATATATATATATATATAGACACACACATTAGGCTAGCAGTGAAGCTAGCCGTCAAGTGGTTGGAGTATCCAACAAGATCATACAATCAATGCACATCACGGTTTACCTACTCAAAGTGTTGCGTGTTCACAAATTTAATGAGGAAGAAGGCACATTCCTTTCTTTCCCTGATATTTCTCTGATATTTCCTTGTTGTACACAATGTCAAACACCATGTATTCATAACAAGGAATTTACAGCCCTTCAATCTAATGCCAGCAAGTTAAGCAACAATAACTGACAATGGATTCAGATTTTGCTGCACCACGGTAAGGAGGAGGTTACAAAATCATTTTCCTCTTGCAAAATATTGTTCTTTTATTTATTTATTGATGTGTAAAAACATTATCTAAATCCTCAACTTCATGAAAATCCACCAGAAAGTCTTTGGCTTTCAGACTTTCTTTGATATTTTAGTTCTCCAAAGTAACCGCAAAGACAATAGTTGTGCAAGGAGGAGAGAACGTGCACAGGTTTTGTTGTGCACACTCTTCACCATGACGTTCAAAAGAATGAATAGCAGCCTCAACAAGCATGGGTGTGGCCATGTTAAGTTCATTCGCTACTCCAATTGCGGCAGACACACTCGTAAAGACAAGGTCGTGAAGGGGTTTCTAGTTCGCAAAATAGGTTGCTGAGGTGTCACAAATCAACTGGATGGTCCTCGATAAAGGAATTGCACTATAGGCTTTCTGGCCTTTTCTTCACATGGAAAGGTGTGATTATGGTGTTTAGAAAGAAGGCATACATTTATATTTTTATATTGACATTAGATACATGTTTCCTTGTAATTAGATTATCCAGGTGTGATTATGGTGTTGAACAAGAAGGCATTACATTTCTATTTATATATTGATATTAGACACATGTTTCCTTGTAATTAAATTTTACAAGAGGCTCATTTTATGTTGTTAGCGCTGCAAATCTGTTGGAATTTCTGGAGAATTCCTTAACACATAAACAGAGGAATAAAACAATTCATCTTTTTCAACACAGAGATTTAACTCATACAGGTGTAGACAGAGATGCATAAAACAACAATTTCATTAAGCATAAAACATTGTTACAATATGATAGATCTTCCTCTGAATCTTCAGTTTAGGATTACAAAAAAAATTTCACTTCTTGACTGCTGCAAATGCAGTGCTGTAAATTCTCTGTCTCTTTGTCTTTTTTAGCCTTTGGGTTCTCTCAAAACAATACACAAAATTTTACAAATTGCACACACTGCACATATGACATTACAATATATATTATAAATATCTTATATTTATAATATATATAACGAAAAGTTAAAACAAATATGCCACGGTAATTTAAAAATTAACCCATGTTAAAATTAAAATATCATGCGGCAAGTTTAAAAATTATGTAATAAATAAAAAACAACTATATGCTAAGGTTTAAAACCTTATATCCTTTATGATTTCTGGGGGCCTTCATGAAGTTCATTCACGTGAGTTCCCTCACCCCCTAGAACTCTTTTGTTTTGTGAGGAGGTGGGTCCCGTGGAGGACTGACGTTAGCTCCTCCGGGAGTTCCCTTCCCCCTGCTGCTTGAGATTTGCTGCCCCCTCCGGAATTTTGCCGCCTCTGTGTTAAATGCAGTTGGTGGAGTTTTAATGTAGGTGGTTGCTGCAGATAAGAATGCAGTGGCTGCGTGAAAAATCTGAACTGGAGTTTGCTGCCGTCGTTCTTCAAACTCCCATCAAAATTTAATTTGTTGTCTTTCGATCCCATTAGACTTTAAACTCATCGTCCTACTGTACTGTGGGCAGTTGGAATTAAATTCCAACACTCCCCATTAATTTCAACTGTTGGGTTTTCTTGCATACCCAGGCATTTCCTTAAATAATTAAAACTTTTCTACATTAATGGCTTTGTCAAAATATCAGCAAACTGCTCCTCTGTCCTGCAGTGCTGCAAAACAATTTCGCCATTATTAACCAATTCACGTGTAAAATGAAATTTTGCATCAATATTCTTTGTTCTCTTATGGAAGACATAATTCTTTGATAAAGCTATCGCTGAGTTTTTATCACAGTAAATTGTTGTTCCTTTGTCCTGCTCATGACATAAATATCTAAGCATTCTTCTCATCCATACTGCTTGGCATGCTACTACTGTTGCTGCCACATATTCTGCCTTTTTTTGTTGATAAAGCAACTATTGGTTGCTTCTTGGAAGCCCATGAAATGGCTCTCAATCCTAAATAAAAGACATATCCATATGTGCTCTTCCTGTCACCTACACTTCCAGCCCAATCACTGTCAGCGTAACCAATCAATTTAAAATTTTCAGATGAGGAGTAGAAAATACCATACCCCTTTGTTCCATTCACATACCTGAGAATTCTCTTGGCTGCCTGCCAATGAGTCTCTTTCGGCCTTTCCATAAATATGGAGATTAAACTTACAACGTGCATAATATCCGTCCTACTTGCATTCAAATACATGAGGCTACCAACTATTCTCTTGTACAATGTCTGATCAAAATCCTTGTTGTTCTCTTCTTTGTTCAATTTTAACCCCATGACAGTTGGAGTTACAGCTGCCTTGCTATTCTGCATGTTGAATCTTTTCAACACTTCTTCAACATATTTTGCTTGGGAAATAAAAATCCCATTTTCATTTTGCTCTACTTCAATTCCAAGAAAATATCTCAAGAAACCCATATGAGTCATTTCAAATTCACTCTTCATGACTGCTTTAAAATCAGCAATGAGAGAAACTTCATTGCCAGTAAAAATTAAATCATCTACATATAAAACAACAATAAGAATTTTACCATCATTTTCTTTTATGTAGAGTGTGGGTTCTCCATCGCATTTCTCAAATCCATTCTTTTTCAGGTAAGCATCTATTCTGTTGTACCATGCTCTCGGAGCTTGCTTCAGCCCATAAAGGACTTTCTTCAGCTTGCATACTTTGTGCTCTTGGCCTTCAAACTCATAGCCTAGAGGTTGTTCAACATATACCTCTTCTTTCAACACTCCATTCAGGAATGCATATTTCACATCCATTTGGTAAACCTTCCATTTATCTTGTGATGCTATGGATAGCACTGTTCTCACTGTTTCCATCCTTGCAACTGGTGCAAAGGTTTCTTCATAGTCTCTTCCTTGTTGTTGCCTGTAGCCTTTGACAACAAGTCTGGCCTTGTGCATTTCAATCTTGATTTCAGCATTGCTCTTGGTTTTATAAACCCATTTTACTCCAATGAATTCTTTACCTTTAGGGAGGTCCACTAACTCCCATGTTTACTCTTTTCTATTGCACCAATTTCTTCATCCATTACTTCAATCCATTGCTTCAATCCATTTTTCTTCTTTTACGTCATCTTCAAAATGAATTGGGTCATCAACATGACAATAAAAAACAAATAAAGAGTTCAGAACAACATTCTCATTTACCTCTCCTTGTTCATAAATCTCACTCAGATTTCTGAATCTCGGTCTTCTTGGTGTACTTGGAGTTCCACTTGAACTTCATGGAGTTTAAGTTCCCTGTGGTGTGCTTGGAGAAGCACTTCCTTGATTTATCAAGGTTGTTCTATTTCCAGCTTGTGGTGTGGTTTGTTGTGCTTACGGTGGTGGCGGAGGAGCCACTGTGGAGGGATTATTTTCTGCTGTCCCTTCCTCTTATTTTTCGTGAGACATACTTGTCTTCACATTCACCATTTTTTCTATGCTTCCATCCCAAGCTTCTTCTTCAATAAACTGTACATCTCTACTGATTATAGCTTTCTTGGTGGATGGATTGTAGAGTTTATATGCCTTGGACTCATCACTGTATCCAAAAAAGATACATTTCTCCCCCTCACTATCCAATTTCTTTCTTAGTTGATCCGAGACATGTGCATATGCCACACATCCAAAAACTTTCATGTGGGTGACATGCTGTTTTATGCCACTCCACGCTTCTTCTGGAACTCTGTTCATGACAACTTTGGTTGGGCATCTATTCAAGATGTACGCTGCACAATTGACAGCTTCAACCCAATACTCATTTGGCAAATGTTTTGCCTTCAACATACTTCTGACCATGTCCATGATGGTCCTATTCCTCCTTTCTGCAACACCATTTTGCTGAGGTGTGTACCTCGTGGGAAATTGATTATGTATGCCGTTATCTCCACAGAAACACAAAAACTATTTGGAGATGTATTCTCCACCTCTTTCAGTTCTTAGCACTTTGATGTAGTGCCCACTCTGCTTCTCAACATGAGCTTTGAAGTGGCGGAACTGTTCAAATACTTCACTCTTATGTTTCAAGAAATACACCCATGTCTTTCTGGTGTAATCATTTTTGAATGTCAAAACATATTTGTTGCCAGTTAAAGATGGCGTTTGCATTGGTCCACACAAATCAGAGTGGAAAATTTCTAAGGGTACCTTTTCCCTTATACTCTTTCCTGGTGGAAAGCTTTATCTGTGTTGTTTTCCCAAGATGCAGCCTTCACAAAGGCTGTCCGGTTTCTCAATCAGCGGTAATCCCTTTACCATTCCTTTTCTATGCAACAAGTTCAGGGCTCTGAAAATGAGATGTCCAAATCTCAAGTGCCATAACCGGTTTTCATCTTTCACTTTCTCTTGAAAGACCTCTTGTGTTACAACTGCTACATTTCTTCTTTCCTTCAAGTCTGCTTTGAGCTTGAGAGGAAACATCCTATTGCTTGTCATTTGCACCTCTGAAATGACTTTCTTGCTTGGAGGTATGTCCATGATTGTGCACACATCGTCTTTAAAAAATACATTGTAGCCCTTGTTAATGAGTTGTCCAATGCTCAAAGGATTACATTTTAAGCCAGGTACATAATATACATCAAGCACAAACATTTTTTCTCCATTTCTTGCCAGGATACTAACTCTGCCTTTTCCATTGACAGCGATCTCACTATCAGTTCCTGTTGTTACTTCAAATTTCACATTTTCATCCAGATTGGCAAACATTGATATGTTTCCAGTCATGGGATTGCTACAACCTAAGTCTAAGAACCATACATCATCTTGTCTATCTTGTGCTACATTACATGTTAACAACACATTACTCTGGTTCTTATTTTCTTTTGCAAAATTAGCATTCTACCTATTATTCATGTCATTTTGCTTTTTCCTACATTCATTGGCATAGTGCCCATATTTCTTGCAATAATGACATTGGACTTGGGATTTATCATACCTTTTTCCATGAGCTTGATGTTGGCTTGAGCCTTCATTTTGATTCTGATTGCTGCTCCTTCCACTCAAACTTGCAGGGTTGTTTCTCCCTCTGTTTTGGCTTCTGCCTCTTCCTCTATTGTTTGCTCTGCCTTGACCTTTGCTTCAGCCAAAAGACATTTGAGTCTTGAATGCTTGTTCCAATGAGGAATCTGTTCCTCTGCTTAGTCTGTGCTCATGAGACATTAGGGATGCACTCAGCTCATCCACTGTAAATGGTGAGAGATCCTTTGTCTCTTCTATTGCCACTACTATGGCATCAAATCTTGATGGTAGACTTCTCAAGATTTTCTCCACTATTATTTTGTCGTCAAGTGTCTCTCCATGAGACCTTATCTAGGTAACCAACCCAATAACATGAGTGAAAAATGAGTCTATATTTTCTGACTCTTTCATACAGAGAGTTTCAAAATCTCTCCTCAGCATTTGGAACTTTGCTATCTTCACCTTCTCCATGTCTTGATAGGTTGTTTTGAGAATATCCCATGCCTCCTTAGACTTTTTTGTTGTTACAATCCTTGGGAAAATACTCTCATGTATTGATTGAAAGAGATAGAAAAGGGCTTTGGAGTCCTTCTTCCTATTATCTTTTAACAAATATATTTCTACTGCTGTCAAAGGAGCCAACGCTGTTGCATCTGCTGGTTCTGGGTAGCCATTCTCAAGTAGCTCCCATATGTCTTGCGAGGCAAATAGAGCTCTCATAGTGATAGCCCAATATTCATGGTTCTTCCTGATGAAATGTGGAAGTTGGGGATTTGTCAGACTGGTGCCTGCTGCTGCCATCGTGACTGTGCAAAACAAACAATTTTCCTGACTATGTAAAAAAAAACAGAAGCTTTCTCTGCAAGAGAAATCTGTTTCAACAAACATTCTTACAGCTTCTGCAATGAAGAGAAATCTCTTCTTCTTTCACCGAGTGCCTAAACTAGCTCTGATACCATGTTGGAATTTCTGGAGAATTCCTTAACACACAGACAGAGGAATAAAACCATTCCTCTTTTTCAACACAGAGATTTAACTCAAACAGGTGTAGATAGAGATGCATAAAACAAAATTTTCACTAAGCATAAAACGTTGTTACAATATGATAGATCTTCCTCTGAATCTTTAGTATAGGATTACAAAAAAAAATTCACTTCTTGACGGCTGCAAACGCAGTGCTGTAAATTCTCTGTCTCTCTGTCTTTTTCAGCCTTCGGGCTCTCTCAAAACAATACACGACCTTTTATAAATTGCACACACGGCACATATGACATTACAATATATATTATAAATATCTTATATTTACAATATATATATAACCAAAAGTTAAAACAAATATCCCACGGTAATTTAAAAATTAACCCATGTTAAAATTAAAATATCATGCAACATGTTTAAAACTTAAATAATAAATAGAAAACAATTATATGCTAAGGTTTAAAACCTTATATCCTTTATGCTTTTCGAGGGCCTTCATGAAGTTCATTCACGTGAGTTCCCTCATCCCCAGAAACTCTTTTGTTTTGTGAGGAGGTGGGTCCAGTGGAGGACTGATGTTAGCTCCTCCGGGAGTTCCCTTCCCCCTGCTGCTTGAGCTTTGCTGCCCCTTCCAAAATGTTGTCGCCTTTGTGTTCAATGAAGTTGGTGGAGTTTTAATGCAGGTGGTTGCTGCAGATAAGAATGCAGTGGTTCCATGAAAAATCTGAACTGGAGTTTGCTGCTGCCGTTCTTCAAACTCCCATCAAAATTTAATTTGTTGTCTTTCGATCCCATTAGACTGTAAACTCGTCGTTCTGCTATGTTGTGGGCAGTTGGAATTAAATTCCAACAAAATCTTAATTTAAAATTAGTCTTCCTTTTGAAATTAAAAATAATTTCGAATATATTGGTGGTTGAGAATTGAATTTTTGTACTATGTTTGAAGTAGGTTTGGGAGAAATTTTGTGTCGGTTAAAATAGTGGGATCGTGGGTTAAAATAGTGCCTTCTTTGAGATTTGAAGGGGTTATGTTGACACAATTGTTAGTGTGAACTTTTCGTTCACTTTCGATGTGAGCTTGGATGGTTTTTGATTCAAAATCTTTCAAATTCTTTTTTTATTCAGAATCCTCCATCATGCAGCTAACTTAGGTAATGTTTTTTCCGTTTTAAAATAAGAAGATGAAATTTAATGAACCGTCTCTGCCGTGAAGGCTGTCATTTTTGTAGTCTCACTTCTTGAACCTTCAACGAAGTACATTACAATATGAAAGAATTTTTAAATCAAGTGAATTCAATTCTGTTGATTTTGCTGGGGCATTTTATGGCACTAAACAAAGTTAACAGATTTTCCAGTGTGCCCCACATCAAACCTAAGCCGATTGAATCGGAGGTTCATGTTATTAGTTTCTATTTTACAAAATCTCAAGATGAGAATAGGAATTTCACAACCAAACTACATAGTTTTTGTAACTATGTAATCCGTTTGTAAAATTTTAACAAAGAAAGTTGATACATTTAGAATTGATATTTTTGTCAAATTTTAACAAGGAAAGTAGATGTGTTTGTGAAACATTTAGAATTTTCTATTAAACAAAGAAAAAAGAAATCAAATTCCAGCTGTGAGTGCGGGGAGAGACATCTTCCACCTGCTTAATTTCTAAATTTTAAACATAGCTAGAGTTTGAGGTCCAAAATGCGAGAGCTTAAGGGAATTTAAAAATATAGGCAGGGTAAAAGTGAATATTAAAATTCACGTGAAGGGAAGTTTAAAAATAAAACCATTATTCTAAAATTCTATAATGAGTGAGGGATCCTTCAAATTTAACCTCTTGGCAATATGCATGACTATAATTTATGATAATTTATGATTATTAAATATGGTGAAAACAATTAAACCATGTCCACTCTTAGATGACATTGTCAATTATGTTTAACATATCTAAGCATAGTTGGGCATAGGCAACCATGTCAACTATAGTGAGTCATAATCTATCATAGTCAATTATAACTTTCAATTTCACTAGATGCTACAAAGGAAATGTCTTAAGGCATAAATTTTAGAAGAATCATAACATATAGAAGATGTCTGGATATAAATATTTTTAAAAAAAATGTCATTCAAAGCAAGAAGATAAAGAAAATAACTTAGATTATGCCAAATTTAGAGATTTTATAACCTTTCCAACATATATTTCTTTTCAATTTTTAGAAATGCTCTTTTAAGTTCTAGTAGAAAATATTGGATAAAAAAGATGTTGTTTTTCAGTATTGAATTGTCTCACTTGATAAAAAACTTACAATATTTTACCATTTTCTCTTGAGGTGATTGGATTTTCCTTTGCTTGTCCTTGCTTAACTTCTTTTAGGAATTAGGAATTAAAAATTTACCATTGGATGAACTAGTTTAAAGCAAAGCTACAAAATAGATATATCAATAAAGTTAGTCACTCAAATAGAAACTTTGCATTGTTTGATAGAATCGAAGTGGATCTTTTGTTGAGAATTGATTAAATAATTATTTTAGTTGACATATCAACTTTAATTCACTATTTGGAGATACCATGGTGAACTCTTATGGTAGGAGTCACAAACTTTCCTTTATTGATCATGATATTATGCGAGACTTGGCTATGTATTTGACCAGGAAAGGGCTTATAAATAAATTCAAAGGAATTTTTATGCCTCACAAAGAAAAATTTATTCCCAAAATTTTAAAGAGGGTTGCGAAGGGTACATTTGATGCTAGGATTGTTTCCTTCCACACATATTTGGTGCATATTTCTTTCTCCCCTCCTAGTCATTTATGACAATTTTTCAACATTGAGCTATCTCACTTTATCAAAATATTGCAGTCTTATGACAAATCTTCTTTGAAATTTTACTATATGTAGGTTCTAATGCTTGGCAATTCCCACGCCATGGTGGGTATATCTACTATGAAGAAAATGTTGTCAAACAAAGAAATATAGGCTGACTTATGCAAATCCGTATGAAATTCCCTTATGATATTTAAGGACGCCAAACTTGGATTACAAATGAGAACAACACAACCAACTTCAATTTCAATACAATAAAAATCTATAAGTTTGAGTGTCAAATCATCAAAAGTATCCTAACTTCAATTACAATAAAATAAATATCTAAAACTTTTGAATGTTACTCATGAAAATTCAATGAATGGAGACTCCGTTAATTGTTTGATTAGTTGTTAATCAATTTTAGGATATATTTATTATTGTGGAAAAAATCTCATAGGTATTCATGTGATGATTCAACAAGGATTAGTTTGTAACACCCTGTCCCTTTGTTTTTTTCATGCACTTTACAATCAATTGCAGCTGAAGAGGTTACTTTACATGTTTCTTTATGAAACTCCTATACTGGTTCATAGGATAGGAATGCAGATCTAGTTACAACATGCCTAATAGGAAACACAGTCTTGACATTGTACTATATCATGATATTGAGTAGGTTGAATTCCTAGGTACAATTTGTTCACATCATATTGGTAGCAGTACAATATTAGGAATGGATGAATCATGAGAAAGGTTACTCTTACATAAAGGAAACTATGGCTCTATCATACCCCCTAAATGTTTTCACAATAAGTTTGGTTCAGTTTTTTTGCTTAAAATACATGATGTAATTTCATAATACATGTTTGATTTGATCCTATCAAACTATTAACATATAATATTGATAATGGATGAAGTGTCCACTTAAAAAATTTGTGAGAACAATTTAATATGAGAAAAAGAGTATTTGATCTACAAGAAACTTAGGCTATCAACTGGTCACATTTATATTAATCTGCAAAACCTGGATTACCAATATGAATAGCACATTCAAACCAATGAAAACTACATAAGGTTTGGGAATAATTAACACATTATAACATATAAACAACGGCATCATTGTTTCAGTCACATCTATCAAAACCATACACATTATAGCTTTCACATTCCAACTTCCAATTGAGAAAAAATAAAGGAAAATCATAATTAGTTCCAAGAAATATGGTGGCAATGACGTTCTACTAGTGGGTGGTGGACATGTAGTTCAATCGAAACATTTTTGGTGGTACAACAGTGCTAAAATATACCTTATCTAATCTTTGAAGGAAGTGGATTTAGAGAAAGGGAAACCCATGAGTGATGGTGATTTTTTGATATATATATTTTACATTAGTTTTTCTATATGTGGAACTATACAATATTATGCACTATCAAGGGTGTCAATTTACCATCATTCCAAGCTCTAATAAATGACCACTCCTAATTCCCACTAATCAAGAAGAAGCAACAACACATCTCGCATAGGATGTATTTAAAAGCTCAACCAAAACACAAATTGTAAAGGAAAGAACACATAAAAGAAAATTAAAACATCTCCACTTTTAATTATATCTTTCTTTACAAAGGTAAAGAACATTAAAGAAAACCATTCAAAGCTTGTAATTAATCTATCATTTAATCTTTCCATGTTTGACATGTGACATCTTTAATGGAATGATCTCAAAAAAATTATTTTTCATTCCGTTCAAAATCACTATACGGAATTGTATGAATTCAAAACGACTAGTACTGCATATTGAAAACGACTAATATTGCATATCACATTTCTTTTCCTTAGTGAATTACCATATTCTTTGCATTGAATATGAATATGAACACATATAATTTTTTCTCACTATTCTAGAGAATAGGATGATAGTGAAAGGTAATAGTAACTATAAAACATTTAGAATATTAATGGGTATTTCAAAGTAATTATTATTTCAATACCTTCAGCATTTTCATTTTAATATTAGTTTTTTTATAAAAAACATATTTCTTGAAATTATAGATAAATAATATTTTAATTAACTAATATTTGACAGTAATTATTATTTCAATACCTTCAACATTTTCATTTTAGTATCAATTTTTTTTTTTTAACAGAGATATTTCTTGAAGTTATAAATAAATAATATTTTAATAAAAAAATTTCTTATAATTATTTTATTTACTAATAATCCAATAGAAACAAAAGGCATGTCACATAATAAATTATTTGGCAATAATTTCCATGAAAGATAAGATCTTATATCTCAAAAGTAGCATTATGTGTTTTGCTTCTAGTCAACAAATTTTCCTAGTAAAATTTCACAAAGCCACATAATTCTTTGATTTTATATGAATTTGAGTCATAAATATATGTAAAATTCCCTTTATGTTTTATAGAGAGAGTGCCTCAATAATTCCTTCAACATTTTCATTTTAATATAAAAAATTTTATCACAAACATATTTCTTGAATTATAAATAAATAATATTTCAATAAACAAAAACGTCAATGAATATTTGACAGTAATTATTAGTTAAATATTTTCAACATTTTCATTTTAATATCAAATTATTTTATAACAAAGATATTTCTTGAAATTATAGATAAATAATATTCTAATAAATAATTTTATTATAATAATTTTATTTAGTAGAAAAGAAAAACATATAAAAAAATAACTTCCTTGATAAAAAAACCCAAAAAAATATAATTGTACATTTAATTTGCAATCAATAGAATAGTATTCCAATAACCTTCACCATATAGGATTCAATGACATGAACATGATTTATCTTGTCAGATCAAGGATTAAGCAATATTTCGTAATA